>MU159210.1:72997-183078 GCA_015888305.1 Antheraea pernyi
GCCCTACGCCCTCTAGGTGCTGGACGACCCGGGAGGAGATAATCCTCTCCAGCACCTTCCCGGCGTCATCCAGCAGGACGAGGGGCCGATACGCGGACGCGCAGTCCGGAGGGCGGCCTGCCTTTTCCATAAGGCAGAGCCGCCCAAGCTTCCAGGGTTTCGGGAACTGCCCGACCGAAAGACACCGGTCGAACAGCTCCCGAAGCCACCCCCCTAATTGGCCCAAGGCGAGGCCGAGCACCCGACCCGGGACCCCATCAGGGCCGGGCGCTCTACGCCGGTTGAGGAGGCGCTCGACTGCCCTCCCCATCTCCTCCTCCGTTATTGGAGGGGGCGACCCGTCGAGCACCTCCTCGACTGCCTCCCGAGGCGGAGGCATGAGAGGAGCCGGTAGCATCGGAGGGTCGGGGAATAATTCTCTCACGACCCTCGCTACCACCTCCGGCCGGAGGGTTTTCGTCACCGGGGGTAGTTTATTTATCACCTAAAATATTGGTAAATTAACTTCTAACTTAATAACACAGATTCCGAGTAGCAACCATCCCGGCAAGAACGAAGAAGTTCGAAAATTCTTATCTCTGTCGTATTGTTATGATGTGGAATCGCCTCCCAAATAGTGTTCTCTTCCTCTTACGATATCGAGTCCTTCAAATGAGGCGTGAAGAAGCACTTTTGCAGGTCGGCATGATAGTGATGGCGGCCGTTGGTACTTGACACCGACAGTAACCTTTTTTTTTTACTGTACCGTACTTTTCATAAAGTATTGGGCAGTCATTTTGGCGAACTAGTATATAAAAAAAAAACAACTGAAAATAACTGTATGGGTAAATATTTATTCTTGAGTGAGGACCTGGAATGAATCACCATGCAAGTTATTCTTATACCTACTGCTAATTTAAAGCACTATGGCATTGTTGGTCTAGGGTTTTTCACTTTAGAAGAGCATGAGTCCAGGTTTGCTCATGATATTTTGTATATCCAACAACTGATGTCTATAAACTTTTTAATTACAAAGTAGGAATTGCATGCAAATTAAAACAATTCGTTATTAGAAATCAACAGACCTATGAAATATAGGTCGTAAATGTTCAAACATCATAACTTTTAGATGAATCATCCGCACCCATGTATAACTTTCAAGGACTATATTTTATTATGTTGTAAGGGTCTTTTCCTAACATCTCATATAGTTAAATCAACTTTAACTGAATGGAGTACACGCTAAGGGAAAACTGTGTGAGATTCTACTTCTGTAGGATCATCATCCCACGTTTCTTTAGCGCAGAAAAACAATAATCGATCAGCTTGTGTTTCACAAATACGCATCGGTATATGAGCTATTCAACTGCTTGCAAATTCAATCGTAACGATAGTTAATCATTTAATATCAAGTAGACTCCATGTATGTCAACTAACTCTTAAAAACACACTGTTACATTCAAACGCAAAATTACTAGCAGCAAGATTGGTCCGTAATCATCATACAAATTACAGCAAGCAAATTTTAGGTATTGTTGTAGTTTACCTAAGTTTTCAAATTAGGAGTAATAGTTTTGTAAATTACATTTTGCCAAATATGAACTGATAGAACTTTGTCTATTGAAAGTTATGTTCTAATAATTCTACTTTACCTATTTGGTAGGATCCGTATAAAGAAGTAATAAATCGCTAGTCGCTCCCGTTATAGCTCATGTCTATGCTCTAATCATTATCTAAAGCAGCGTGTACGAAGGCGGTCGCAAGAAACACGAGCGTATCGTTCAACTTAATGGTTGCATTTCGCTTTCGGAGCCTTTTCCACTGTACACTCATGCACTAATACTTCCAACGTACACATTTTAAAATTGCATTCCGCTTTTTCTTATAGCGAACCAAACTCTTCTACTTATCTTTCGGTCAGTAAAGTATATATAGACTTAAAGATGGTGAAGATTTAAAACTCAAAATCCACTGGCTATCGCAATCGTAATGTAGACCTATGTAAATTAAAACATTTCTCCGCCTTTTGACTGATGAACGTGGTGTCATAAATATAACTGAATACTTTGTCTTTAAGAATTAATTTATTAAATCTATCTCTCTCGCAATATAAGACGGCAGGCGGTAGAGCCGCGCTGAAGCTATTACTGGTTCCAGCATGAATGGGTCGACACCCCCGAGGTAGTACCACCCTTTCACAGAAACACCGACGTGAAGTAACAGTGCTTGCATTGTTGCGTTTCGTTCGGTCAGTGAGAGCGCCGGAGGCCCACCTCTTCCTTCTCCCCACTCCCCACTCTCCACTCTTCCCTCTTCCCTCTCCCCTCACCCCTGCCCTAAAACACAGGCTGGCAACGCACTTGCGACACCCCTGGTGGTGCTAGTGTTTATGGACGGCGGTGATCATTTAATATCAGGTGACCCACCTGTTCGTTTGCCTCTTATAATATTAAAAAAAAGACATAACCTGTGGAAAAAGCTAAAAACATACTTAGTCTTGTCATAAATATTGAAACAAAGAAAAAAAAATTCTATTGCAAATAACATTTATTACTTTTACAGTGAGTTAGTTTAAAACAAATATAAAACAATTTAAAATTTAAAAAGCTTATTCAAAGTGCTCTGCATTGGCTGCAATACAGTCCTTTAAACGTTGAGGCCAGTTACCAATAGTAGTACGCACTATTTCCATGGGACTTCAAATTATCATGGCGTTTAGAACAAGCCGTACACCCTAAAACTGACCATAAATCATAATCCAGCGGATTAAAATCGAAACTAGACGACGGCCAGTCTTCAGGTCTGATGAAGTCCAAAACATTCGATTCCAACCAAGACTGCGACCGAGCTTTATGACCCAGCGCCGAGTCTTGCTGGAAGGACTATTCTTGGTTATTGAACATGTTGTTGTTAAGGGGCTTCACTACCTTCTCAAGAATGGTATCTTGATATACTTGTGACGATGTTTTATACCTTTCTCAAAAAAGTATGGCTCAGGCACCCCTTCATAGCTAATACCCCACCAAACCATCACTGAAGTCGGATAGTGTCCACGTTGCACTCTGTCAACTGATTGGGAAGCTTCTTTGAGAGCTTTGAGAATAAATGCGGTCATTTTGTTTGTTAAAATGTTGCTCAATTTTAAAAATATTCACATCCGCAAACAAAATTTTTCTGTGACCTCCCTTTGCGTACCGCTTCAGTAGTTTTTTTCTGTTTTGCCACCCTATTCTTTTTTAAATTTTCAGTTAAGAAATGAACAGTACGTCTCTTATAGGCTGCAAGTCCTAAGTCATCTTTTAAAATATGCGACATGGTTCTAGGTGCTATCTTCATCTCTCCAGATAAAATATTTTGCTTTCGGGCAGGATTTCTTCGAATTCTTTCCCTTACAGCTTTGAGCTCCTTTTTCGTAGGCTACTACGTGAACGGGCAGATCTTTCACTGTTACAAACAGAGGAGGTCTCATTTTAACTGTTAATAGCCCAGTACACAAACATTTTATTAATACCAAGCGTATGGAGAGTTTTAATTATTGCATTTGGCTCCATACCTACTTTATGTAATGCAATCACAGCGATTCGGTTCTCTTTATCACCCCACTCCATTTTAATATCGCAAAATATTGTACAATATATTAGCGTCAAAATGAAAAAATTCTATGAATAATCATATAAAAATGACAGATTCCAAATTCAAATGTAATATTTTGTTTATTTTTAATTGTAACAGTATTTATGGCCATACTAAGTATATTACATAATGTTCTTATGATTTTATTATACTAGCAGTTCCCGCAATTGCGATTATTATTATGTGTTGTAATTAATATGTTTTCATACAAATAGTTCAAAAAACTGGTTATTTTATAAATTACCTCCAACATCAAATATCTCCATTATTTATATTGATTGGCGACTGATTGAACAGTACGGAAGATAATGTCTTATTACGCTCACCAGTAGAGAGTTATAATAAAATAAATAACATTAAAACCTTCTCCAAGAGTAAAATACTTTAGAATGCCAACATTCAATTTTAAAGTATTCGATCTCAGATATATAACATTCAATTTTCAATAATTTTATAGAAGTAAAGTGACTACAATTTTTCTGGTAAAATCTGTAGTTGAGACAACAGGGGATGATACACGATATAGTGTATTGAACATGTAAACTGTAGCATCAGGAATCAATAAATCTCAGCTTACAGCGCCGGTTCAGATCTGTCAGGAATTATGCTGAGTCAGGGATCGTGCGTGTCTGCCCATACCACATCTACGTCTACAATCCCTCCATAAAACTATTGTGTTCTATCTAGTGGTTTTGTTATACATCAGACGCCTATGTAGAAACAAAACCACATTTCGAATCGTTAGTTTATGATGAAATGAGTTGAAAGATTTAAATAATATATACGAAAAGATTCTGAGATATTATTGTGGTTATAAGGAATATAAGAGTCATCTTGCTCAATTTTTAAGATAAGGTAGGGTGTCTGCACGCCTGACACCTCTTTGATTTCGAAATGAGATAAACTAAAAAGAGACACTAATCGTGCAATATAACGATCGCGCTTACATACTGATATATGGTGGTCGTGATCCGGCTACGAGATCAATCGACAACGTTAATATTGCATTAACTATGAAATGAATTATTGTGTGCTGTTGATAAAATATTATTTGTAAAATTTTACTTCATCTCACCACGCGTCACGTGTTTTCTGTATATCACCTTTCAGTATAATAAATCCCCTATTCATCTGTCGACTATTCGACTAAATGCATGATGCATCACCAAGGACCTCCAAACCCTTTCCAGCTGGGGTTACGTACTCTTGCTGATTGTGTAGCCGAGGGATCTTTACCAGAATTGGTATTCTTAGTCACGAATAGAACTATCTGTTAAGCATTTGAATGTCCACGAATTGATTTTTCAGGTAGCTTTTTATTTTTATACTAGCTATGCTCGCGACTTCGTCCGCGTGGAACTTTATGTAAAAACAGCCATTAATAAAGCCATTGGAATGTATTAAATCCATTTACTTGTCTACTTTAATCTCGTACCTAAGTCGCGTCATTATTAAGATTACAATAACTTTTGATAGACCGAATTGATTTTAATGAAATAAAAACTAAGTGTTAATCGAAGATATGTTTTATGATTTTCCAGGAATTGTTTTATCATGAACACAATACTTTAGCAGTGTTGTGTTTACAAACAAATAGATAAACAGACACTTCTAAAATGTTTGAAATGTATTTTATTACTTATACCTAGATTTACAAAAATCTAAAAAGCACAGTCACGTTAGATATACATTCTTATTATATGTAGATATATAGATCTATGATTTTCTGAGCAAATATTATTAAGGCAAATTCATACACATTATATTAATTGCAATGCATTGAAATTTTGCATGAAATATACAGTCTATTGTATCATCTATTGGAAGGTAATTAATTCAATTTTAAGCTAGAACGAATTATAAATAATTGAAGCAGACTCTACCACGAAATCTAGGTATTAACATTTTTGTCCCCGAGGTTACATTAGTGTGGTGCCATATTTTTGCATCGTTTACCCGAGCAACTTCATAAAGCGGTTCTATTCGCCAAGGAAGTTTGTTTATGCGATCTGTCAAAATAATTTTACACGTTTCAGTTGCACGCGACGATTGCTCCACTTCTGAATTTAGCTGCCTTCCCTTTTTTATTGTCTAGGTTTCTGTCTTTTATTGAGCATTTGACAAAAATCTAGCATGATACTAAGTTACGATCTGCAGATATACAGATATTAACTCATATTGAAGTACATCCCCACGCATAAAACCTAGGCTATATTACGACTAAGGAAATAGACCAAAGGGTTGACAGCGAATATTTGGAATCTATTTGAAATTTGTCACTAATATAACTTTTAATGGCGCGAGACCTCCATTCTACCCTCGTCAAGGATTGTTTGAGATTGTTTCCCGGATCAATACTTGGGATGAAGTTTTGTACGGTTAAAAGTTTATATTGGGTGGTTGTGTTTTTCAACATTTGGTTAATATACTGTAGTTGGGATACTACTTTTATTTATTTTCTTATAGCGTTTGACCGTGGTCCCATCTGATGTTAAGTTACGATCCGTTTCATGATGAATTTATACATTGAAGTTATTAATTAACCAGATTAATACTACACAATCATATAGCCCAAATCTGTAGTATCTACAGACTAAATGAAATAACTAAACCAGTATTGCCTAATTAGATGTTTGAGTGTGCTGCCATTGGATATTTAACCATTATCGCATCAAAGCTTATCAGTTGAATGTCTAAAGCATCTTAATCAGATGAGAGATTAGAGTTTTGTCGCATGTCAAGACTAAATTTTTATAGAATTTTATCCAAGATTTATATGAATTTCTAATATAAATGCTTAAAACGTATGCTTGTTTCAATTTTCTGCAAAGTTCTAGCAAAGTTATAATCAAAATAGAAGGGATTTGTGCAGTTTGTAGCGGCCTCGATCCTGCTTCCGCTCAAGGCTCGTAAATGTTGCAAGGGATATACAATAAGCCATAATGTCCTGCGTTTGCGGCGGGTGGGTGCCGCTTTAAAACGACGTTTAGTCGAGATTGCTGCTATATCGACGTTTTATAATGTACGAAACGATGTGTCCTATACCTTCGGTTTTTATAAACAATCTCTTGGATACACAATTATAAATATTATATATGTAGTATATATACAATATGTACGACAGGAAAGAAAATCTAGAGTAATAACATCATAGAAAATAATTAATTATTCGGCGAAGGTTTCGTTTAGGATGAAGCCTACGGTTTTTAGATGATTTCAAATGGCCGCAAATTAATCGACTTCCGACTTTGTATATTGAATTTCCGCCTTTTACAGCGTTTCTCTTTGCCGTCGACCACTTTAGCCACGAAATACAATTAATATTATTTGACTGTTTCATACATGATGTGTTAATTTAATTTCATAATACTTCTTTGTCTCTTGACAAACTACTTAGTTTTTTACAACTTGTTATAGAGGATCTACATATTAAAAAGATAAACCCGATTGAGTTTCTTGCCGGTTCTTCTCTATGATTAGGTGGTTTTCTGGACCATAGTTATTTTTAACGTTCATAAGCTCCTTGTTAATGCCTAAATAGAATAAAGTATTTTTGATTTTGATATTTTAACATATTAACTACGCACGTCTACATACTTGAACACGAATAATATTTACACAATACAAATTTTCCTGTAACTCAACTATGTATTAAATGGGAAATAATTACAATAAAAAAGAATAGCAACGAAGAATAACAACAAGTGCGAAGCGATAAAGTGTTTTATGAAGTCTGACTAATGTTTGTTTACTTACGTTAAAGTTGTAAAAAACCTGAAATGAGTACTCATTAGCAATAATTATTATTATGATTTAGCTTCGTTTAAAATCTGATAATACGATGTAAAATAAAAATTATCGTTACGTTACCGTATCGTGTGGTGTAAAATACTCACGTCGGTGATATCTCGGATGCAGTATATTAAAGCGATGTTTAGGAGTTAATGTACGTTGTCTGTTATATGTACATAATCCGGAAACATATGTTATACTGTCTTAATTTAGAACACGATATTGATTTGTTTGTTTTCAAAGGTAAATAAATTTATTTGAGTGCTATAGTTTTAAAGCCAATCAAAGCTAGGATGTTACTGCTGGGCTGGTACAACAGATATGCCAGCCCGATTTGTAATTAAACCTTTACATACTAGATATTATAGTGTTCCTCGTTGTTGATTTCATTTAGAAATAAGTAGGAGTTTTTGGTGAAATCTCAGACCGTCATGTAGTAGCATATATTTTTTATTCATAAAACTTTTTTATTTAACCATATTTTGTATGAAATTGATGACATTTTTCTTAATACTAGTCCTACTACTACTACTAGCCCAGTGGTCGACCTTAGTTCATTGATTTTTTAAAGTTTGAACTTTATTTGTGTTCTTTTGTTAAAAGGTATATTTCTATAATCAAAGATTTTCATCATGGCTACTCAGTTATTTGCCACTTTTTTTTAAATTATATAAACATTTAAAACACCAATTTCTAAATGAAAATTGAAATTAATTATAAATTTAAAACAAAAGAACATGCGGTTACATAAGGTGGTAAGACTCTCAAATTCTAAGTAAACATAACTTTACGAGAATAAAGAAATTAATCGCAACTCATGACACAATTTTCAATTAATTTTACACGACACCATGTGTGGGTGGTATTTCTGGGTGATATTGAATTAAATGTAGTCTGTACATTATGAGGAATAGTAATATGTCCAGGATCATCGTTTGGAAAAGTAATGGATATACAATAGAGCCAAATGATGAATCCAAAACAAAGATGTTTTGAATACTACCAATAACTTTTGAAAACGATTTAATTTTTGTTCAAAATTCATCATCAACTGTACTAAATATAATTGCTACATCAGATTGAACTGCATGCAAATTTTAATATTTTGGTTTTCAACTCTCTGACAATGATCCTTCACTCCAATAAATTATTAAGTAATCATTACAATAAATAGCATTACTGCGCTCCAATTCGAGAGAAATTTCATGCATTATGCTATCATTGCATGTTCCTGGAATATATCATTAACAGCAGTGTCGACATCATAAAAATATAATTGCCCGTAATATGGTGAGCGACCATATCCAGCAGTCATTGGACCTGCTCTGTGATAAAAATAATATAGAACTGTATCGGAAACTTTAGCTTTTTAGCAAACCACACGCATATGCAAACGACGAATTATATTTACAAATGTTTACAAAGTATTTTTTTGTTTATTTTTTATTGAATCATCATTTGAAGTGAGTTCACCATAAAAACATACTAAACACTAAAATATTGATACTGACTTTGGTACTATTGCTTTACTCTTATGACAACATGAAGCAAAGTGACATGAAGTGAAAGCAGTCCTGTCACCTAAAAATGTTGACATTTAATAAGACCAAAGAGAATAATAATTATTTCAGTGGTTCCGTAAATTTACTAAAGATAAGTTATTTATGAATTAATTATTAATGTATATGAATTTACATATTATATTATTATAAAATTAATCTACAATTTGACCAGTTGATTTCAAAGGGCATGTAAGGCATGCAACGTCAGTCATGTCAAAAATATTTAATGTAGGGTTGAGAAAAGGTAATTGGAACGTAAGAGTAAAATGAAGGATGGCAAAACGTCATTTTCATTTACATGTGTGTATTTGTTATGTGCCATTCAAACAGTAGTATGAGTATTTATATTTTAATTAATTTAATGTATTTTTAATGCATTTTATATAAAAAAATAGCTTTCTGTATTTCTCCTCCATATAAACTTTAACTATGCAAAATTTCACGTTCAGCTGTTCGCGCAATTCTCTTAAAATGGGTTACAAAGTTTCTGCTTCACGTATATATAGATAGATTTGTTATTGTGTATACCTCAAGTAAATTATACAAGGAAAGTAAATTCTAAAATGTCACAAAACCGTTTTGGAAAGTTTGAACAACCATGTCACTATTTCGTATACATTTCATAAAACGAAATAGTTTTAGCCACAATATAGAAGTAGTAGTCTTTAATATGAAAAGTAGGAAAATAAGTCACAAATAAGTATGAAAGTATAGGTAATATAATCTAAAATGTGGTTAATACAATTATTTCTATATTTATAGTAAAGTACGCTACAGTTATGTGTAAAAAAATCCGCTGAAAGTTAACAAACCCCATAGTATTTTCAAAGATAAGCGTCGAGCTGAGAGGATAGCTAATTTTCAATAGTCACGTCCCTACAATAACAACACAGGGGCCGCAGGTGCATGACGGAATCGAACCGGCGACCGCACGTTAGGCTCGTGCTGCGGTCTCATTGTGATATTTTACGGCCGGGTCCGTTTCCGAACGTTTCTATTATTTAAGTAATTCTGTTTATTTTAACCATACTATGTCGCCCGCGGATAATGTAAATAAATATATTGTCGAAACATAAGTGTAAGTTATGTCATCGATATTTGCTTTCTAAAAGGAAACAAATACAACAAGTAAATAGTAATGTGGAATTATTTTGCGAATAGCAATTAAGGAGTTAATTATCATGATGCCGCATGAAAAGTATAGTATACCGTATAGTAATATATGTTGATATATAAGCATATTAAGGAATATACTAATTATAGTATATATATTATATTGTAATATATATATTCGATAGGATTGCTCGTTGTAGTTAAAATACAGCTTCAGCCAATGTCTCTATACAGAGAGCCTATGGATCATTTTCAATAAAAGGACTATCGACGCCTTGTGTGTTATTTTTAGATGGTTTGCCTTTGATGTTTGCATATGCCAAGTTTGATGATTTTTATGCTATCATACATGTAAGAGTAGCATCCGTCCTGAGTAGACTTCGCGACAGTCCCAGCACCATAGCGAGAACAATGATAGACATGTACGATAGTCCCTTTATGAAGCACTGGATATCGATTGTTGTAATAATCATGTGATATTTTATCTTTGTGTTAAAATATATGTTAATATAATTTATTTTAACTTAACACCTTATAATGGGATTATTATATAATTTGTTTTTGTTTTCTTGGACTCTTGCTGTCTGATAAATATATAAATAATAAAATAATATATTATTTTAATATAATGTTGAATTGTTAAAATGTATTTTATTATAAAACTAGCCGTACCCGCGACCCCGTTCGCGTCAAACCTAATGTAAAAAACAATGACTAATAGATTCATCCTAATGTATTAAGTCCAGTTACTTATCTACTTTCCTCTCGTACGTAAGTCGCGTCATTAAAATTAACTAACTTACATAAATTACATTAAATAAATTAAATTACATTAACTTTTAATAGAGTGAACCGATTTTAATGAAACCAAGACTAAACGTTACTCGAGGATATGCTTGTGTGGTTTTGAATCTTGAACGAGTACTTTAGTAGTAATGCGTTTTCAAACAAACAGACAGACAGGCATACAGCCATTTCTGATTTTTTTATATATTATAGGAGGCAAACGGACAGGTGGGTCACTTGATGTTAAGTGATCGCCACCGTCCATAGACACTACCAACACCAAGGGAGTCGTAAGTTCGTTGCCAGCCTGTGTTTGGGATGAGAGGGAGGGGGAGTTAAGTTGGGCCTCGAAGAACGAAATGCAACAATGCAAGCACTGTTATTTCATGTCGATTCAGCCGACTCATTCATGCTGAAACCAGTAATAGCTTCAGCGTGGCTCTACCACCTACAACCCTACAAATTGATTGAAATGTATTTCATTACTGATTCCAAGACACCGGCACAACTTTTTTCACAAAAAGTACATTCAAGTTAGAATTACATTCTTATTAAATGCACAGATAGTAATGTATTACGATTTTTCAAAATCTGTAGGTATACGTTGTAACATAATAGGCAAAGTTGTACAATAAAAGGCTCCGGGATTGGCGTCTCAGGGCGGACTGTTATTGTAAACAAGTTGTCGCCCACTTTAACCAGTTATCACTGCGGAACGAGAGAAGTTTTATTAAAAAAATTCGCACAATCGACCCCAGGGATGAAGCGCTGCGTACACCACGCAGTTCTACGTACCCATATTTTTATTTATTTAATTCATATTTTAACTAAAATACACGTCGTACATTAATAAGCATTATATTACTCCGAATAATTATATAAAAGATAAAAACACTAGCTGGTAGGGCCACACATTGTTGTGGCTCAGCTATTACACGTTGAATTAAAATTAAAGTATTTGGTATTATGGGGTAATGAGTTTGCCTAAAAACTTGATACAGAAAAAGCGTGGTTACGTAGTAAATAGATTAATAGGACACGTGCACTATAAAATACACTGGATTTGAAAAAAAAAAAACAAAATTAAATTTGGCGCTATCTGTGAGATATCTATAACAGTCGGCATTACAGTTTTCTGTCGACAAATTAATTTAAAATGCCATCGGTTCGAGCCTGATGATACTTACAATCAATAACAATAATGTAATTTGTCAATTTAAAAATATTGAGGTCATTAATCAAAATATAAATAATCCTACCTCCCATGTTGAACCAAAATATACATAAATGCTAACTTGCATGAAGATTGCTAGAGTAGTTTTGGTGTTCATCGTGGACAAACATCATGACACTGGATTTTTATATATTTAGACATTCTATTTTGGTTCAAATGAACTATGTATTACGATAAATAATAAAGGCGTACAGAGTTACGAGCATAACTAGTCTATTATAAACACGATTAATCGTGAATTTGATATTTTAAGCGTTTGTCTGTTTTTTCTTTTTTTATATCATAGGAGGCAACCGAATAGGCGGGTCACCTAATGTTAAATGATCACCGCTACCCACAAACACAGTGGTAAGTACGTTGCCAGCCTATGTTTGAGGGGAAAGGAAAATGAGGGAGGTAGAGGATAGGGGACGTGGGCCTCCGGCGCTCTCACTGACCGAACGAAACGCAATAATGCGAACACTGTTACTTTACGTTGGTTTTCTGTTATAGGGCGGTACTATCCCGGACGAGCCGACCCATTCATGCTGAAACCGGTAATAGCTTCAGCGTGGCTCTAACACTTATAAAATCTACCTGTTTATTTATATGCCTGTAATCCTGTACTATGTAACCTTCAACTTAATTATAAATTTTGAAAATGTAATTCTATCCGGTTTTCAATAATGATTCTAAATGTTGAATTACATTTAGGCTAATTCTTAAGCAACGAAATAAATTTATGTAAAAAAACAACAAGCACAAATTTCACAACCTCTGAGAACATTTCTGTCTTATCTAGGTAAAACGTGGTTTGAGGATTTCCTGCGAGACGTAATTATTGTCCTTTGTGGAGTGAAAGCAGCCGTATTGTGAACGAGGATTCTCTTTGACGTACATTACATTCAGCTCGACAGTGACCGACTTTCGCGTCTTATCGCGTACGATTCAACATAATTTAGCCATCATTTTAAGACAGCTTGTTGTTTACCGTAAGACAACATCGTATCAGTGGCTTTGTCGTTGCGATATTAACATTTGAGTGATATATTAATGTCTGTTGGCAACTCTTCAAAGTCAAAGAAAATAGCAAATACGTGCTTTTAGAAAAAAAAACATTATATAAATGTATAACATTCTAAAAATGTCAGTGTTTTCATGTCTGCCTTTTTATATTAAATTTCGTAATAGATGGTTTTGCTTAAGATATTAATTTATAATCAAAATGATGAGCTCGCGGTTTTATTTGTCTAAATTTCTGCTTTGGTCCTCAAGTTGTCGCTCAAAAATACTTAGTTTACAGTCTTGTTTACTGAAACATGTAATATAACCTAAAATACTTTCAAATCAGACTGATGGTTTGGGTATAAAGGCACTAAATTAAATAAGTTATTCAGCTTAGTAATATATGACAATATTAGAAAATGACAAATTGTTAGATTAATTTCAATTCGAGTTTGTATTACAAAATAGTTTTGCAAAGTAATCTATACTAATATTTTATATTATATTTTATTTTATTTATTTATATTTTGGGATGTAAGGGGTGTCGAATAACATCTAAGACTTGAAACACCCAAGCCAACCTCACCTGCACGTGGTGCACCCTGCTGAATAACGAACGAGGCAATGGCAAAAGCGGGGTGGTAGGGTTTTACAGCCTCCCTGGGTCGCAATCACCATGTATATGGCGAAAAAGCCCGTAATAGTGATTCGCTTCTGCGGGTCGCGTTTTGGGATCAGCCTGTGCATATCCAGCTTTTCGCAGGCCGGCATGACAGCGGCGACCGGCGATGGATAGTGTGTCACTCGGTGGTCGCCGTTGTTTTTGGATTATACTGTGCTTACCATCAGGCACAGTGCAGTCATTTTGTCATGCTACAATAAAAAAAAAAATATAAAAAGGTAAAATTTGTGAAGTTGTAGAGGGTAATCTCAGGAACTACTTGTCCGATTTAAAAAATTCTTTCAGTGTTATATAGCTAATTTATCGAGGAAGGTTATATCATCACGCTAAGATCAATAGGAGCGGAGCACCAATGAAGAATGTTTCAAAATCGGGGTTTTTTCCTCTTGAGAGCTTCCGCTGCATGTTATCGTTAACTCAAAGTAATTATTCCACGCGGATGAAGTCGCGGACAGAGGCTAGTATAATATGTATTGAGATGATCAGCCTCGTGATGGATTCGTAGATAAAACTTTTATTGAAGCAAGATATAAAATGTTTGATTCTCAAGCAACAACAAAGATTTTGTGTTAAGAATATAAATTTGGAAATAATAAACATGTATATAAAAACAAATAGGAAAAAATAAATAAACTTTGTAAAAGCATAAACAGCTTCAGAGCGAGGAAATATCGAAGAAATCTATCGATAATCCCTCCCTCTAACCCCCTTATTCGGTATACGGAATAAAAAAGCAATAAAAACTCTAGAAACGTTATTATTTCCTGTTATTTCGACGTGGCTTTGCAAGCATCGTCTCGCCGACGCACACACGTACAACAAAAAAAATATATAAATTATTTTTCTCTTTCATGTATTTTTTTCCTTTACGAAATCAAGATTTTACGAGGAACGTTTGATTTACACGTATTTTATTGTTCTATAGGTAAGCAGATAAGTGTTTTATTCTTCTTCGGGTAATATCGTTTAAGCATAGAAGCCTAGGTTCTTTTTTTGTGTCTGATTAGCAACGTATACTTCTACGCAGCGCGGTTTTCCCTTAAGGTTATGACACGGAGCTCGTCAATAAGGAACTGAAACGCGCTCTTCAAGGTCGGCAACACAGCAGTGATGCCCTTAGTGTTGTAGTTGTGCATAGACGATGGCAATTATTTACCGTCTGCCTGTTTACTGCCTTTTGATTAAAAAAAATATTCTCGAAATATTCTAATTGAGTCCAAAGGATTAATAAATTATTCGTGAGTAAAATTTACATATTTTTTTATACTTTATAGATTCTAGCGTTTGCCCACAATCTCACCTGATAAACAACCATATGATCTTAAATAGAAACATACTAAAAACCAAGCGGATAAAGCCAAAACTCTATGAAAATTTCCTTGATTACCCAATACATTAATATTCAAACTGCTTTGTAATGGTTTTTCTTTTAATATCATTTTGGCCACATACTAACAAGTGTTGCACATCTTCAATCAGTCCATATATTTTTCAATTAGGTATTTAGTTTCCATAACAGAAGCAAATTTATCGAGGGCCGTATTTCCGGAACGTACTCTGTAAGTAGTAATAATGAGTGACCCACCTAAATTACTGTTTACAAACTATAATATACAAAGCACTTATTGATCACAACAGTTGACGGAAACTTTTAGTCTATTTTTAGGTTACGGGATTAGGACACTCTTGTTAGTTCCAGAATAAAATCAGAATAACGCTGTAAACACTCCGTGTAACTATTCTTTACAATGCGGAGGGCATTATAAAGCAAACAATTGAGTTTGTCCAGTTTGCTCCTTCGACCGCTAAGAGATAAGTCACAACGCTTCCCAATTTCCAACAAAAGGGAGACCTAACTATTTTTCTCCGCAACTGTCTGCGTCCACATAAAACACTATGACTTTGAATGATTATGCACATCGATCAATAATAGACAGCACTACGGACGTTGACCAGGAGCCAGTGGTATTCTAAATTACGTTATCTGAAACTTTGAAACCGCTGATCTGTTACTATTTGCTACCGCAAATAGTATACCATATATACGTGGAACTGATAATCTTATTGTCAACAAAACATATATTATAAAGAAGATAAAGTGAAGGGAAATATCATTAAGGAAGTACGGTTGGTAATGCAATGTCCATGGACAAGTTGAAAATGTATTATCAAATCGTTTTCGTTCCTAAGCATTGCATAAATCATTTGCGACTACATCTTCAGGCTATTAGACGTAATTATACTAAATATTTGCATATAAACAACTACATAAGTTAAAATTAATCTAAATTTAGAAGTAGTTTCTCTATTTCAACAAAAGTTGATCTTAAATCACAAACAACACGATTACCAAAGAAACAAAATGGCTGGCTGGAAAACTAAAAAGGACATCGTCCATCACGTCGTCGGTCAACCACAATATACTGCCAAGTGAATGGAAGCCCTAAAAATATATGCTTAAGAAGACTTTTTGATAATATTAGCATTGATGTATCTCATACCGATAAAGTTTCGGCCGCGTGAAAATATTTCGTCGTCTCTACTAAGGTATTATTTACGTAAATTATATACATTATGAACAATAATCATATGTGTCTATGGCATTGTTTATATTCTATTATAAGATGGCATATATTAAAATTAGTAAATAAACAATCGTGGTTAATTATTCGTATTGTTCTGTAATATTTATAAACGAGTAAAATCATCAATCATACACGACGTGCACGCATACATGCTTACACATGCAAGTGGAAGGGTTTTATCTTTTTTCCCTTATCAAACTGAAATAGTTTAGAATATTATCCGATACGAAATATATATAAGAGTTATTGGGGTATTTATGCTTGGTACACATATATGTTTCAACAACTCATATATGTATGAATAGTTAGCTTAGGTTAGCTCACATAGGTCGCGAAATGCATGTATCAGGCAACAGTCAAAGCCGAGGTGTGCCGCGCACCCTTGAGCTAGTTGTCAAAATAAAATCGGCTGAGTGCCTTAAGCGCTCGCCTTAGTGGTCCGGTGAAGCTGTTAAGACCTTGCTTGGTCAATAGAGTAGTCAGTTCGACAAAAAAAAAAAAAATTGGCAAATTTCGTCATATCCGCCATTACTGTGTCGGCTGTTGCCAGACCTATTACCTCATTATATGGAGAAGAAAAGTTTCCTTCTAAAGTTTTCTATCTAGAAATATTGCTTTCATGGAAACATACTCACTAGAGAGTGATTTTAATCAACTATTATATTGCTGAACGTTATTCACAATAATAATTTTAACAGACTACAGATTGTAACTGGTTAACTGTGCCATCCATTTGTCAGAATAAATCGATTTTCATAACAGATTCTATTGAGCCAAAATTAATAGCAATACCTCGATAGTTAGCTCATAAAAAAAACTTATCTTTCGATTTAACAGATTTAGAATATACTTAGACAAATGATGTAGCTATAATATCATTCGTTTATATTTTGAATTTTATGTTGTTATATTGCAACTGAGATCTTGGCTTTTCCAGCTATCTACAAGAATGTCTGATCATAATACAACAAATTAATATATCAGTTTTCTACACAATTAACTAGCAAACTATACGTAAATAACCATAGTTTTAGCAAAACGCGTATAGCAGTCAAATATTTTACTAAACTTTACTAACCTTGGAAATCTGTTGGTAACATGTGTTTTGCATATTGACACTATTTAATTTGATACTTAGCAGTTATTGCATGAGAGAAGCTATTGTAGTCAGACAAAATCCTATAAACAAAGGAATCTGTAAGAATCCCAAATGAAATTGATAGCCGAATTCAAATTAAAGTCGTCCCTAGGGAACTTCTAAATAGTTTCTGCAATTTGTTCTCTTGGATAAATGTTAAGCGTTTCGTTTAATAAACAGCCCCTCGGCCAAGATACTTCAGATATTGAACGACGGAGGGATCCAATATTTCGTAGGTAAACAATATGGCTGATTCTATATCGCAAATGTAAACTTGTTTCGTAGAAAAATGTACTAGAATTTATATTTTTTTATATATCTATGGGATAACTTGTACAAGGGGCTATTGCCTTATATAGTTTTATAGATACTAGTTGATCGAAGCGAAATCACTTTCTTTAGAGGTAGATTGAAAAAAGTGTCAATAGCAACAAATTTTTAAATTTTGCAAACAGAAATCGTGAATCTGGCTGTTTATTTATACTTAGGTTATATAAAGGCTTTAGCGTTTGTCCACAATCTCATATGATGTGGACTAAGATGGTAAATACGCTGAACCTAGAGGAGAACTAAATCTCAGATGCAGCTGCCGGAACACATTAACATGCTTGGCGAGAAATTTTCTACTTGAGATATAACCAGGCGGACTTAGAATAAATCCTAACACCATGCTATGGATTCATCTGTTGTTTTCCTTCACCGTAACGGTTACAAGGATTCGAACCTGCGTCCACTGATACGGTTTCCGACACTATCACGATAAATAACATAGCCGCCATAACACTTTTGCAACCGAAGCCTTATTTACTAAGATTTATATTATGGTTTCGGTACCTTAATCATTTTTACTTGTTGTATGGTTCTTTTATAACTTTTTTTAATGTTTTGTAAATCTGATACCGTTACTCAAGTTCTGCTCAGGAGGTAAGTTTTAACTGCCGTAATTCAGAGCCGGTCAGGCGGTCGATTCTGCATTGAAATTTCGGGTTGGATCGTAACAGCCACGTGCGGCCTGTTCCGTGTGCGACCTGCCTCCAGTGTCGGCTTCAGCTTACTTCGTGCCCTAACCCTGCTTAGTTTTCACATTAATAAACGAGTACGCATTTAGGTTTTGTTTCTGTTGCTTATATCACTAATATTTTCGCCTTAATTATGTGGTAATTATGTGGTGCCTTAATAATTAATTATGCGTTTTTAATATAACCTATTTAAATATTTAAAATTACAATTAAACTTATATTAGTTCTAAAAGGTTTACCTCTCGAGGTATGAGATAATAATGACTTCGCGACGCCTCATGCTGCAGGTAGTCGATGTTTTGCAATGGTTATAAAAAAACGTTGAATTACGTCACGTTGGTTGTTACCGTGTGGTGTGACGGTGTAATAACACCTTTATATACGCTGTGTTGTTATAATTTTTAGCGTGATGTTTATTAGACAAGTTACGAATGAAATATGCCGCGTAGAGTTATTTATTTATTTTACCAAAGAATATTTGTAATTCCAGTTATACATTTTAATTAAAAAAGAGGGTCACGGAAACGAATATACAAGATTTAAAAATAAAACGTTATCGACAATTCTGCGGTAAAATTTCCAGGTTGATTATTACATTTATTACACCGCACTAAAATAAGACTCTGCAGTTTTTATCATATATAAGTAAATATCGAAATACATGCCGATTCCTTCCAAATATTCTGTTTCTTGAGGAATCCGGCCCTGCCGCATCGATTTTCACGTTTGAAGATGTATTAAATTCATTTGGACCGTTTCAACATGGCTCCGTTGAACGTTATGTCTTAAGATTTAAACTTTAGATTTTGATCGTGTAGAGGCGTATTCAACTCGTTTAGCTTTTACTTGGAATAAAGGATGATACATGGATTCAGGCAGGTTACATTTGGACTGAAGTAATGAGAGCGCGTTTGGATAGCGCATTATAAATGTTGAATGATTTAAATTATGGAAAGAATCCTTAGACAATTAAGATTGGAATCAGGCAATCAACACCTATTGGTATATCCCATCAACTACAATTATGAATCACTCGTTTTTTCTGTGGTATCTTTTGTTATGCCTTTCTTTTATATTAAACTAGCGGGCCCGCCGGACTTTGTCCCGCCCTGATAATAAAAAAAATCTTTGCCAAATTATATACCTAAACCATACTTATGGATCACTGTTTCTACCTTTTTCTGGTGAAAACCGCATGAAAATCCGTTGCGTAGTTTTTGAGTTTATCGCGAACAGACAGACAGACAGACGTGGCAGAGGACTTTGTTTTATAATGTGTAGTGATGTAAGTAACAACTTAGGGATATAATTTTCCTTAAGGTAAGCATGTTTTGTTTTTACATTTGCATTGATCTAATAAGTTTAGGGATTGCCTTATTAGCCAATGTATGGATTGCTACGTGTATCATTCTCAGACTACTCTGGTGTATGGTAGTTGCGAATTAGTCAGATTCAATTGCTATATCTTACCGGTCTCGACATGGTAATGTAGCCCTAGAACCAATAACCCTAGAAACTAACAGATTATTGTTAATTTATATGGGACAAAGAGCTGTTAAGTCGAAAACGTTTAATCAAACAACTAAATTACATTGATGATATTATGCAATATAATTAATATGTAATTAACTGATAAATCATTAATTAACAAACATAATATAGTATCCTATTACAGGTGAGGGAGTCTAGCTCCCTCACTGTTTACAGCATTATGGGTACTAACACATATTCTGCTGATTTCATATAGTATGTAAAGTGAAATAGTCACTTTTTCGTTTATACACGAGTGTAGGTTTTTAATCAACTGAATAGAGAATAGCTATTAAGCGATATTACAGTTTAATACATTTAGACGATAACAAAACTGACAGCGACTAACAAGAGCTTCAATTGGGCTTACGTCACGCACATTTGAATTTTTAACTGCTAGCTAAAAATGAGGTAGGTATTTCGCAGAAATAAAAGTATAATTTAAATCTATTTATTTATTTACATAAAGAATATTTATTGTGGGCTTTTAGAACCTGCTAACAGTTGTTTGTTGCCCCTCAAAGATTCAAATCTAATAATAATAAACAAATCTCTTTAGGTTTATTGCGTTTTAGATCATATCGTCACTGAACGTCGAGTGAGATGGTGATCAAACGCCGAAACGTGGAAAATATAAAAAAAAAACAATTTTGGTCACATCAATCAAATTAGAAACAAGCACATCTGGAATATATTCAGTAATTATTAGTACTATCTCTTATTTAGACGACAGATGGACGAAGAAGGTGACGCTACGGACCGGCCACCTGGGTACGCGCTATAGAGGTACACCTCTAACGAGATGGTAAGACGGCTGATCATAATTGGATACAAAAAGACCAACGTAAGGAACACTGAAAATCTTTGGAGGAGGCCTTCAACCGAGGAGGGGTCCTGGAAATATAAAGTATTTATGTGTTAAAATTAGAAACATAAGTGGGTTAAGCTTTACATTAGAACTAACCTGAGAACAAATAATTTGATATATTGTTACATTTTACCCACGAAACAAAAGGCTTTTTATTTTTTTCTGTTCTTTTTATTTTATAACGCGCTATTTAGACCTCCTAATGTATATCAAAATACAGTTTACTAGCTTTTGTACGCGGGTTCGCTCGCTTAAATTTACGAGCATGTAATTTTGACCTATTCCTTTCCGTAATCCAAACAATGTGTATAGAAAATTTCATTGGTATGGTAACAGAAACATCAAGTTTGTGCTTAGATGTTTTGTCTCCCAGTGTAGGAGCAAGGTGTCAATTTTTTAAAGTTTGATGAAGACATTATTTATGATAACTGGATCTTAGTATAGATAATAGTTAGAAACATCGAGTTTGCACTCAAAGGCATAGTATCATAGTGTCAGCTAAATGTTTCATATCTTAAGGACCAGATGAAAGCTATTTCCTGATAAAATAATTTTAATATTGATAATAGCTAGAAACAGTTTGCGCTATGAGGTTTGAGTCGTGTCGTATCAGTTGAGAGTAACATTTCTCATAGACCAAGTGAGTAGCTGTATCATGATAACAGAATTTTAGTACTGATAATCGCTAGAAACATCAACTTTGCAATCAGAGGTCTAGTCTCATAGACACAGATCAATGTTTCATTTTATGGATCAAATGAGTAACTGTATCACGATAACTGAACTTTAGTATCCATAGTAGCTACAAACATCAGGATTGGGTTCAGATGTTTGGTCTCACAGTATCGGATGAAAGTTTCATTTTTTATGGGCTAGATGCGTATCTTTGTCGTGATAACAAAAAATTGGTATATTATAGAGTAGCTAAAAATATAGAGTTTACGCTGAAATATATCATAGTGTCTGATTAATGTTTAATTCCTCATGGGCTAGGTGAGTAAACTATATCGTGATAACTGAATTTTAGTACATATAGATATTAGCTACAAACATTGAGAATGCGCTCAGAGATTTAGATAGGAGAATTTTTAAATTAGCGTTTGCTTCTATATCAACAATAGTTCTGTGAACAACATACTACAAAACACCTGAATTGTAAGTTGTTATAGCTGTAGCACAACGGGCAATATATGTTGGTCATTGTGTAAAACGAACCCTAATTCCACCGACAAACTTCTTATCTCTAGCTTTGATAGACTTTTCACCTAATAATTCATTTCATTATAAACTAGACTTGACACGATGTTCTGATAAACAATAAGCATATTCGATTCTTTTGAAAGATTACATTTTATGATTTCATATTAAATATTAAATTACGTATTAAATGCTGCAGCGTGTTTATGATGTTATTGTATATATATATTTTTTTTATGTCATAAGTGGCAAACGAACGGGTGGGTCACCTGCTGTTAAGTGATCACCACCGTCCATGGACACTAACAACACCAGAGGAGTCCCAAGTGCGTTGCCACCCTTTGGGGGAAGGGATTAGGGGTGGGAGAGGGAGAGGAGAAGAGGGGAGGGGAGCTGGGCCCCCGGCGCTCTCACTGACCGAACGAAACGCAACAATGCAAGCACTGTTACTTCACGTCGGTTTTCTATGAGAGGGTGGTACTACCCCGGGCGAGCCGACCCATTCATGCTGAAACCAGTAGTAGTTTCAGCGTAGCTCTACCACCATTAGAATTATTTTCTGAATAAATAATAAAATATAATAACGAGAATGTGAACACGACATATCTATTTCTACCCATGAAGGAGCTCCCTAGCCGTTTGTGAGAGTCCATTATGAAGTCATTTTGTTATTACTTAACGAAAGGAGTACAAACAAGACATATCTGTTTCTACCCATCAAGGAGTTCCATAACAGTTTTTGAAGTGGGTCGTCATCAAATCATTTTGTTCAGTCCTGTAGTAAGCTGTCGTCACTACTAACAAAAGGACTACAAAGACGACATATATATTTATTTTACCCGTCAAGAAGTTCCATAATGAATACCTCAAATCCATCTACAGTTAAAACGTAATGAAAACTAACGTAATACTACGTAACTGGCGCGACGTGTATCCTTCTTCCATACTTTTGTTTATGTGGAATATAAATAAAGAAATAAATTGGACCTTATTCCATAGGAGTTAAGGTCTACGTTACTGACTAAAATCGAGAAATTTTGTTTACAACTAAATAATTTTTTTCTAAAAGGATAGATAACTTGGATTTTATTTTATGTCATTTAAATTTGACTATATGTAGCATAAGCAGGTTTTTTTTAATTAGATAAAACGTAAATTTACTGAGATTTTCATACCGAAAAGCAGGCTGTTTTGCTTGAGGGGACTACGGAGAATTGATTTTTTTTAATAGAAACCTATTAATTTTAAAAAACAATCATCTGTACATCATTGTTAAAGGTTCAATGTATCTGTAGTTAGTCATTATGTTTACCAAAGTTCAATAGTTTTGTTGTAATTCTTACCGGAAAACAGTGAAAGTGGACCTTTTTTGAGAGCGCGCCCTTAAGAAGTTTAAGTTTAGTATTTTTCTATAATTTGATTTCATTAAATTATTTTAAATAAAACATTTGCAAATAAAACTAAAACTATATCGTCGACGCACAAGACGCGGGAACGGATGTTTTAAAAACAAAGTTTTATATATGTAGGCACATATAGATGGGTGGTAGGAAGAATTTCATTAAACTTGCCTCGTTGGCAACGATAGCGAATTACTGACTCGGCTGCGGTGGGCTCACTTCACACCGATACGAACACGACGGTAAATCTGTTTATATGCGAATTTATTAAACGCATATCACTCGAATATTCCACAATAAACCGTAATTAAACGGTGTGATTACATAATTCTGAATTTATTAAAAACTAGCTGCGCCCATGATTCGGTCCGCATGGAACCTAAAGTAAAATCAAACACTGACTAATAAAATCATCTGAATGTGTTAAGTCCATTTACTTATCTCTCTTTTGATAGAGTAAACCGATTTTAATGAAATTAAGACTAAATATTACTTGAGGATATGCTTTCTGATTTTCTCAAAGAGGTTTTAACGTGAACCCAATACTTTAGCAGAGATGCGTGTTCATTCAAACAGACAGCTAAACGTTTCTAAAAATGATTACAATGTACCTGTTACTGTTATTCCAAGACACCTGCAACAATTTTTTTTTTCAAAAATCCAAAAAGTACAGACACGTTGGATTTACATTCTTATTGTATGTATAGATAGTTGAATTTTAATTTGTGACTATTACTTTGATCAGGTATCAGTGTTTATATTAGTAAAAGTGGAGGAAAATATTAGGTCTTTACCTATGAAATTGCTGTTATGTATGAAAAAATTTAAACGATTTTTTTTTCATGTATTTTTTATTTGTATTAATCGAAGTAATCACCCATGCAATCAATGCATCCTTGCCAACGCAGTGGCAGTTTATTGATGCCCTTCTTAAAGAAATCAGCTGGACGAGAGGCAACAAATTCTTCAAAGGCATTTTGTACTGCCTCTCGGGTATTGAATTTTTTTCCCGCCAAGGAGTTATCCAAATTCTGGAAAAAGTAGTAGTCTGTAGGTGCAAGGTCTGGTGAGTAAGGCGGATGACGCAGAACTTCCAATCCCAGTTCTTGGAACTTGGAGACCATCTGCTGTGCAGTATGAGGTCGCGTGTTGTCGTGCAGGAGCAGCAGAGACGAGCGATTGACCAATGCTGGTTGGAGATGTGCCAGCTTCTCCATCATTGTGTTCAGTTCTTCACAGTACATATCTGCAGTAATGCTCACCCCGTTTGGTAAGAAGCTGTGATGAATCACACCGGCGCTAGACCACCAAACAGTGACCATCACTTTTCTAGGGGTAAGTTTTCGTTTAGGGCATTGTTTAGGTGCTGAACCAGGATCCAACCAACTTGCTGAGCGCTTGCGGTTATCAAACAGAATCCATTTTTCATCGCAGGTAACAATGCGGTTCAAAATTCCTTCATTTGTGTGTCTGTTGAGCAGTGCAAGGCACGTCTCGACGCATACTTCGCGCTGGGGATCATTGATTTCGTGGGGCACCCATTTGTCAAGCTCTTTTACCTTGCCAATTTGACACAAATGGACCAATATTGTTTTGACGCTAACGTCGAAAGCTGCTACGAATTCAGCCGTAGATTGTGTATCATCAGCTTCCACAATCGCCTTTAATTCGTCATTGTCGACCAAAGTCTTCGGACGACCGCGAGTTTCATTGTTCAGGGGGAAATTCCCAGAACGGAAGCAAGCAAACCAATAACAGGTGGTACGTTGGTTTGTAGTGTTAGCTCCGTAAACGTCGTTGATGTTGCGTGCCGCTTGTGCCGTGTTGTTGCCACGACAGTACTCATATTCCATAATTACTCGAATTTTTAACGTATCCATGATGATAAAAAAGATTGAAATACGATGAAAATGTAACACTAATCTATAAACAAATGACTACTTTTGGAAAAAGAATTCCATGTTTTTAAAATAAAATTAATTTGAAATTAGAATTCTTAGCCAAACAAAAATTATTTTGATTTGAAATGGCCAGTACTGCAGAACGGCAGTTTCATAGGTAAAGACCTATTATTAAAAAGAAACGAGCAGGTAGAGCAAGATTAATAAAGTTAAATTAATGCTAATGAAAATTCATAGTGTGTATCTATTACATACTTGTTGTTTTCGTGAATCACTCGATCGATAAATATACAATATGTACACAAATGAATTAAACTCTCAATCTATTTGTTTGCTGGGATTATACTAATACTGTTAATCGTCTGGTTTGAAACATTGATTTTGAATATAGTATAGATTCAGTTTATTATGATTACAAGTTTTTATTGTAGCACGGCAGTGACTGCACTATGCCTGATGGTAAGCTCAGTACAATAAAAAATAACGGCAATCACTGAGAGACAAGCCAGCCATCGAACGCTGGACACCGTTGTTGTGTCGGCCTTCGTAAATATCTCTTCACGTTACGCTTGAAGGACCCCATGCTATAGGAAAAATTGGGCTGGAGGTTGTTCCACAGCTTCACGGTACGCCAAAGATAAGACCTTGTGAACGTGCATCATTCAGTAGTAAACTTTGTTACTAGTAGATTACGCGCATTTACTACATATTTCACTACAACTGGGATCCGCTATCTGCACATAATAAGAAGGCCTATGCCATGTTTTGCTGTTGAAGCATTATTACCAAACTTATTTTTCTTAAAATTTGAACGACGTAAATTGATATTTGCTTGAAATTCGAATGTGCAATGTAATATTTGTGCTCCTATTAAAGTTTCACATAGCTATAGACTGCAGTAAATACCCATCAGATGGACTGCATATATGTGGGATCCAATAAAACCTTCACAGGTGCTTTCACGCTTTGGCCACAAACAAGTCTACAATACTGTATTATTCTACAGACGCGTCTTATCTTATCGTCGACATAATACGTTCACCATCCTCCGAACGTTTTACCAAAGAGTACCGCAACATCTGCTCATACCTTGCGTTCCGTTTTACCTAACATTTCTACATATATGTTTGGTGATTTTAGGCTGAGGTAATGGCAACTTATTGAAGGACAATTCTTTTTTCAAATATCTTCACTGATCCGCAATATTCTTTTAACCATTTTTAGTATTATTAGATGAACAGAAAATTATTGTAAGCTGCCAATAATGACAATAAACTTTTTTGCTACTGTTATCATGATCGTAACGGTGTGAACAGATCCCGGCGTAGCAGCCTTTTGATTTTATAGCGGGAACTAATTTCACATCTAAACGGTGTACTTTGTCATAGGGACTTTTATGAGTTATATCTACGTGGTTGAAGTTTTCATTGGTTTTAGAATTTCTGGATGTGACACGCCTTTTAAACAGTCTTTGAATAATTAATGCGAAGGTAATTACAATTTATAATTAAAACTAATTAGAAAAATTTGAAGGTCTGGTGTCTAAAGTTCGTAGTTATAAATATCTGAATATTTGCAATATTGTTTCGTAAATAAATATAATTTTATTTACGTTTGTATAGTGCAACCACACACAAAGAAGTAACTTTATCACGAGTATAGTTGAAAGTGGAGATTAGTCCTGATAAGAGATAAAACCAAATAGACATTCATGTGCATCATCATCAGCCTGCAAGAGACTCACTGAAGGACCTTAGGTCTCTTCCAGAAGGTTTACGGATACTTACAGTAAGTGAACGGATTTTTTTTAAATATTATAAGGGGCAAAGGAACAGGCGGGTCACCTGATGGTAAGTGATCAACGCCGTCCATAGATACTAGCAACATCAGGAGAGTCGAAAGTGCGTTGCTGGCCTGTGTTTGGGGAACGGGTAGGGGGGAGGGGAAGGGGGGAGAGGAAGGCAAAAGGGGAAAAAGGAAGGGGAGGGCTGGTGGGCCTCCGGCGCTCTCACTAACCGAACGAAACGCAACAATGTAAGCACTATTACTTCAAGTCGGTGTTTCTGTGTGTCGGGTGGTAGTACTGGGGGCGAGCCGACCCATTCGTTCTGAAACCAGTAATAGTTTCAGCGTGGCTCTACCATCTACAAGCGTGGCGCTACCATCTACAATTATTAAGATCGCCTATAATTAAACTTGTTTTCTTTTCATTATTGATAGTTTTTTTAAATATCTATTGACTAATAACTTGCACTCTCAATGTTTATAGTTTACACATAATAACCACGGAGTATGAATTGGAAGATGTCATCAAAACTCCCTGGAAAGTACTAACCAGACGGCCACCATCTTGTTAGAACATTGAAATTATCACAAGATACTTGTAATATTATTATCTACTCGACAATTGCAGTAATAAACTCGAAAATTGGTAGACAAAAATAAAATTAAATAAAAAATAGATATTTTTTCCCTACCATGCCCTAAGAACACACTTACACTTCAATAAATATAGTACGTTTTAATGTGATATTACTTTTGTTCCTAACTATAAAAATTGTGACCTAATTGTGTCAATTGTAAGTAAATCCTTTTCTGATTCGAGAACAATGATTTATTTCATTGATCTCCAGGGGGGTAGAGGTCTCGTCGTCTAGCCGTTTTGTAGTCGTTCTCTGAAACAATTTCCTTTTAATGTTGAACTTTAAATTTATTTTATAGTTTTCGTCTGGTTCTATCTCTTCAATGGGAAAGAGAAATCGATAGTTCCGAATTTACACTTTTCTGAATGTAAACCGAGCATTGTTTTGTCTAGACTTATACTTCGTTACTGAAACTATTATAGAGTTTCGTAATCATTTGTGTTTGAAGGAAACCCATTGTCTTGTAAATTAATACGTTTAACATTAAAATGAGTGGTATAAATTTATTACTTCAGGACTTGGATTTGATTTCGTTAGAGTACGTTCATTTGCAAATTTCTAGGTTACTTAATGGATATATTGCGACAAATATTTATGCCAATATATACTATTGAAGACTGCATTAAATTACAACAAGACTTAAACAGGCTATTTGATTACTGTACATTAAATCTTTTGGATATCAACGTAGATAAATGTCAGTGTATCACATACACGAGGAAGACGAGAAATGTCATCAAATACGATTATCGTCTCAGTGACTTCACTCTATTAAGAGAGTCTTGTATTAGGGACCTAGGAGTAAATCTAGACAATAAATTATCATTCAAGGATCATTATGAATATATAATACAAAAATCTTATAAAATGTTGGGCTTTATAACTAGAATTTCAAAACCATTTAAAAATATATCTTCTTTAAAAATACTATTCTGTGCTTTTGTACGCAGCATATTAGAATTTGCATCACAAATATGAACCCCGTGTTATGCTATTCATATTATAATAACAGAATCGAAAACATTCAAAACAAATTTTTGACATTTCTTAAAAGACGAGGGTTGCTTCTATCTGCAGTTAATAATGAGAACCTTCGTGAACTAAATATGCTCACGCTTGAACAGAAGCGTTTAGTGGCAGATCTGATGTTCTGGTATAATATAGTAAACAATAATATAGATTGTCCAAGTCCATTAATTCAAAATCACATTCGAAAGCCACAGCTCTTTAGTGAACCTAGAACTAACACTAACTATGGGTCTAATTCAATAATGATAAGGTGCGCCCACTTATATAATGAAGAAAATCCTCATATAGATATTTTTCATGAGTGTAGTAGATCTTTTAAAGCAATGGTTAAAAAAGGTATTATCGAGCACACTTGAATCCTAAAGATCCTACAGATTTCTAAAATATTTGCATATTCGTTCTCACACTTACACACATTACATAAGTAGTATTTGTTTTTAGTGGGATAATGGCATTTTTTTTTTCTCTTTTCTTTTTTACATACTTTGTATATTATATGTAGTTGTGTTTGTTGGTAGTTTTTATTTTATTTTAAAATTAGATTCCAATGTTTCTTTTTTCACTTAAGAGTTATGTATCTCATTCGATTATTGATATTTTACTAAATATACAAAAGTTTGGGTTAGCCATGTAATAGCAAAAATAAGTATTTATATACAGAAATCATTGTTGGCGAAACTAACATTTTATTTTTACTTTTTTACTCCTAAATGTATAGCTGTAGATTTCTTTGAAATAAATAGATAAACCAGTCTGTTGGATAGCAAATTACAAATATATTAACATGTGGTAGTTTCTCATGAAACAGTAAATTCTACATACATTTTAAGTCACGAAAATGGACTATATCTAATAATATATGACTACTTCAATCATAGTGGTTGATTACAGATCATACTTCTTAGTAATAAGGAACTCATTTATATTAAGAAATGAAAATTGTTTCGAATAAAAAATACATGTTTTTTGTAAGAGATCATAATCAGTAAATCAGTGGTTTTGAATAGCAATCGAAACTTGCAATAAGCATGAGTTTTTGGCAAAGGAAAACATCATATAGAAGCCTGTTATCATGATTACCATCAATCTGAGTAATTGTCACCGAACATGTATACGTATATGTCGAAACTACACTTCAAAGCCAGTCCTCGTCTAGCTTTGGAATATTACTATCTCAGGCACACCACTAAATAAGGTACGTTACATGACATCAGGAGATTGGGAGTCAGTACTAAATCTATTTATACTTTTACTTTAAAAAGGTAAAACAATATGTATTTAGCAAGTAATTTTAAAACGAATTAATTCTAAAAATGCATCATTCTCTTTGATTGACATACACTATATCTTATTATTATAAGTTTATATACTAATTAACGTACAAATATTCACAGTCAGTTCTACCGTATATTTAAAAGAACAGGCTACATTTTTTATGTTACTCCCAGCAAAAAATACTTTTTAGCAAATATCTGAAACGTGCTTAGTTCTAAAATACGATATTAGCTAAAGTTAGCAGCACTCTTTCAAAGTCGTAAAGGTATCTAATTCGTGTTCTCGCAACTCTAATTTACTCCATTCAGGTTCATGTACAATCTGCTGATCAACAGAAATACTTCAAAATTCACAATAAGTTATATTTCTCGGAAAATTATTTATATTAAATTAGACCATTTCACCTTCATCTATTTTAAGTCATCCAGTTTCCTTTCAGATACATAACTTATAATTTACAATCACTTGAGCCACTTAACATGCTGTGATTCAGGCCTTGGTAGGCTTCTGAAAACTCCCCTCAGGGAAGATTCACTATTACATGTCTACCCATATTGGATGATATTATAAAATTGCGTACAGCCTATTGGAGTAACATTCCAAATAACACATATATTATCTGGACATGCGTATTGTTAGCAATACCTTAATCGGTTTTAAATTATTAGCGAGAACACCTGCCATTGCGATAACACATCAATGCAAAACTTTGAACGTCTGCTTCAAGCATGCTAGAGATTTATTATGAAGAGACTAGAGCATAGAATGCTTTGTAACAATCTTTATACATGTGCCTTCGATCTTTTATGTTTGATGAAGAAGGAAAATGCTATTAAAATATTTAATACTTTTGTAAAGCATGTGATTGTGATGTGACTTGCACATACATTATGACTAACGAATCTTTGTGACCTTATTATATAATGCTCATGCAACGCATCAAGAGAAAGTGAAGTGACTCGTATCAAAGCGATCACCTCTCTCTCCTATTATATTGCTAACTCAGAATATATTGAAAATGAAATGAATGAAAGAAAAATTTGATGCAATTATCTAATTATACACATCCACATCCCAATCAATACGCAGTAATACGAATGTACCAGAAGTGAACACAGTATTTATGAAATAATAATACTGTTTGACCTAGCACTATGAACGTTGGGACATCTAAATGTGTTTTTGATGAAGAATATGCTATCTATTTTATTATATCAAAGTCTATACTGCTCACCTGATTACCGTTAAAATTGTTATGCACGGATATCTTAATATGGTGAACACAATATAACTCAAAGATAGTGTTAAGATTAATCAAAAGACTGTCTAGACGTATACGTGGGACGCAGTAAGACAGGTTTGAAAAGATTCTTGTGAATGGGTAGTGCATCGATTTTTATATAAACTTTTGTACGATACTGCAAAAGTTTTATTTTATAATAAACAAGATGCTTGCAGTAAGAGTTTAAGAATATGATTTGCTGTTGGAAAATAACCAAGTATTCTGTAATACCCAATGTTAGTTAAGGTTGCTTGTTATTTTTATAATAAACAAGAGTTTATCGCGAACAGACAGACAGACACATGTGGCAGAGGACTTTATTGTATAATATCACTACATAAATAAATTTAAAAAAAATTGTTATGTAGTTAAAATAACAGAAAGGTATTCACAAGTCCTTAATCATGATTTATGTAGACTTCAGTTTAAGCTAATTTATTTACCGCACAAAATATATTAATCCATAAGGTCAAAGCTCCAAACAATTATATATTTTGGATGGTAACTTATATAAATCATCTATTATGCGATAAAGTTTTGAAATGTTAAGTTGAAGCAAGTCCCTGTATTGTCACTATTACTGTGTGGTGTTGATTTAGGATGTTTAAATATTCGGCAGCTCTTATTTCCATTTGCTGAAGGATGGATAAGTCTGTTTTGAGATTTCTTCTCTCATGTACACCAACTCCCACAGCTAAGGACAATGTATTAACCATTAACTATACTAGTTTGACACAAACTTCGCTTCAAAGTTGGCTACAACTTGTACAATTGTCAAACGACGCGTATTCGAGTACCGCCGACTTAATTGACTCACTTACCCACATTCAAGACTGCGGGAGCAGGAACGCATTTAGTGTGTAAAATATATTTACTAAGGTCATTTTTATTAAAATCTTATAGGAAACAAATTAAAGTAGATGATGGACTCTTTTCAACTCTTTGCTAGAAACATTCTAGAAAGCTAGCCGTATTGGTTATACGTTGCCCAGGTTATTGTTTGAGAAAGGCGTCGATAATATAATTATCTCGTAAGTTCCTTCAAAAAAATTTTTTTTTTTTATGTTTGTTTATTTACTTATCCGTTTTTTGTGTTGCGTCTTGTCAAGGTTTGCCTGATTATACGTTAAAGTTACCTTCAAGAAACGAGTCTACTCTTTCCTCACGGGTTGGCAACTCATCTTTGATTCCCCTCGTGTCGCAAGTGTTCATGGGCGGTGGTGATCACTTACCATCAGGTGACCCGCATGGTCGCCTGACGCAATAACATAAAAAAACGATGTTCTGTACTATCCAAAATTTAGACTTATTGTGAGATCCAAACATACACTCACAATAATTCCACTATACAAACAACATATGTATAAATTTAAGTTTGTTTGATTTTAATTACTATTCCAATTACATATAAAGCTTCAACACAATTATATAACATAAAGAAAGTCACAAATATTAGTTTTTTTTGGCAACCAGTATTCTAGTAGATTCCTACTATCATTGTCGAGTAGGTAATGATGATGAATAATGAATTATTGCAATTAATTAACAAGATGGTGGCCGTCTTGTTAGAACTTTCCAGTAAGTTTTTGTGGCATGTCAGAATCCATACTCCGTAATATTATTTCCCATCCACTTCACCTGTGCACAATAATCAAACTATATTACGTAAACACCACCAATATTATAAAAATATAGAGGCAAATATGAAATCCACTTAATGACATTCTAAGATCCCGCCAAAAACTCGAGTCCCAAATAGACCAAGTACATACCTGCAAGTAATATATTGTCATACGAGCGTTTTAAGTTTTCCAGAGACAAGGAAATAGGGAAACTTAAATGAGGACAAGTCTGCGGCATAATATTCACTCAAGCGGTAGGAAAGTTAAACATGCCTACGTATTTCACGAATAGTACACTAAGACGGGTCCCGGCTTATTATCACGCAAAAGCCAAGCTTGAAATATGATTTCGGAGAAATCCTTTTGTTACGAGACCTTGGAGAATGCTAAACGAGAGACTTAAAAAATGCGAGATAATAACTTTGTACTGCTTAGAGAAAATTTTGTAAATTTGGAGAGTTTTGAAATTGAAGGTGGTCTGTATTATGTAAACATAATTCACAGCAAGTAATCGTGATATTAAAACTTACTAACGGAGCAGTTATAGATCAGTGTTGAGTTACTCGGCTGCTAAGTTGAAATGCGTCGGTCTAAATCCTATAACTCAACATTTAGATAATAAAAACATGATGGAGAGTTAGCACATTTTCTTTTTTTTAATTGACTCGCGTTTATTTATGCGTTTATTATTATTTATGCGCATTTGTTTATGAGAAGCGGTAATTTTTTTAAGACCATCTAATTACTATCTACTAATATATCGTCAATTACCGTCATCCTAATTCTATCGTCACATGAAATACATTTATTCAAAAGAAGAAAGTTACATATTTAGTTATATATATAGTATTTATATTATATATATAGTTGTGGTGGTCTAGTAGATTGACCAGCGGAATATCAATCCGATATCCGCATGTTCGAACCCCAATGTGTACCAAGGATTTTTTAGAATTCGCGTACATTTACAAAGGTGAAACACATGGAAAACATCGGGAGAAAAACTAAACCGGAACAATGTTCTTGCAGTACTACTGTATGTGGGAAAACATACCACTGTGCATTTCTAAGAGTTTGTAATCACCAATACGTCGTGGGCTTACCTTACTTCGCGAAGAGGTCTATGGCCCTGCAGTGGGTCTCTTACAGAATGATGAGGATGATGACGATGATATATTTATTCAGAAATTGCAAGATTCTAATCTTTAGTTTTCAATTTTCAATCACTTGTTATATTTAACTGATTTCTGGATAACACAAAACGACCACAAAACATAATTTGTTAGAGATATAGCAATTAAAATTAACCGACTAATTAATCGCATAACCGCGGGTAATCAATTAGCGGTGTTAAATCATTGCGAAAGTTGATATAATCCATATTGAATAATGCACTTAACAATTATTTTGCTTCCGAACTAAACAGTCTATCTTGTGGTTCTATTCGTATTTGAAGCTCCTTATTAGTAAGTTTGATGTTTTTGACTAGCTGTACCCGCAACTCCACACGCGTTTTTATTAAAATTGGTATAAAGGAATATAAAATAGTGAGATCATATACAATTATAGAAATGCTCTTTAAAAACAACTGTAAGTACGACACGTACGCCACTTATAACGTGTATCGTATACATTAGATATATAAATACTAAAAGTGTATCAAATGAGGTTTATCATCAGGAACATATTTGGAACCTTAACCCATCATATAACTACCTCAGTGCTCACTTATACTGTATAAGGAACTAATGAAACAATGATTTAAAGATGTTCTTATGATGATATAATATGTCCATATTGTCAATAACAACATATTAATATAAAATAATATAAAATATAACAACCTAAATTACTTCCTATAAAGTCAGCTATCTGCCAGTGAAACTCCCGTGAAAATCGGTCAAACCCGTTTTGGAGATAGCACTGCGGGCGAAGTTACGGTTAACCGTTAGTCCAAATTTAAAAAGATAAAATTACTTTTTATAATGTCCGTTATCTGCCGGTAAAAGTCCCGTAAAAATTGGTCTAACTTTTTTGGAGATAGCACTGCAGGCGAAGCCACGGTTAACAGCTAGTATAAACTAAAGTTGCTTGAATTACTTTTTATAAGGTCAGCTATCTGTCAGCAAAAATCTCATGAAGATCGGTCGAACCATTTTGGAGATAGCACTGCGGGCGAAGCTACGGTTAACAGCTAGTATAAACTAAACTGCTTGCATTACTTTTTATAAGTTCAGCTATATGCCAGTGAAAGTCACGTGAAGATCAGTCTAACCGTTTTGGAGATAGCACTGCGGGCGAAGCCGTGGTTAACATCTAGTATAAATAAAAATTGCTTAAATTACTTTTTATAAAATTAGCTATCTGCCAGTATAAGTCGCGTTGAAATCGGTAGAACCGTTTTAGAGATAGCACTGCATACGAAGCCGCAGTTAACAGCTAATCTAAATTAGAGTAGCCTAAGTAACCCGCTCTAATTTTAGCTGCCTCCCAGTGAAATTCTTGTCAAAATCGCTCAAGGCGTTTCGGAGATTAGCCGGAATAAAAAGACAGACAGACAGACCGACAAAAATAAAAAAAATGCATTTTTGTTATCAGAAGCGTGTATAATTTCATACCCAATTAGTCAAAAATATTTATTTTGATATTACATACAAACACTTCATTTTTATTTTATCCATTTAAAAGTATTAAGTCAAACATTTGAAGAAATAAACAAAATAAAAAACGATTACTTTATTAATTAAAGAAAACGGTCATCTTGAGTCCGTGGACTTTGAACCCACTCCATTAAATTATTTATAACTGGCATAACAATCACTTCGTTCCCGTTTGAGTTGTTGATGTCGGGAACATTCGTTGTGTCAACATCTATTTCATCCAACCATACAGCATCACCGTCATCATCCAAACAAAGAATTTCTCTGGCACGTCTAGCAGCAATTCTTTGAGGACGCATCTTCGCGATGGTCATAACTTCTTGTTGATTTTTATGTGGTCGCTTGTGTTGATTAGTGGCCTTGTATGATGCAAAATATAGACAGATGCCACATGATCGCTTAAACAAGTATGTATGGGGCAATAGCTATCATATGGAACTTGCTTCAAATGTGAGGACGCTCGAAGATCCAAAACGAAGTAAGAGTGGAGTGAATTTACCTTTGGCGTCATCTTTTTCTACGGTCTGCACCACCGAAAATTGCAATCTCCTTTATAACTTCAAGCATACCGGACTGCTTTTCTTCTACTCTAGGCCGACAAACAGAATCTGGAATTTTTAGAGCTTCGCAAAGTCGGTATTACTTTCACAAAGCTCTAAATTGTTTAATGTTTTCTAGTCACTATTATTTTTGTCGGGATAACGTCTTTTATAATAATTTATCTTTTATATTTATTTATATTTTTAATAAAGTTTTATATCTTGATTTATATTTATGCAAGATCTCAAGACGTCAGCTCATTGATTGTTTGCAATTCAACATTATTATTATTAATAGTAATTTTGAAGATAGAAGGGGTCTTCCTAATAAGATTTTAGACCATAAACGTATTACTTGTTGACAAGATGGGCATATTATACCATTATCTATATTTAAGTCATTGTTTCATTAGTTCCCTATACAACGTATGTAAGCACTGAGGTAAATATATGATGGGTTAAGATTCTAAATATGTTGCTGATGGTAAACCTCATTTAATACACTGTTAGTATTTATATATCTAATGTATACGATACATGTTACTGTAAGTAGCGTGCGTGTCGTACTTACAATTGTTTTTAAAGAACGTTTCTATAATTGTACATGGTCTCACAATTTTATACTTCTTTAATACAATTTTAAAAAATGCGTGCGGAGCTGTGGGTACAGCTATTATAATATAAATATTTCATTGCAATAAACAGTCAGCACGATTATACTGGACGGTTTGTGTTTTTAATTATTTGTTATATTCAAAGTATTCAAGTTTTCTAATATAATTGTTTATATATATGCAGTTATTTTATTGGTGTTGTTTCTCAAATTTAAGAAAAGGTCAAAGCCAGCTGAATAACTCTGTATTTAACTAAGTCTGTATGAAAGTATTCTTGGATGTAGTTTTATCTCCAAACGTGTAAGTTTGGGCGCATGGCTTTGTAGAACTTGTCTGGAAACTTCACAATACATGCATGACTATATCCAAAGGTTGATACGTTCGAGATAAGTCAGGGAGATTTATGGATTTACTTCTGTTTTACATTCCAATGCCATGTTTCATTTCATGAGATAAGTATGAAGGCATTATTAACAACACTTTAAAAGATTATCTGTATTTACCTCAAGGCTTTTATTTAATATTCAAACAACACCTGTTCGTTTGTTATTGAATTGTTTCAATTATGTTTTTAATTTCTTTGTAGTAATTATGTTTTTACTTTCGCTCGCTATTCAGTTTGCTCAATATATTATGCTGTCAACTTCTTTTTTCTTTATCTTGAACTATATCGGGGGAATACTAATACATAATAGTCTATACTATTGACTATATCTAGGAATTACTAATGATCTACGTCCATACTACTGACTATATCGGGGGAGTTACTAATGACTGGCTACTACTTATCACGTTTTGAAACACCATTGGTTGGAGGTATCAGTTGTTCATGGATCAAGATCCATCGATGTTAGCTATCGGCTTTAACTAAATGCCTTATAAGATAACCAGCGCCGAGATACTCGGCATCCTCGCTCAGACAGTGGGGCTACTCACATCTACGTATAATTCATTGTAATTATATTCAGTGTTACATTCTTGTATCAGCTGACGTTCTATACGATTATTCTTGATTTTTTTTTATGTTCTATAGGTACGCGCTTGGCCACAATCTCACCTGATGGTAAGTGACGATGAGGCCGACGATGTATCGCGCTTACCCACTAGATGCCTGTTCACTCTATTCTTGAAGACTCCCAAGTTATAAGATGACGGGAAGACAGACGCCGGGAGTGAATTCCATTAATCGTTTAAATGATAACCATCATACTTTCACACAGATGCCATTTTATCTTCGTCCCGACGCTAACGTCTAAAACGCTATTAATATTAAACATCGTAGATCTTAACAGTGAATTTAAGTTACAAAAACAATAATCTGAAATTAGTAACCGAACGAAGTAACGTGAAGCAGTATAGCGATGATTGAAATCGGTAAGTTCCGGTTTATCCCGTGATTTGAAAAATCTTTAATATATTTCTTTAACAAAGGAAAAAGGGAAACTCGTATTGAGATTATTTCTGAAGGTATCACCCTCAATAAAATGTTTTGGTATGTGTACCTTTGGCGGCTAAAGAAATTTTCTAGGAAGGGGTGAGATGAATAAAAACATATATAGCAACAACTTATAATGTAAATTTACTGTCTCATTTTCATATTTTTAAAGATAAACTTTATGTATAACTTTATGTACATGGCGTAAATATTAACTGAAAATTAATAACTTCACGCAAGACATTGTTAGAATAACATACTCGTACAAATCAAAAGGGCAAAGTACAGTTATAGTAATGTGTAACATAGTTTATTAGTGAATTGGACATGGAAATGATAATAGATGCTGTGAAGCATAAAAAGGTATATATTATGGTTTTAAGGTAATAGTGTTAGGTTTTACAACAAAGTCCTAACGCCTATTATCGAATTACAAGACTATAAGCTTAAGCGCCATGTCAAACGGGTTTTGGCGTCAAAAATCTATTAGAGAGTGGCTTAATATGTCAACATTGGTGATGCCTGGTATTGACACCTTTCTTTGTGAATCCTCTAAAAACGATTGTAATGTGTAATCTATTTGATATATATAATATATGTTAAAAAGAATAACCCTATTGAGTTTCTTGCCGGTTCTTCTCGATGACTGGGTTGTTTTCCGTACCGGTAGTAGTTTTGACGTTCATAAGCGCCTTATTGGGATCTAAATTGGATAAAATATTTTTTATTTTGTTTATAATTTGACCTTACTTGAGCATAATTTGTTTGTAAAAAAATTAGTGATAACAAAATATTATATTTTACAAGTTGTTCATCTTGTAGCACTGCCTTTGTTTAAAGAAAGTGTAATACCAGGACTTTATAACAGTAACAACCCTCAGTAATAGGTATGTGTCAAAAATATATATTAAAGCATAGTACTCGTAGTATGACCGTTCGAACGTAAAACTTTTATCGGCTTGCAATCGCGGCGCGATGGTTAGGCGGGTAGGGCGAGTTCCGTTTCCGTCGGAACCGGAAATGGCTGATATGTGACTTTGTTTTGCGACGTTTGTATAGTTTCCTTTATTATGGTGTTCGTAATACATTACATAAGAACTTATTTATGTCCATTAGCTATCCAATCGAAACAATTTTAATTTTATTAAATCTTAACGTCATAAGAAACAACATGTACTCGATACATTACTTTTGATTATTATCTGTATAGCAGGTAATTAAAATTAAATTATTATTATTTATCTATTGTATTTAAACACATTACATAATAATTATACGAGTACTTATGTATGAATATCATGCATGCCTGTGATCGTAATGTAATTTTTTGGATGTAATTAAAAATATATAATTTTACCTACATGTAATATTTATGTTGGTATACTAAATATACAAAATAAAATAAAATAATCATGAATTTTTTCATAGATGTTTTCAGGGGTTCAGAATAGGACATAGAACATCTTTCACTCAGAGAAAGAGTCCTGTACTGTAGGGACTACTGTACTACTCTACTGTGGTACTATAAGTGTATATTAAATCTACAATAACGCAAGTGAAACAGCGGGTAAAGGCTAATTTTTGACAGACGAACCTGAATAACGTTCAAACTAATAAATTAAAATTAATTGCGGTCGAATTTCGACAACTAGCCTAAATAAAGAGAAAGCTCTAATTCGTACCATTTGAAGCATCTTCGAGTTTTTTTTTCACGGACAGAACTAAATCATTCGCCAAATTAAACTTCTACGAATGAATCGTATCGAAAAATAGATCGGTTTTTTACGCCCGGTCTATATTTTAAATTCCGCCGAATCACCGTTCGTTCGGGTATTAGCGAGTGGTCCCGAAGGCGCTTTGCGAGCCCGAATGTTGCCGAAGTCAGATGTTATCGTTTAAAAGAATAGCTGAGCGGGTGCCGATCTTGATCGTTAAATTTAGAACGCAGGGTTGACGTCATACCTTCATTCAAATTCAAATATAGAATTATTTGTATACTATAATCTTATTGGTGGATACGTAATAAAAAAATAATCTGCACAATATATATTAATGGTTCGATTTAATGTACTTTTTTTCCTTGAAGAGAAATAATTATATTTTAGAAAGTTTTTCAAGTGATTTATTCAAAATATTGTGTTATTGGACTCTATTATTTTTTTTTATATTAGTGGTGTTTTACGTAATATAGTTCGGTTATTGTGCACAAGTGAAGTGGGTCGGACATAATACCATGAGGCATGAATTCTGATTTGTCACAAGAACTCCCTGGGAATTTGTAACGAGGGGACTAACATCTTCTCAGAACATCGAAATTATCACAAGATACTTGTAATATTATTAGCTACGCGATAATGGCAGTAATAATCTAGAAGATTAGTTGCGAATATATTATATATATATATATATATATATATATATATATATACATACATATACATTTTATCTGCTTAATATTGGATGTCTAAAGAACTCAAATAAATGCTTTTTAAATTTAACGGCTTAGTTTCAGTTCAAGATTATTTATTTTTAGTTTGAACATACGACTTTCTGGAAGTAACAATTAGATCTATAAAATTATTTCTGTTTATAGCTTATTTATTGAGAAAAACCATAGACCATCCAAAGTCACGCTATGAGCCTTAGGAACTCGGTAATATACACACAAATTGTTGTTTTTTTTTTTAATCTCAAACTGACTACACTATTGAACTGGCGATGTCTTTACAGCTTCACAAGACTACTAAGCAAAACGAGAATGAAGTAATACAGTTGGCGAGACGTGTGACGCGGTGCGGGGTATTGGGAGCTGAGGGCGATTTGAGCGCTTGGTAAGAACCGAGTATTACCGAGAAAAGCCGAAATGCCTTTGTTTGGGAGGTTACTATGTTCCGTGTCTCAGATGTGTTGTCGACCCTCTACGCAGTATTCATCATAGCTTACGTAACTGTATTGACGGTGGTTACATTTTTTTTAAATTAAACGATTATGAAATCGCTTTATGCATTTAGTAACCATATAAATTGATAGCTTAAAAGCATACAATTAAGTAGTCCATAACATATGATAATTAAAATAAAAAAAATCAAGAGCTTAAGTATTGTTAATGTTAAGTAATTTTGGCATTATGCACTATATTTACAATATCTTGCCAGATAATTAATTATACTAAAATATTGCTAAAAACCTTAATTGATCCATTTTACGAATGTTATTGTTTTGTTACATATGGACAGGTCAGATGGGAATGTTAGTGAAATATGTGAATAGAATATTCTTTGAATATGAAAGTTAGTAATTGGTGCCCCTAGTGCAGGTGTAAAGCGCTATTTGTGCGCGCCCTGCGCTGCGACGCGCCTCGTTAAATCCAACGGTGGCTTCGGGCGGCTTGCATACGCGATATCGGATCAATATTACATTGAAATGGGTCTATACAGAACTAGCCTACTATACGTTAAAAAACATCACACGTGTTTAATATAACATTTTATAAGCATATGAGTATTACATTTATTGAAGAATTTTATCAATTATTGTGAGCTCATTCAGTTGTTTTGAAGTGTAACTTCTTATAGCACGGTAAGGAAAAAAATATTTACGCGTTAACCGTAAGGCAGGGTATGTCTTTGTGTGTATGTGTCAGTATAATTGTCTGTCTCGGTTTACTAGTATACCAAAATTATGAAAATTCTCATATATAATAAGCCAAAGAAGTTTCCGCGTGTACACATTAATACATGCTTGGGAAAATAGGTATGGTTTTTGATGGAAATGTGGAAATGGATTTTATCTAAATTGAGTTGTGGATTGTCCATCAACACTACTTAACAACTACAGAAAATTATGGATAGTGCTTTAAAAAGTATATAAAAATACACAAATAAAAGTCTCGTCAAAATTTGTTCAGGTCTTTCGTAGGTAAACCCATTCAAACAAGGGACAATTCAATTTTGTTTCTATGTATATATTGGTAAAATAGAACGCTATAGGTAACCGCGATTCAGTCAATCGACTTTCACATTTATTTCGCGATAAAATACATAGATTTCTTTGTTCACAACTACCTCGGTTTTGTACGTGACTGGTCCCAACCGCCGCCCAACTCCCGTCCGGCACGTCACTCCGCAGTTGGTAGAAAATAATTTTGTACATACCGCAATCATATTGCGAGTAGACAATGATGGGTAATGACTAGTGATGGGGCAATCTTAATTATCGAATATATTTTATATCGATATACAGGATTTTTTTACGTGTGACAAATATCATGTCAATTTGTCACAAAGGCACTACAATAACATATCCCTATTTCGTAGTTTTTAGTTTTTGGCGGGATCTTAATCCGTGATGTAGTAACTTTTATATTTTATTCATAATCTTATGTGATTTGTATCTATATTTTGTAATATTGATGGCATTTTACTTAATATACTTCGATTATTGTGCACAAGTAAAGTGGATGGAAAATAATAGCACGGACCATGTATTCTGAAATGCCACAAAAACTAGGGTAGAAAGTTTTAGCAAGGGCCACCGTCTTTTTAGATCATGGGAGCTATCTCAAGAGACTTGTGGTATTATTACCTACTCGATGATGGTAGTAATAATGTAGAAAATTGGTTACCAAAAATAAAATAAAACACAAATAATAATATCTCTATTTCAAATTGAAAATTCTTTGGTCATAGTTTTGTTAAAAAATAAAAGAATATTGAATAATAATAACGAAATAAACTAAGCTATAACTGAGCCCATCAGACTTCGTAACTATATAATAATAATCATACATACAGTGGAGAAATCATATACCACAACATGAGAAACATGTTGTACCGACCCCACTTATGTGGGATAAGGGTAAGAAGAAGAATAACGAAATAAACTGTTTTAGTGTACAAACAAGGTATAGAAAAGTTTTAAATTATATCTGAGAATTACTAAAGCCTGATAATCTGACATTCTACACCTTTGTAATCCTCTTAACGAAGGATTAAACTATTAACTGCTAACAAAGTGAAATTTAATGAACGATTATTCTGTTTTAGGTGGGCGATATCAGTTACCTGTCACTTTCAAACCCAAGTAATAAAGTTTCTTACACTTTATTTAAACAATATAAGGCTGGTTGGTTCTATGATCAAGTCTGTAGTCTTTGTTACGGCCTTCAGACTTTGGAGGTTATCTTGATGAAAGATATCGTTATAACAAAAATACAATCATTTAAGGTTACTGCGTGTCGATTTCATATGTAAAACAAGCAGCCTTCTGCGACATCGTTCGGCTAGAGATGAAAACAAGATTCATAATTCATATAGGTTTCAAATCAATATATTAATTATATAATATATTAATTATATTAATATATTTTTGTTTTCTCCATTGAGAATAATTTATTTCACAAAAATCATCCTAGAAATCGAACAAATATCATGATATATCGACATATCGATGTTTTCACGGTGGTTAGTGTAATAATCTTAAATATTATTTTTAAAGTAACGTTTCGTAATAGGACATCACTAGTAATGACGACCGAACGTCCGTTTTTAAGACCGGGAAAAAGGTTAAGCGACGGATGATGAATGTAAAAAGGTTTACCTGGAACTACGGTGACCTGGACCCGGTCGTAAACTTTAACTTCTTTGTCATGTATCTACAAGTACTTTCACTTAGTTTCTCTATTTTTTTTTTAGCATAAAACAATAAAAACTAAACATATGTGTTAACTAGTCAGTCCTGCACACTCCTGCATACCATAACTATTTGCATCTGACATTACTACAATTTTTTTACCCAAAAAAAATATAGATCAAGCTGTTTTAAGTTAAATCTGAACTAACAAAGAGATAGTCAGATAAAAAAGAATAATATTATATTCGTGAACACAAAATAAATCAACAAATAACTACAAAATAATTAAAAAATATAAGAACGGACCGAACTGTACATTTTCGAATGAAAAGTCATAAGAACAGAGGGATTTATTGCAATTTTTTATATGAAGTAACGAATGAGCTACTTGCTACAAAATAATTTTACTCAATAATATATATTAAAGTAAAATAAACCTTTTTACTGATTTTTGTGATAAATATTATGTTTTAGAATATATAAAATTGTCTAAGTTTTAAGTAATATAACATTTTGTGCAAATTAATCCGCGTGTAATAGTTACCTTGAACTAAAGCTAACACAAAGCTCTCAAGAGGAAATATCCCCGATTTTGAAACACTATTCATTGGTGCTCCGCTCCTATTTGTCTTAGCGTGATGGTATATAAACTATAACCTTTCTTCGATAAATGAGCTATATAACACTGAAACAGTAGTTCCTGAGATTACCCCGAACAACGTCACAAACTGACAAATTCAAAACCCACAAACTTTACCTCTTTATAATATTAGTATAGATTAATAGCATTCTATATTTAGTAATTCACACTACATAATGCATGGAATATTTCTAATTATATATATATTTCATAAAATTTAGCGTAAAATATAATTAATCGGTATAGCAAAATAACATTTACTATGAAAGTAAAGTCATAAACGACATCTACGCGTGTGTTTATGAAAATAAACTAGTAGCACGGCAAAATGACTGCACTGCGCCTGATGGTAAGCACAGTACAATCCAAAAACAACGGCGACCACCGAGTGATATACTATCCATCGCCGGTCGCCGCTGTCATGCCGGCCTGCGAAAAGCTGGATATGCACAGGCTGATCCCGAAACACGACTCGCAAAAGCGAATCACTATGACGGGCTTTTTCGCCATATACATGGTGGTTGCGACCCAGTCGGGCTGTAAAACCCTACCACCCCGCTTTCGCCATTGCCTCGTTCGTTATTCAGCAGGGTGCACCACGTGCAGGTGAGATTGGCTTGGGTGTCTCAAGTCTTAGATGTTATTTGACACCCCTTACACCCCATTGACACCCCTTACACCCCAAATGTCGTTCCAACATTCTGAAATGCGAATCGAGACTACGCATAATGTAACATTACCTTGTGGTCCACCACTGGGTGGACGAAACGCTGCAGTTGCCTACCGTCAATTACCGTCAGTCTATTTCTAATGTTCTAGATTATTCAACCGGACACGAATAATTCGATATTTATTTTATATGGAACAAAATGTTTTAATAAAATTACGTTAATAATAATTAAATGTTCCGTATAACTTTCTAAAATTATAAAAATTCGCTAAAGATGTAATAAGTTATACAAGTATGATTAATTGTTTACGTTATATGTACTCAAATATCAACTATTTAAACTTTCATAATTTTAAAGATTTGATCTAGATAAGCATAATATAAGTTTATATCAGAATTCAGTGCAAAATGTATTTAAATATACATGTTACAGTATAAACAGTAGGTAACACAATTAAATGTGACTGAAAAACTTTATAAATATGAACTTTTCGAAGAATTTTCTTATAGAATTATCTACGACGATATGTAGTGAGAATTGAGTGTGTCTCTTTCAGACATACTATGAAATACAGTTGTTAAGGTTCTGACTTGTCTTTTTGAACAGATGGTCGAACGCTGCGTGCATTTAGTGCAGTGCGTAAAGCACGATACCCAAGCCCTGCACGTAGCTCTTGATTATGCTAACGTGTGTTTGTAAACGTAACTCATATAACGTTGATCATCTTAGACATAGAATTATGAAACCGCTTACACTTTCGTTACTCTGTGATCTTAAATTATATATATATGATATCTGTAAATGAATTATATTTTTACACTTTGGAGTCACATTTGTTAACAGCCAAACTGCAAACACTGGAACATCAGCGTAGGGTCTCTTGTCTTGTAGTATTCTATCGGCTACACTTTGGAGAATGTGCACAAGATCTGCACCAACGAATTCCACCGCCTCAGTTTCATCTTAGGAAAATATCGCGATGAAACCATAGCATCGTGATAGGGTTTTTCTAAGTCCCCCTGGCTAGCTACCACCCTCAAATCTAAATCAACCAAGAAAATGGGATGGCAACCACCACACCCACACCGGTCGGGGTACCTAGTCTAGGCAGTGGACTGTATTTAAATTGGCCGGAGGTAGATACCCTTGGCAAAATGTATGCCGAAAGTATTTTCTTATAATCGGGATAAAAACTCACTTACGTGATATAGTATGTCTTCTCCGCCGCCATTGCCGTTGGCCAAGACCACCAGTTATCCAAAATGAACACAAGCAGTGGTAGAGCCACGCTGAAGCTATTATTGGTTTCAGCATGAATGGGTCGGCTCGCCCGGGGTAGTACCACCCTCTCATAGAAAACCGACGTGAAGTAACAGTGTTTGCTATTGTTGCGTTTCGTTCGGTCAGTGAGAGCGCCGGCGGACCACTTCCTTTCCCCTCTCCTCTCCCCCCTCACTCCCTTTCCCCCAAACACAGGCTGGCAACGCACTTTCGTCTCCTCCGGTGTTCTTAGTGTCCATGGACGGGGGTGATCACTTAATATCAGGTGACCCACAAGTTCGTTTGCCAGTTATGACATAAAAAAAAATATTAAAAATCTGTCGCGACACGCCAATACCTATAGGTATAACAAGTCTACTATAGTCACTTAAAAAATCCTCATGTAAAACCTATAAAGTGTATAAAGAACAGAATACACCTTACGATATTCAGAGGGATTTTAAAGGGAAAACACAGGGAATTTATCTAGTATATTTATTAATAACAATCGATGAACATCAAAATTAAACCCAGAAACCGATATAAAAGTTGAAAGAATAACACAAAACGAAACAAAACATAAAAATTCAAACAAATCTCACACTTACAAAAAAGGAGTTTTCTCTTCCGTGAGAAAACAATGCCGCCGCTTCGAGGAAAGGCAAACAAATTTAAGTATTCGGGAAATTCCGAACCGCTCAACGGAACATCATTCAATTTTTTTTTTGTTCGGCGATAAACTCTGTTAGAAAAAATATTATTGGAAAAATTTGGAAAATAATTCGCGATACATTATAAGCATCTTAAGAATTTACTTTGAATAATACAGTTTGTCTTAGACAAGAGACGCGTCCCGACTGTTAGCGAGTGATATATTTTTTTTCAGTGTTTAATATCTAGGAGATATTCTATGATTAATGACTTCCAAAAGAAGTGCGCCCCATACCACAGTGGTACTAAACTTTATAATTAAGCCACTGGTGCGAACCTCGAAAATACTTTTATAGTATAATTATAATTGACAGTTTCTATTTTGGGAATTATTGCAATAATATATGTTTAATGTATTATTTAAAAATTGTACGCCAATTTTTATTTTAATATTTAAATCATAACAACTTTTAAAATCAGTATGTCATTAAATTATCAGATACGTAAAAAACTTGTACACAAAATATTCATAATAACCGAATATACCGTGTTAAACTTATTACAGTTAAACCTTTCAACAACGCAACCCGCTCCAGAATAATCTAATTTATGAATATACATTGTTGTGACTGAATAGTCACGTAAATGCCTTTCAAAGGCCGCAGTCAAAAAAATATTAAAAGATATCTGGAACAAGCCTATTATTCTCTACAAGATTAAAAATTACAATAAACTGATATATTATCGCTCTAAGTATTGTAAATAAATACAAAAATTATATAAAAAACACAACTCAAAACCTAACGTTATAACTACTTCCTAGAGATTAACCACCTTTAGTTTTAGTTAGATATAAAGCGAGCCACAGTGCGCACGATACTAGCAATATACTGGACAAGTGAACACAAGGAGCAACCAACAAAAGGAAGAAATCTACAATTCAATTACAATTACAAAGTAGTGTAGAGTGTAAGTACGACCACAGAGTAACTATATAGATTGTTCCTCTATAATTTCCGATTGTTCCACTTTTATCTTTGTGTGTACGAATAAGATTCTCTATTCTTTACTGTATCACGACAAAATGACTGCGGCGTGCCTGATGGTAAGCACAGTACAATCCAAAAACAACGGCGACCACCGAGTGACACACTATCCACCACCGGTCGCCGCTGCCATGCCGGCCTGTGAAAAGCTGGATACGCACAGGCAGATCCTGAAACGCGACCTGCAGTAGCGAATCACTTGACGGGCTTTTTTTCCATATACATGGTGGTTGACCCAGTCAGGCTGTAAATTCTACCACCCCGCTTTCGCCATTGCCTCGTTCGTTGTACACACCACGTGCAGGTGAGGTTGGCTTGGATGTCTCAAGTCTTATGAGGTTATTCGACATCCCTTACACCCCAAAGGTTTAAAACACACTTAACTTATCTTAACTCAAACCAGCTTTTAATTGACGTCGGGTGTAATATAAATTCTAGATTACTTCCTCTCACATTCAGACCAAGCCTTACTAAATAAATAGCGGCTACCTATTGACTTCTCGTAAAAATATTTGTTAAAGTACCTAAATTATTCCTGTATCGATTATCTTCTTGCAATTTTATTTTCCTCAAAGTAATAACTTTAAGATAATTTGAGAAAGAAATATATATCAGCCGTCAGTCATTCCTCATTTACGTATTCAAATATTCAAAGCGAACGGACGTTTTAAACAAATAATATCTATCTTCATCTATAAATATATAAACATTCAGTGTCATGATGTTTGTCCACTATGAACTCCGAAACTACTCAACCGATTTTCAATAAACGTTGGCAATTATGTATAATTTTGTCCAACTTGAGAAATATCCTAATTCATATTCTACTATATCAGTCTTCAAAAATATTGACAGTATTGACAGACTGACCTTTAGTTGTTCAATTGTCATTATATTTCATTACTGTATGTGGGATAATATAAAACTATGAATTTCTCGGAAATTGAAATTGCCATTACGTTGTGGGTTGGCGTGGTAATTATGCCCATACCTTCCTTCGGGAAGAGGCAAATGGCCCTGCAACGGGTTTCTTACAGGCTGATGATGATAATGCTGAATATATAATATATATGAATAACAAACAGGGATATCCTAAAATCGGTAAAACGTTGATAGAACCTAAGTAATAATAGAAATACAATTAAAAAAAAAAGTCTGTCTACAATTAGTTTGTATCAAACTTAGCATTTATAAAACAAAACTATTATCATGCGAACAAAATCACGGTTACCTCCTCGACTATTAATCTAATTAATTTGATGTATAACTTAAAATTATACTTAATTGAATTTCATTCCTTTTATTAGTTAAGCAACCGAAGGCACATAAAGAATATATATCTGTATTTGGTGCAGTATCAATAATCAGCGTCGGAATTGATTTGAAAATAGTAATCGACGTAGTTTCCTTTGACTTCATATGCAGTCCGGAGCTCTGGCAAAAAGGACTGAGAAATATCCCCCGGCTGTAGCGCTTTGGTTAGCGTGTTGTTTATCCCAAATCATAAACTTACTGCGCGGCCATTAATATCCGATAAATAAATGTAATGCAATATATATAAATGTAACGCTTTGTAACAATTTTATGGTTTTAAATTTGGCGAGGTGTCGTTAGATTCGTCATGATTGTGTGAATGATAAACGGCTTATAATATATTATTCCAATATACGTAAATATATATAAGAACGCACCAATAGGTGCTTGGCAAAGAAATTTCAACTTGAGGGTAGTAAAAACTATGTAACTACGCTATGTTTTCATCGTCAATTGCAAGGGTTTGAACCTACGTCCATTGTTGCTGTGTCCGAACATGCTATCAGCTACGTCATAGTTACCTAAGATACTTATTATCAAGTAAGCTGATAAGATTAAGATTTTTAATAATTCTGTATAATCTCTTGTAAGAATATAATATACATATCAATGAGACACAAAATATAGATTTATTATTAAAAGGTAATTAAACTAAACGCTGCATTTTAAACTCTTGGACCAAACGTCATAGTAATGAGATTACAGTGAGGTTCCACCGCGTCCAGCGAACAGGGCAATCTAATTTTTCACTCACCTACCCTCATCGGATTAGAGTTTTTATTGCAATATTTTGTTAGTTTTATATCAAGTCAAATCAAAAACAATTTATTCAATTTAGGCCCTAAGAAGGCACTTATGAACGTCAAAACTACCACCGGTTCGGTCCCAAACAACCCAGTCATCGAGAAGAACCGGCAAGAAAGTCGATCTGGTTTATCTTTTTAACAAATATATATAATATTTAGAATATATTAGATATACGTCACAAACATTTTTAATGGATGCATGAGTCAATTCCAGACATGACCATCTTCCAGACATCATGGAGATGAGTCAATTCCAGACATCACCATCGTTCACATATTGATCCACTCTATAATAGCCTTTTGACAACAAAACTCGCTTGACATGGCGCTTAAATTTGCATTCCGGCAAATAGGTAATATCTTTTGGGACTTTGTTGTAGAATCTAACACTATTTCCCAAAAAACTATTACAGGTGTTACTAAGTCTAAAACACGGGACAACTAGTTTGTTACAGTTTCTAGTATTTAGATTGTGCCGGTTCTTTACGAAATCTAGCTTTTCAAGGTTCTTACGGACATACATTAAATTGTCAAGAATGTATTGGGAGGGCAGAGTTAAGATACCTATATATGTATATATACGTTTCCATTACTTTTAAATGCATCTAATTAATACACTTTCAAGGAATTCACCATCTTCGTTCGCGATGATCGAGCGGTTTGGTTAGGGGAATAATGATTTGCAGTTTCCAACCATGACGTGTACCAATCAATATTTCGGAATTCGCCTATTTTTTATTTATTTTTTCTTTCTTTCTTCTTATCTGCAGGCTCTCGGTCCACACCATTTTTTTGCTATCGTTTTATTTAATATGTAAGTTAAAAATCGTATTTGTGAGCATCTATTGGGTAGTTTTTTATTTATAAATACATACTAATTGTAAGTAGTAACACTATCAGCTAACGTTCAATGAAAGCATCACTAATGCGTTCTGGATATGTGTAATAGTGATTGTTTGTACTTTTCTTCAGAATGAAGCCTTTCGCGCAGTAGTGGGTTTGAAATGCTGTAATTATTACCATTATTTTTATATAGAATTATATCTATTTGTTACACTTCGAGTTATCTACATTTAGCTGAAAAATGTGCACCGAGACACTAGACGAAAAAATATACCGATGTTTATTACTGTGTATTTGTTTACTTAACCCATTGAAACAAATGAATGAATTATAATAACGATAATATTGAATCTGCCTATACTTACACTATAACTTATACTATACTATAGCTTCCCAAATAAAAACGGTCATTGTGTTCTCAGTATAGTAGTTACAATACTTTTAATTATTACAAATTGTGATTTTTTTCCCAATGAACATGTACGTAGTTAATAGATATCTATCTCACAGTACATTAAATAACTGATTTATTACGTGACTTGAATAGGAAATTGAGTAAATACCAGTAAACGCGTTCGGAATACTACCGAGCCTACGGGTTCAGAACAAATAACCACTTTACTATTTAATATAATATTACATGTGTTTCTACATATTATATATTTTTTTTTTTTATGTCACAGGTGACAAACGAACAGGTGGGTCACCTGATGTTAAGTGATCACCACCGTCCATGGACACTAACAACACCAGAGGAGTCGCAAGTGCGTTGCCACCCTTTGGGGGAAGGGTTAGGGGAGGGAGTGGGAGAGGAGAGAGGAGAGGGGAGGGGAGGTGGGCCTCCGGCGCTCTCACTGACCGAAAGAAACGCAACAATGCAAGCACTGTTACTTCACGTCGGTTTTCTGTGAGAGGGTGGTACTACCCCGGGCGAGCCGACCCATTCATGCTAAAACCAGTAATAGTTTCAGCGTGGCTCTACCACCATTTACGTTTGTACATATTGATTGTGGAATACATAACATATTTTGAATTTGAGTGTAAATTTTTTTATCGCCTTCAGTTTTAATCCAAATGGACGTCATCATCATCTTCTTATCCTTATCCCACCTAAGTAAGGTCGGCACAACATGTTCTCCTTTTCCACGCTCGCCTATCAGATGTCATCTCAGTATTCACACCTTTTACACACATCATTTTTCACACAACCGGGATCGGCGGCCGGCTCGAGGGCGGGATCGGCTGCGAGTTCGGAGGCGGAGGGGAATGCTATTGACGTCGAGGAGCTGGACGCCTTCACGATGAAGGCGCTGGCGGGAGCTCAGGTCGAGGCGATATATGAGGCCGTTAGAAAATCGAAGCGTCTTCAGAGCCCCTACATCAAGATTTTGAAGGGCGCGGCTAGGACGCTTCGGGAGGTGGTCGAGGCGCTCGCTGATCGCACGGAGTCGGAGGAGGTTAAAAAGCTCCAAAGGGAGACGAAGAACCTCCGCCGCCAGGTCGAGGATCTTAAGGTGGAGATCCAGGCCTGGAAGGAAGAGGCGAGCGCCAAGAAGCAGATGCCTCCGCCTCCAGCACCTCCTATGGCGACGACGGAGTTTCCCACAAATCAGTGGGAGGAGGTGCTTGCTGGGGCCGTCTCGCGCCTCGAGATGTCTCTCCAGGTGTCGTTCGGCAATATGCTGAACGCACGCCTGGAGAGCCTGGAGAGTCGCCTCCCTCCGGAGGTGCCCGCCCGCCCTCCTTTGGCGGCTGACAGGAGGAAGGGTGGAGCAGGGGCTCCACCTGCAAGACCGGTAGTTCCCCAGAAGCCGGCACCGGTGCCCCAGGTCCCGATCGCCCCTCTGGGGATGCACTGGGCCGAACTGCCGGCCCCTGCGGCGGCGTCTACCGGCTCCAGTTGGGCCGTCGTGGCGGGCCGTAAAAAGAAGGCCGCCAAGGCCCCCGTCCACCCTTCCTCCTGTCAGCCGCCAAAGGAGGGCGGGCGGGCACCTCCGGAGGGAGGCGACTCTCCAGGCTCTCCAGGCGTGCGTTCAGCATATTGCCGAACGACACCTGGAGAGACCGCTCGAGGCGCGAGACGGCCCCAGCAAGCACCTCCTCCCACTGATTTGTGGGAAACTCCGTCGTCGCCATAGGAGGTGCTGGAGGCGGAGGCATCTGCTTCTTGGCGCTCGCCTCTTCCTTCCAGGCCTGGATCTCCACCTTAAGATCCTCGACCTGAACTCCCATGTCCGGCAAGGCCACGGCTTCCCGCGCCTTCGTGAGGACCTCTTTGTATCCTATCCCCCTGCCGGCTGCGGCACCCTGCAGCGTCACAATAACCGCAGCCGATTTGGGGACGGATGGCAGCTTCTGCCCCGCCGGTCTTGGTGGGGCCACTGGAGCCGTCGGGGCTGTGGCTTTAGGCGCCACGGGGGCCTTGGCGGCCTTCTTTTTACGGCCCGCCACGACGGCCCAACTGGAGCCGGTAGACGCCGCCGCAGGGGCCGGCAGTTCGGCCCAGTGCATCCCCAGAGGGGCGATCGGGACCTGGGGCACCGGTGCCGGCTTCTGGGGAACTACCGGTCTTGCAGGTGGAGCCCCAGTTCCACCCTTCCTCCTGTCAGCCGCCAAAGGAGGGCGGGCGGGCACCTCCGGAGGGAGGCGACTCTCCAGGCTCTCCAGGCGTGCGTTCAGCATATTGCCGAACGACACCTGGAGAGACCGCTCGAGGCGCGAGACGGCCCCAGCAAGCACCTCCTCCCACTGATTTGTGGGAAACTCCGTCGTCGCCATAGGAGGTGCTGGAGGCGGAGGCATCTGCTTCTTGGCGCTCGCCTCTTCCTTCCAGGCCTGGATCTCCACCTTAAGATCCTCGACCTGGCGGCGGAGGTTCTTCGTCTCCCTTTGGAGCTTTTTAACCTCCTCCGACTCCGTGCGATCAGCGAGCGCCTCGACCACCTCCCGAAGCGTCCTAGCCGCGCCCTTCAAAATCTTGATGTAGGGGCTCTGAAGACGCTTCGATTTTCTAACGGCCTCATATATCGCCTCGACCTGAGCTCCCGCCAGCGCCTTCATCGTGAAGGCGTCCAGCTCCTCGACGTCAATAGCATTCCCCTCCGCCTCCGAACTCGCCTAACCTAACTCATGTGACTACTGTTCGAAGTTCGGTAGAACGGTGTAAACGACCTAACCGAACCTATGTGACTACTGTTCGAAGTTCGGTAGAACGGTGTTATCGACCTAACCTAACCCATGTGACTACTGTGCGAAGTTCGGTGGAACGGTGTAAACGATCTAACCTAACCTAACTCATGTGCCTACTGTTCGAAGTTCGGTAGAACGGTGTTATCGACCTAACCTAACTCATGTGACTACTGTTCGAAGTTCGGTAGAACGGTGTAAACAACCTAACCTAACCTATGTGACTACTGTTCGAAGTTCGGTAGAACGGTGTAAACAACCTAACCTAACCTATGTAACTACTGTTCGAAGTTCGGTAGAACGGTGTAAACAACCTAACCTAACCTATGTAACTACTGTTCGAAGTTCGGTAGAACGGTGTAAACAACCTAACCTAACCTATGTAACTACTGTTCGAAGTTCGGTAGAACGGTGTAAACAACCTAACCTAACCTATGTAACTACTGTTCGAAGTTCGGTAGAACGGTGTAAACGACCTAACCTAACCTATATGACTACTGTTCGAAGTTCGGTAGAACGGTGTAAACGACCTAACCTAACCTATATGACTACTGTTCGAAGTTCGGTAGAACGGTGTAAACGACCTAACCTAACCTATATGACTACTGTTCGAAGTTCGGTAGAACGGTGTAAACGACCTAACCTAACCTATATGACTACTGTTCGAAGTTCGGTAGAACGGTGTAAACGACCTAACCTAACCTATATGACTACTGTTCGAAGTTCGGTAGAACGGTGTAAACGACCTAACCTAACCTATATGACTACTGTTCGAAGTTCGGTAGAACGGTGTAAACGACCTAACCTAACCTATATGACTACTGTTCGAAGTTCGGTAGAACGGTGTAAACGACCTAACCTAACCTATATGACTACTGTTCGAAGTTCGGTAGAACGGTGTAAACGATCTAACCTAACCTATGTGACTACAGTTCGAAGTTCGGTAGAACGGTGTAAACGACCTAACCTAACTCATGTGACTACTGTTCGAAGTTCGGTAGAACGGTGTTATCGACCTAACCTAACTCATGTGACTACTGTTCGAAGTTCGGTAGAACGGTGTTATCGACCTAACCTAACTCATGTGACTACTGTTCGAAGTTCGGTAGAACGGTGTTATCGACCTAACCTAACTCATGTGACTACTGTTCGAAGTTCGGTAGAACGGTGTTATCGACCTAACCTAACTCATGTGACTACTGTTCGAAGTTCGGTAGAACGGTGTTATCGACCTAACCTAACTCATGTGACTACTGTTCGAAGTTCGGTAGAACGGTGTTATCGACCTAACCTAACTCATGTGACTACTGTTCGAAGTTCGGTAGAACGGTGTTATCGACCTAACCTAACTCATGTGACTACTGTTCGAAGTTCGGTAGAACGGTGTTATCGACCTAACCTAACTCATGTGACTACTGTTCGAAGTTCGGTAGAACGGTGTTATCGACCTAACCTAACTCATGTGACTACTGTTCGAAGTTCGGTAGAACGGTGTTATCGACCTAACCTAACTCATGTGACTACTGTTCGAAGTTCGGTAGAACGGTGTTATCGACCTAACCTAACTCATGTGACTACTGTTCGAAGTTCGGTAGAACGGTGTTATCGACCTAACCTAACTCATGTGACTACTGTTCGAAGTTCGGTAGAACGGTGTTATCGACCTAACCTAACTCATGTGACTACTGTAAGAGTAGGTAGGGTAGTTTAGGTGGGGTTAGGGCTAGAGTAGGACTGAGGGGCCTTCAGGGAGGTCTAGGTGAGGAAGAGGAGTAAACCTCGGTAAAAATCAGGGGTGTGGTGGCGGCGGAGCGGCTTAGCCTTTCCGCTGCCGACTGAACCCAGGGGGGAAGGGACGGGGGACCTGACCTCCCATTGCACGGGTTCGGCGGGCTGGGAGGCAGTCTCGTAGCCGGGCTGCCTCAGTTGGGTGTGGCGTGGGAAACGCCTGCCGCCGGGGGTGTAGCGGAGCTTGTTAACGCAACCCCGAGACACTCCCATAGTGCGGCGTAGGTTACCGTGGAGTTTTTTAGTCGATTGAAGGTCGACTCAGTTCAGGTTCCCCCCCGGGGACCTGGCAATGTCTGTGTAAGAGGGTTCTCCACGTAAAAAAAAAAAGGTTGGTAAGGATATACCATTTAAAGCTATAGGAGAAAAACTGGATGAACCACCGAAGTCGCAAAACAAATGTTCAGTTTTTAGTGTACTGAATTTCAAACCGACATTCTCCAGTTTTTCTCACCTTTTTCCAACCTACTCTGGACCGCGGTAGCATCTTCGCCGACAAGAACAATATCATCAGCAAACAGTATGCTTGCACCTATTTTGCTCCAGGGCGTCTCCTCCTGTATGGATGATGTTAACGCATCCATAACAAGAAGGAATAAATAAGGGCTTACAGCTGAACCCTGGTGCAAAACTACAGCGACATTGAAATTATCGGTAATTCCAGCTTTGGACCTAACGTGTGTTTTGGCTTGACTGTATGTACTACGAATAAGTTGTAGGTACTTCCCGGACACTCTTTTCTTTTTCTGTGCCCACCACAGAACATTTCCGGATATTCTATCATATGCCTCCTCCAGATCAACAAACACCATATGCAAATTCTTATGTACACGTTTGTATTTTTCGCATATTTACCGAAGTGCGAAAATGGCATCTGTTGTCGCACATCCAGGCATTAACCCAGATTGATTCCGAGTCATTTCAGTCTCATCTCTTATTCGTCTCGCTATTACTCTTTCCTAAATCTTCATACTGTGTGATATCAGCTTTATTCCTCGATAATTGTAACAATCCTGTAAATCACCCTTATTCTTAAAGATAGGCACTATTACGCTACTGCGCCATTCATTTGGGATGGCTTCCTAGAGGAATGATGAGATGTTACTAGAGTAACATCTTATTAAAAAATAAAGTCTGCCACACCCATCCATCTACTTTTAAAAACTTCCATACTTCAACCGGTATGTCATCTGGTCTAATGGCTTTTCCGTTTTTCATACCATTCACAGCTTTTCTTATTTCGTCCTCGCTTATTTCTTGTACACCACCTAAATTTGATGGTACGGTCTCTAACTCTCCGTTCCTGTCATTTTCTTCATTCATCAGTCTTTCAAAATATTTCTTCCAATAACTTTTTATGTTCTCGTCAATCATCAAAACTTTTCCTCCATTTAACGTGTATATAATATCTCTATCGTAATATCTCTTGTATTATTTTCTCTTACTTTTGCTAAACCATACAAATATTTTTGTGTTTGTGAGTTGTCTAGTGATTGGTACAAATCATCTTGTACTTTAGCTTTAGCAATAGCAACTGCTCTTTTTGCACATCTTCTACATTCTACATACATTATTCTCTTATTTTCTTTAATCGTACAATCTTATTCTGCAATACATTTCACTCCATTGAAAGCCGTTTTCTTTTCATTCAAAGGTTTTTGTACCTCTATGTTCCACCACCAAGTATCCATATCTATCTTTCCTGTTCGTTACACCAAAACCATCCTTTGCTACGTTACTTACATATGTTGCCATTTCATTCTAACATTCATTAACAATTTTCGCTTCCATATTTTCCATTTCAATCATTTTATTAACAACTTTTGTTCTAAATTCCTTCGCATACTCATCTTTCTCTATTAGATATCATTTAATTTTTGGTGGTGGTTTTATTCCTTTTAGTCTGATTTCCAGCCAGATTTAATTTTATTTTTAAATCTAACACTAATAGACGATACTAATATCTCCCCAGGCAGCACCTTGGAATCTTGTACTATTTTAATATTATTTCTTCGTAAGTGAAAATAATCAATTTGGGTAGTGTGATTACCATCTCCATCTCCCAAATCTCAAACTTACATCCCGAACTCCTTTCTTACTTTGAATCCTACCCTGAGAAAACCCTAATCCAATGTATTCCTTCAATAAAAAAAAATACAGTAAAGTTGCTAAAATATTTTTGGTTACATAGTTAAATTTATTTTTTGTAATATAAACTTTTTTCACTGTCAAAAGTCGTTAAAGTTCAGGCAAGATCTCAGTTTTTAATTAAAAATAAAACATTTAATATGTACATTATTTCTTTTATAAAAAGAGACGTTCAGAGATCATGAAAAAATAAAATTTGCAGCAGAAGATTCTAATATATATTACCCTCGGTAGAAAAACTCAGAAATCGATGTAAAGCCATAAATCCGGAATAAAGCAGGAAAATGTAATTAAAAGCAATGAAGATAATTATCAAGCTTTCCCCGTTTTTGAGGCTTAGAATTGTCGAGAGGTGTTATTCCAGAAGATATTTCAAACAAAAAATACGTATTGGGTTCGCGACACAGAGTCGGATTGAGGCGTCAAAATATAAAACCATGTTATATGAATATTCAAATTAATAAAATTAAATCTCCATTTTAATGCACAATAATAAACTTGACATAAAGGTCTTCTAACATCAAGTCATAGTGGTCTAGTTGTTTGACCGGTTGAATATAGTTCCGATGTCCGCAAGTTCGAGCTTCGATATGTACCAACGAAATTTTCGGAATTCGCGTACATTTACTAATCTTAATTGGTAACACTATCGGCTGACGGGGAAAGAAAACATCGTGAGGAAAAATGAACTTGAGAAACGTTTTTGTAGAACCACCGTGTTAGTATTTGAACAATACTATTACTTGCAATCCAGAACTAACGAGTTTCTTATGGTTACACATAAGTGCCAGTGGACGAACAATATTTTGGGTAAACCTGCAACAAATGGTTAAGATAATCCAGTGAAGCCAGAAAAGCTTTGTCCAACGGTGGACTTTATTTTGACGGAACGGAAGGATAAGCCCCTAAAACGTCTTATACATAATGTGTGCCCCTATACGATACCCAAAGCAATCAAAAGCATTCGATGCTCTTGACTGTTAAGTGCTTCTCTTATGTTTGTTAATTTGATCTCTATTAAATCTATGACTTAATCTTGATCTAGTGGTAGTATAGCTCTGTATGACTTGAGTATGTCATCCTGTTGGCAGACTGGCTGAAAAGTTTAAATTTATTGTAAATCGAATATGTCATTCAAACAATTAAAAAATCTCTTGTAACTATAAAGGTCATATATGGAGTTAAAACATAAAAATATTTTACGTACTCCGAGTTTTACTTCACGCTCATCAAGTCAGTCTGGGTTCCTACAGTGGTGACCCCACCGCGATGCCGAGGCTCCTACAGTAGTATCAAACCAATTTAAACTTATGAAACTAATTAAATAAAAATATAATGTTAGCAATTTTCAATCGGAAAATAACAATTAAAACGTTTTAACTTCGGTCAGCTGATTCAGCAACATCCTACTGAACACTCGTGAACTATACTCGGTATGGATGGGCCGACGCTCCACACGAGAATGACCCACAGTCACGTTTTGCCACACCCTTCATAGGATAGCTCCTTCGATATGTCAGGTCAATTCGAGACCAGCTCCTCCGGACATGTCAGGTCCAGTCCACCAAGAACAATCAAATACAACGTTAGCTGAACTAAGCTAGCTGAACGTTCAGAAATACTGAACATAGTTACCACGAACCAACGTTTGTAACAACATTCGTACCGTATACGTGAATAACTCAACTGTCTGAGCGAGAATGTCCCCAATGACTCGCCTTTTATAGCCTTCAGTCAAGCCAATAACGGCTGATAACTTTCGACCAATGGCGTCACAGGTCATTAGTAACAACCCCACCGTAGTAAGTCAGTAGTAGTACAGAGAGTGCTAACAATAATAATAACATTCTTTATGAATATTGTCTTCCGTTATATTTGCTCAAGTCCAACCCCTTGAGCTCACATTGTGGGAATCCCGCGACAGACTAATTCCTGTTGATGGATAGCAGCTCCAATCTGTTTTTGCGTAAATGCGTATAAACTATTTGTCTGACCTGCGCTTCTTCTGTTACGGATGTTCCTACTCATTTGTCATCGTGTCGTCTGTACGTCACATTATTCTTGTCACACGAATGAATTCAGAGTTTAACTTCCGCGCAAGTAATTTTTGTAGAACCTTTTATATCATATATTATCTCGTAAAAATAGTCTTGAAATACTTGTTTTATCTCAACTTATTAATGCACTGCCTTTTATTATTTTAACACTTATAAACTTTTTGTTGTTTGTGGGCAAGTTATAAACGGTAAGTTTTATCATTATTGTTTAGTCACTATAAAAAAGAATAATGTAGGTAATATTTTGAAAAGTCCTCTGTCAGTGAAAGTCTCGTCGTAATTAGTTTATCTGTTTCGGAAACCAAGTCAGACAATTTTTTTTTACATTTACAAATTTGATTGATAGATTTCATCATTAAACTCTTAGACGGAATAAGATATTAAGCATAATTCAGAATAAGGATATTCTAATTTTTATTCGCGTCAATGGCATAGACAATAAAACAATACAGCCAAATACGAACAACAAGTATTTTTTCATTATTTATTCAAATAAAGAAGCATCAGTTTCAGAGCAAGTAATACTGATTTGAAACGGCCATGAATACAAACCCCTAAGCTCCCGATTTTATTTATATTCACAAAATATAATATTCAGAGGCCATATTTCGCGAACGATTCCGTAGGCCGATAAATGTTCCCTCATAAAATTGACGAATTATATCCCATTTCCCTTTAAAACAATTCTAGACTTTATATTCAACGGGGTAGGGTCAGTTATTCAATGTATTTATATTGCAATATAAAAGAATATTATATCACCTGAATAATTTGATACTTCTGGAGATATCTATACATATTCATGAAATTCATTGTCTGTTTGTACGATGATAACTAAATTACGATAGGATTGTTTACGTAATAACATTGTTTAACGTATTAGGTCAAAGCTGTCTGTTGGTTTTAGTGCGAAAACTATCTTTATATATTTGTAACCTAATTGATGCTGTCAGAATATCTATAATGTATTAAATAATTTTATTGTGAACTTAATTGCGATAAAATTATTAACAATAAAATATTTTTCTTTAAAGTAGACAGCTTTCTATAAGTAAGATATTTTTATAATCTGATCAGTAGTTCCAGAGAACTAACTTATAAAAACATATAAATGCTAAGCGTTGTTCATGTTACACAAAATAGAAAAATAATTTTTATGAAAATCTACAACAATACTTATTCACAGTTAAGCATTGATACTCTTCGGTACAAACCCTTTAAGTCTATGCGTAGGTTACAAATACCAAGCGCTGTCTCGATCTCCTTGCTCTGCAATACAATGGACTCGGCATCAGCACAGTGTATCCGTATAAAGTTAAAAATTTCGTTTTTTCGAAAACTGTCAATTCGGACATCGTATTTTTGTACCAGCATGCATTTTATTCAAATTAGTTGAGCTTATAGATCGTACTTATAAAATTATATTTGTAATCTATTATATTAAGGTAAAATTTATGGGTTTTGTTTTAGTAGGTTATCTATGGAATGAATTAACAAATTCTTAAAATTATTTCACTCATACAAAGCCATGTTTCCCCTCGATGGTTATATCAAAACGTTTAGATACATCATTTTCGTCGGTTTTAAGCAGTTTGGTGTAGCTGTCGAATGGCATGTTTTTCCTACTTAAAATACGAACTGATCTTAATGTAAATCTATTAACATGTTATTATAATAATACGTATTCTATAACCATCAGGAAGAACGTGGCTTTCTATAAGTAAAATAATTTTAAGAATTGGTTAAGTAATTCCAGACATCACCTTCGAACCAAAACTTAAAAAGTTTACATCGATGTAGATTAAACAGAATGCAATTATACTCTACACAACAAGTATACTATAATCTATTCACTTAGCTGACTTGAAATTGCATGGCGAAACTAGAAACCAAGGTATTAATTATTGTTTTTTTCACCAAAATAAACAAAGTTATCAGCATTTTACTTTATTTTAGCATTTTATCATGTGGGTGCTGAGTTTATATGTTGCAGAGCAAAGGGAAAAGCGTAGTGTCTTGATATTTTCAGCCTAAATATAGGCCTAAAAATTTCCTACCGAAGCGTATCGATGCTTAACTCCGTTGCCCACCTTCCCCTACCTACTTTGACAAACTTAAGAAAGACCTTACAAGGCTGCTTTAAATATTCTCTCCAAAGGAGCTATAGAGGCTTTGGTGGATACAAGACCTTTTAGTAGATGTTATAGAGATTTTGGTATAACTATTGCAATTAGTTTCAATGTGTATAAATTACTATAACTACCCGTAGTGTACAGGAGTGAGAAGTTATTGTTACGGTATGCACACGGTAGAACTACGTTTCAAAGTAGTCAACAAAATTGAAGTAGAAATTGTTTGCCCTTTGTGTAGTATGAAAAGTAGTAGGTAATAGGTTTTGAGTATAATATCATAAAGAACGAAGGTTAGAATCTTCTAAAATGGACTCACAATCTATAAGATGCTCTTATAAGAATGGTTATGATTCTATAAGCAGGTAAATGTAGTGATCGTTTTTTTTATTTTAGGTTATACAGGGTTAACTAACTTATGATTGTCTCTGAATGCAAACAAAACCTACCTACCTAATTAACTCATCTAATAAATAAAAAAGCAATTGTAAATAAAACCCTTAGCAGGTGGAAGACATTAGAATCTATTAATTAAAATTAGTTTTACACTTAAATCTATGAAATAATTAAATGTAAATTCGTTAGCTGATTCACTTTGCAACCAGAGAAGAAGCAAAACATGGAATATTTTTCAGAATTACGGAAAGTAAGTTTAAAATTTTTGACGAATGTGGATTTCTTGGTATTAAACGAAAGCTGACAATACTTCTTGACCCGAGCACGACAAAGTAAATGTACAACATATGATGTACAATGAAGACCACCAACAGATCTAGAATCCATCCAATCGTTCTTGTTCTACATGGTTTTCGAAAGCTGGATAGACACTTACTGATTGTGGAACGTGACAAATTAAAAGAGAGTGACATTTAACATTTTTTATTACCAAGTACATCATGTATTTCTGTATTTCCAAGTAGATCATGTATGTATCCTGGGATCCAGTCATATACCTACCAGCTTATCCTAATTGAATACCAATATCACGTGTGTTCTACACCCAATGTATTGTGATCATAATATAACAAGATACGATTATCAGGTCATACCAAAACACAACCAATATTTACAGCTAAGAAATTAGTTTAAAACAAATCTTTTATCTCATCACCTGCCGTTAGATGTTTCACATACAAAATTTGACAGAAATAGCACACGAGTCTTTGCTACACGTGGCATACATAAAATAATAACTTATTTGAAATGTACTAAGGTTGTAGGCTAACCTTGATCAGTCTAAATCCGAGAACAAGATTACCGTAGAGTCTGCAATAACGACATAACCCTTCAACATGCCGCGCGCCCCGCCTCGCCCCACCTCGACCGGTCCGGCCCGCACTAAACTATTACACAAAGGTAAGTGACTCCGTAATTTATATGGGTAATCGAGTAATTTGTCGCCCGGGATTGAGGTAATTTATCCGCAGGTGCGCGTTGGGAAGTTTCTTGTTTTCTCTGGAACGGGAGGTACTAAGGATATGTCCAGGGGTCTGGAATAAAATTATTTTATGAAATTATTAATAGTTTTATTGAAGCCACCGTGTGGTGAGGATTTTGGATAGGGCGTAACAAAAAATAAATATAAAGCAATCAATTTACTAACATTTCAATTTAAAAAATATAAATGAATTGAAAACCTATCACATCGTACGAGGACCTATTTATGTCTTGCTACAAAAACCATTTAATATTTGCAATTTATCATGGTTTCGTTTAACACAAGAACTATCTGTCTAACGTAATGTTTATAAATCTCAAGGGGTTTTTTATTTGCTTAAATGCTTTGATATCTTGAAATAGCAGTAATATTCGCAAACATTTTATAATTTATTTATTTATAGCATATTATTTAATACAACACTTAGGAGTGGAGAACTCACTATACAAGTTGTACTTCAGAAATTATACTAAGGAAGAACGAAGCAATACCCGCAGTATGGCATGGGATATCGGAAATCGTGGGAGGGTAAAATTAAACGTAAAGTACAGGTAATTAATAAAAATCTTAATAATAGAATGAACATGCGAGCAAGCATTTCTATACTGTTTGTTGTTGGTAATTAATAAATACTGAGAATTATTAACATTACGAATATTATTTTAAAAGTTATAATTCTATAATTCACCCGAGTACGTGCCTGTGTTTTGAAATATGAGCGTATGTAAGTAGAGAGTCCAAGTCTTTGAGTGTTTTCCTTGTATTTGCAAATTCATAGTCCCCCGACTAAGACAGGCTTTGCCGAGTTGGTTGTGTTACAAATTTTGGAATATTCCTGATTAATTGAATATTACCAAGCATTAACATGGTCTGTTCTATACTACGTATTGAGATGTAGACAAAACGTACGGCCGATATTTGTGTCTATATGATGACCAGTGCTGTCTACAGATCTTACTTTTCCAATGGTCGTTATTTTATTACTATAATATATAACATGCAGTGCAGCCTCGCGAACCATTAAAATAAATTAAAAGGAATCAGGAATGCGGTATCTTAACTCTGCCCTCCTAATATATTCTTGATAATGTACTTCTACATAAATTTAGATATGCTAGATCTAAAAAAAGACCAACATAGTTTAAATACTAGAAACAGCAACAAATTGGTAATTTCCTGCTTCAGGCTCACTAAACCCAGTTTTTATTAATAGTGTTAGGTTTTATAACAAAGTCCCACAGTACATTACTGATTTGCCGGATAGAGAGTTCAAGAACCATGTCAAGTGGGTTTTAATATCTAAAGGCTATATTATAGGGAGGATTAAGATGTGAACGATTGTGACATCTGGAAATGACACCCCTCTCTGTGTATCCACTAAAAACGAATGTAACTATTTATGTTTTGTAAAAAATATATACTATGAAGAGATAAGCCAGAACGAGTTTCTTGCCGGTTCTTCTTAATGACTGGGTTGTTTTCTGAAACGGTGATAGCTTGGATGTTCATAAGAACCTTCTCAGGACCTAAATTGAATAAAGTATATTTTGATTTTGAAAGTGATCTATAAACTGACAATTATGTGCGTCACATAAAAATCAGTCATATGTGAGGCTCAAACCTGCGACCTCTCGACTCAATCGTAGTCCGAACTATCACTGTGCTAGACGGATAAATAAAAAATTAACAGACTCGAAGAACAGATAAGCTGGCGTCGGGTTAAAATGTGACCATCGGTCTGTAAATGTCGCGTTATGTTTATTTGGGAAACGAACAGTCTATAAGTGTACGTGTCTATATGTGTATATCTGTATGTGTACTTCACTCATTTAACACGTGAATATATAGTTCCCTGGTATAACAGATCGAGTATGTGTTCGTTTCTGAGTGTTTAACAACAATCTACAACGTGTAATGTTGACACACGTCGCGTCGCGTCGCGTCGTGTCGCGTCGTGTCGCCTCGAACCGGATTGCCGATAACCGAGCACCGCTTAAAATAGTCCTCGAACGTATCTATAAATTTTATGGAATTGGCATTTTATTAAAGTCAAAACTTCTTTAGGCTCATTAAACAGCGAGCGATAGTGAACCGTCACGGTCGGAACGGTGGCGCTGATTCGGGTTTACTTGGCTCCAATCGACATTAAGCGCGTTCGGTTCTATAGCTCATTGAATCGTGTTTGCTTCAATCCTTATTAACCGTGTTAACTGCCTGTCCATCGTTACAAAAAAAATAGTGCGTGTCTCAATCAGTATGTACACACGGAGGAAGTGAACGTTTTTTGGCTCACTTTGGCATGTATTCAATCAAAATACTCTTTATTCAATTTAGGCCCTGAGAAGGCACTTATGAACGTCAAAACTACCACCGGTTCGGAAAACAACCCGCTCATCGAGAAGAACCGGTAAGAAACTCGATCTGGTTTATCTTTTCATAATACATAACATATTTTTTGATTATTACAATATAATAGACACATTCGTTTTTAGTGGATGCACAGAGAGAGGCGTCACTTCACATTAAATTATATACATGTCATTTTAATTGAATACGATTACCAAGTCTGCGCTTTTCATTCTACGTTCAAGTCCGTATTTTGAACTTCCAGCGATAACTAATTGATATATTAATAGAATACATTTTATTGATGCAGATTTTTTTAGGCAAAGGCTTCTTAGCAATACCTGTTTTTTTAACGTATTTTGTTTTGTATATTAATAAAAAACGAAATGGATCGAAGAAAACACATTTTTTTTGCTAGACACGATTGAAGTATGGAATGCATTCCCTGTGTACAGAATTTCATAAAAATCAGTAAAAGTTAAATGCATAGAAACAGATTTTTTCAAGTTTATTCGTCATCAGTAATAGATAATATATATTATAGGATGCGAATGTTACTTCCAGAGAAACGGCATCAGTGGCAATATCTGAGAGATCGTAAACCATCGGTTTACAGGCTCGATGTAAACTCCGCTATGATTTACGGCGGGGCGTCCAGGGCGAACTATAAAAAATGTTTAGCGACAGAATCACCTGACGCCAATGAGGGGAGATAAAAAAGTTTCTATTTTCATTGTAAAATGATTTAAGATACATTTGAAGTTGTTTCCTTTTTTTAAACTCGAAAGCGAGAGGTTTTGTTTCAAATTAAGAAAACCAGTTTTTTATTTATTTTATTATTGTTTTAATTGTCAACTATCTTATCATTATCTTAGATTATGATTTGATTCACTGAATATAACTTATATTCAACATTTAAGTAATATTTGTGCAAAAATAGACCAAAATAAAATTAAACGATTTTGTTACTATCGGTTTAAATTTGTAATTAGTTGTTTTTAGCTCGATTATACCTCATAAGTAATAGATGAAGCGTTTTAATACCACGAACAAACACTTAAGCGAAAAGCCACAGGAAGGCCACAGGCAAATGACGTCGCAACCGCGTCCTAAGCCGGTAGGATCAAAGCGAAAGTTCTCGCCTCGAAGCGGCCGCTGTTGCTCCAACTCCGCCAATCAATTTGATTGGAGGGAGTTACCTCGCTGTTATTTCATCGAGTCAGTTTTATAGATTGGTACAAGCTATGATAAATCTTTTTTTTAGTTCATGGTGATTACAAATAAACAAAATACCTGATGATATAAGGCATCAAACTGGTATATACATTTTCCATGCTTATTATAGTTACAAGTTCTTGAAACTCTGGTGCTTTGCCATTCCTTGCACCTAAATGTCACTCGTCCACAAATCCATGTCACCATCTTTGACCGCATCGTCTCTTAACGTGAGTTTCCTATTGTAATTATACCCTAACTGCAAGTCAAGAGAAAAGAGAGTAAGTTAATGATGGTATTGTCTCTTGCTCCATACGTACGAAATAACAATTTCAAAGTATTATATAATTAATTAGACGACAATAGCATTTATCTTTCTAATGAAAATCTAAATGTATAAAAGTCCAGTGTCATGATGTTTGTCCACGATGAAATCCAAAACTACTCAACCGATGCTCATTAAACGTTGGCATTTTATATAATTTGGTTCACCTTGAAGATAGGATAATTTATATTTCGATTAACAGTCTCAATATTTATAATTACAAATTAAATTATTGTCAATGTTGATTATTGTTATTATTTGTAAGTTACATTAGTCTCGTGAAATGGCGCTTTAAATTAGTTTGTTGATAGAAAAGCGTAAGACCGACTGTTAAAGATATCTCATAGATGGCGCCACGTTTTAATTTTGAATTTGATTTTCAACTCCAGTTTATTTTATGGGGCACGTGTTCTAATGTTAATTCAAAATCTAATAACTGAGTCACAGCAGCGCGTGCTCGGGTCAGCTATATCATTACATAGTATAAAACAAAGTCCCCTGCCGCGTCTGTCTGTCTGTCTGTTTGCGATAAACTAAAAAACTACTGAACGGATCATCATACGGTTTTCACCAATGGATTAAGTAATTCTTGAGGAACGTTTTAGTATATAAATTTGTCAAGGTTTTATATAGATTGGTTGAAATATAACGATAATTGTTGGACAAGTCGGAAAAATTCAAACCGCCTGGGAGTTGTCATCGAAAACGCTGCCTAATCCTTTTGAGATATAACAATATATGTTGAGTAAATGTACTAAGGTTGATTTTTGTATGTATAGTTTAAAATAAAAGAAAGTGACGTCCATTGCAAAATGTATTGACGACTTAATATAATGACAATGACATGATAAATTTTTATTTTTATTTTTAGCCAGGTGTAAATTATGAAACAACAGAGACAATATAGATCTACAAAAAAGTCTGTGAGGGAGGGATATACATCTATCTTTTAAGGATAGTCCACTTTACTCATTATATGTTCTAAAAAAAGGTGACATACAATTCTAAAGCTCTTTAGACGTATACAGTATTAATAACTATCAACTTAAATACGTTTCATGCACATTCTTATCTTTATATTCTAATATATTTCAAAATCATGTGTCACGGTGTTTGTGTTCGAAGTCCTCCGAAACGGCTAGACCGATTTTTATGAAATTTTTATGGTATATTTGGTAGGTATGAGAATAGGTTGTAAAGTAAATTTTATACCTCTAGATGATTAGGGTGTCTCTATCCGTTTTTTTTTTGTATCTTTTTTGTCAATTCAAAAGCTATTTAGACGGATACAGTATTAATACTTATCAACCGAAATGCGTTACTAACATTCACAATTTCATGCAGCTTCTTAAAATCTTTTAAAAGATGCATTTTTGTTTTTTATTTGTTGTGTTTAGGTAGGTTGATAGATACTGATTATTGCGGAACTTTTTTATTTGTATTTTATTTGTCATTTAGTAGAATTGATTAATCTAAGATTTTGAGTGAAATTTCTCGGAGCTTATTCATTATTCCATAAAATTGATATATGTATATTTGAGTTTTTTATAAGTTTAATAAATACGTACCTATTATCTACGTTTAACTGATATATTTAAGTATACATAACAATTTAATTATGCCTCGGCGAAGATCTAACATAGGATGCAGTACGTCGTCTGCCAAAAGAGTTCGTTTGAGCCGAAGCAACGAAAATGATCAAGAGAGGGGTGTTCGTTTATCTTTGGACCGTGAAAGGCATTTCTCCCAAAGAGATAGAGAATCATCGGTGGATCGCTCTATTCGTTTATCATTGGACCGTGAAAGACATGTTTCCCAAAGAACACAAGAATCTTCGATGGATCGCACAAGTCGTTTATTGTTCGACCGTGATAGGCATAACACTCAAAGAGAAACAGAAACACCTGAAGAGAGACCGAAAAGTAGTAATAGATGGTCCAATAAAGAATATTCTGCAATGAATTACGATCCGACAATTGATTACAGTAACGATCCAGTGATTCTATTGTTTGTCAATACTGCTCAGCTCTAAGATGGAAAGATGAGTCCAAGGGTATATGTTGTTCCAATGGTAAGGTTAAACTAGACGACATAGTTGCGCCACCAGAACCATTAAAATCGCTCCTTGAAAGAAATCACGCAAAACATGCAGAATTCATACGGAATGTTCGAAAAAATTCCCAAAGGCATTTCAGAGTCAAACGTCAACTGGTGATGACGGTTATCCAAAATACAGACGAAGATCACCTGATGAAGGTGGATTTAAGGCTACTGTGCGCACTCATGAAATCGACAATAGGTGGGTAGTACCGTACAATAAACTATTATTAAAAATCTACGATGCACATATAAACATAGAGTTATGCAGCTCTGTAAAATCGATAAAATATGTTACAAAGTACATTAATAAAGGTAGCGATCAAGCTACATTTAGTTTACAATCAAATAACGAAGTAGAACAATTTCAATCTGGTCGCTACGTTTGTAGTTCAGAAGCGATTTGGCGAATTATGTCTTTTAACATACACGAACGAGCACCAGCTATTACACATCTTGCTGTTCATTTAGAGAATGGACAACGAGTGTATTTTAATGAAAACAATATAACGGATGTTGTAAACAATGTTCGAGACACGACCTTGACAGCATTTTTCAGATTATGTTCAGAAGATGATTTTGCCCGAAGTCTGACGTATGATAAAGTCCCAAGCTATTACACGTGGAATCAAGTTAATAAAAAATTTCAACGGCGAAAACAAGGAACGGTAGTTGAAGGTTTTCGTGACGTAAGAAAATCAGACGCTCTTGGTAGAATTTACGTAGTTCATCCTAACAACAATGAGTGCTTTCACTTAAGGATGCTACTCCATATAGTAAAAGGCCCTACTTCTTTTACTAGCCTACGTACTTTTCAAGGTAAAATCTATGAAACATTTCAAGGAGTTTGTAAAGCAATGGGTTTGTTAGAGGACGATACTCATTGGGAAAGTACTATTTCTGAAGCTGCCTTATGCTGTTCGGCTAAAGCACTTAGGTATTTATTTGCCATCATGATATCGTTCTGTCAAGTCACTGACCCGCATCTTCTTTGGCAAAACTATCGTGAAAGCATGTCTGAAGATATATTGCATAGCAGACGTCAAGAATTATCATCAGATAATTTAGATATAGATGACAGTATTTTGATGAAGCTTTAATTGAATTAAATAAAGAGGTGGAAGCTTTATCAGGAAAATTTATAAAAGATTTTGGTTTCACATTACCATTAAATTTAAATTTGAATGCATCAGTCAATACAAAGTATTTACAAGAGACAAACTATAACCATTCTCGGCTTTTACAAGTCATTCAGAATGAATGTCACTTGAATTCTGAACAAAAAAATGTGTATGACATGATATTGTCGTCAATTAATAGTAATGAAGGTAAAATATATTTTTTAGATGCTCCTGGAGGCACCGGTAAAACATTTTTAATAAATTTACTCTTAGCAAAAGTAAGATCCAATAGAAAAATTGCTCTTGCTGTGGCATCGTCGGGCATAGCAGCCACGCTCTTGGAAGGCGGGTGAACCGCTTATTCCACATTCAAACTTCCACTGAAAATAAGTAGTCATGACGTCTCAAGCATTTGCAATATTTCAAAACAGAGTAACACCGGAAAATTAATCAAAGATTGTAGTTTGATTATTTGGGACGAAGCTTCTATGTCCCATAAAGCCTCAGTTGAGGCATTAGATAGAACAATGAGAGATTTGCGCAACAGTCGTTGCCCAATGGGTGGCTGCACTGTTTTATTCTCTGGAGATTTTCGACAAATTTTGCCTGTTATAACCAGGGGAACTAGAGCAGATGAAGTTAATGCATCTCTCAAGAGGTCGTACCTTTGGCCACATATAACAAAATGTGAACTTAAAACCAATATGAGAATTTTATCGCATCACGAAGATAATAGGCAATTCTCTAACGACTTGCTCCAAATAGGTAATGGTGAATTTCAATCAGGAAGTATCTGTATCACTCTTAATAATCTTTGCTTTTTCGTGCAAACTATGGAAGAACTGATTGAAAAGGTATATCCCGATATCAGTAACATATCGACTAAGACACTTGATTGGTTTAAAGAAAGGACTATATTGTCACCCACCAATGAGCAAGTTGATAAAATAAATGATTTTATTCTTTCAAAATTTGAAGCATCATCAAAAACCTACTACTCAGTTGACACCGTTGTGGATAGAGAGGAAGCAATACATTATCCAACTGAATTTTTGAATTCTTTAACGCCTCCCGGAATTCTGCCTCACAAATTATTATTAAAAGTAGGTTCTCCTATTATATTACTAAGGAATTTAAATCCACCAAAACTATGTAATGGTACAAGACTGAAAATAGTAAATTTAAAATTGTTTTTGATCGAATGTACCATATTAACTGGCAACGAAACTGGTGAAACTGTTTTCATACCAAGAGTTCCTATGATACCCTCAGAATTACCTTTTCAGTTTAAGCGTCTTCAATTTCCAATAAAATTAGCTTTTGGAATGCCAATAAATAAAGCACAAGGTCAAACTTTAAAAGTTGCTGGAAATGACTTGACCACTCAATGCTTTTCACACGGTCAGCTATATGTTGTCCTGTCACGTGTAACTTCTAAACAAAATATGTTCGTTTTTACACCTAATCAGGCAGAAGTTATCAATATTGTATATAAAGAAATATTTTAGTTTGGTTTTATGTTTATAATATTTTGTATAATAAAATAGATTAAAATACTTAATGTGTACAGTTAATTAACATTTATAATAAATGTCTGATCCACATACCCGACACGTCAAGCTGATGCGATCATACAACAAACAAAACATTTAGATATAATATACTCTGCTACCCGTGCGAAGCCGGAGCGGGTCGCTAGTATTCTATAAAATTAGTAGGAAGATTGCATTACATCTTATTAATAAATATCATGTAGTATAATATTACTAAAATAGATATTATAACCATACAAGACGCTGAAAGTTTGCTCTTAAAACTGCAAATTTAGAAAAGAGTAACCATTAGTCTTGGGAATTTTAATCGGTTTATTGTGAGCCTCACGAGCCCGTTACAACTTCAAGCTTGTCTTAATAACCAAGTTAATTGCTTTATGGTTTGTAATGAAAATTCTAATTTCTATTGTTATAATTTTTGTTATATTGTCATCAGAAATTTTCTCATCATGTTTTTCTATATCATTTACGAATAAAGTTTTATAATTAACAAATATTTTGTAAAATCCTGATCATGTTTATTAAATTAATCGAAATAAAATTAAGTAATTATATAGATTTTCAAATAATAAAATAACTCTTGCTGTAAAATTAAGTATAATGGGAGTAAAATATCGATGACAGTACATGTAACTGTAAGATATATTTCATCCGTTTTGTTGTTTGTTTATTGTTTTATAAGAACGTACACTTCGCATATTGCGAATTTATATAATATGAATAAGTTTTAATAATGTATTTTCCGTAAACTGCGAAAGATGAAGCAAAATATTAGGTCTTAATCAATCTATACTATTTCACCAAGAAGTGAAAATAACGGATGACGGATGTGATACATCAACGAAACCGACAATCTACGATCACTCCGTCTCCGTCAAAATATTAACACTACTGACTTCTGAGTCAGGGTATATAAAATATTTGAGATTCTGAATTCATCCTTCAAAAATATATTAAGAAATGATGAATATTTGATGATGTGTTTTTTGTGTAAAATATAGCTTTATCAAAAGTATAGGACTTTAATTGACTCGCAATGTAAACTTGTCTTTAAATTTTAACACCAGTTTTTATTATAGATCTCCTAAAACATTTATCCTAAGAACTTATAAGAATAATACTTCTTACTACAATCCTATATACGTATGATTCGTTTATACAATGAGCTCGCTCCAAGCACATCTCACTAGACATATATAACCATTGAGCTTTTAAATTCAAAAGGACATTGCCGTTTTTGTTCTCCTACCCTTCGAGTTACGGCACAGACATTCAGGTAATCCCGCTTCTGATGGATTACATTAATCACGTATAGGGTCGATGCAGTCAGGAATGGCAATAAACACTTCGTAGATACTGTCACTATTTATTTGGCCAGAGCTTCGCCTTACAATACTTGGTACATATTAAGTGCGTAGATATCACAGACATCTTGCCTTTTAAAGGCCCATCTATATAAGTCAAAGCGATTACTATTTATACATGATTCCGCAAAATAATTTAAGTAACACAAAAATAATAAAGTATGAACTAATTAATGTTATTTAAGCTATACAACAATTTTATATAATTATCCTTATTTATGTATCTCTAATGTGTTCACTAATCTGTTTCGACATGTAGATCAGCGACATCTTGCCTTTCATGGCCGAACTATGAAGTCAAAGAATATACTATTATTCATAATGATCAAACTAATGATTCAATTCTATATAATGATATTCTTATTTAAGTCTTATTAAAATCTATATAATAATAATAATAATTCTTATTTATGTATATTTAATATGGTGGCGCTAGTGTCAATGTGTCTCTCTAATATAGTGGCGCTAGTATCAATGTGTATCTAATATGTTATTTAATATGGTGGCGCTAGTGTCAATGTGTCTCTCTAATATAGTGGCGCTAGTATCAATGTGTATCTAATATGGTGGCGCTAATATCAATGTTCCGGTCGTGTTGTAGTCTCGTCTCTTGAATGTGATGCAGCGGCACCGGAGGTGGGTGATAACATATATTATTCATCGGACAGTTACATTATCCACAATTGTAAATACATAAACAAGTATGTAATGCTACTTATCTGTTGTAACTTGGATAAGTTTCCCATTTTGCAAAGGCTACATAATTATTTATTCAATCAATTCTTATTGAAATGACTGTTCTTTTTTGTAACTTTTTTTAACAACCAATCTTCTAGATTATTACTGTCATTGTTGAGTAGGTAATAATACTAAAAGTGACTTCTGATAATTTTCATGTTCTGATATGATGGTGGCCTTGTTAGAACTTTCCAGGGAATTTTTGTTACATCTTAGAATTCATGCTCCGCGGTATTATTTCTCATCCACTTCACTTGTGCACAATAACCGAACTGTATTACGTAAAACACCACAAATATTATAAAGCATAGAGTTAAATTACACAAGACTATGAATCACTACATATTATAAAACAAAGTCCTCTGCCACGTTTTTTTTTTTCTCGAACTGACTACGCTATTGACCCTGCAGGGTTTTCACAGCTTCACCGGACTACTAAGGTTGGCGCTTAAGACACTCAACCGATTTGGGTTTTAGGTAACATACACAAGGGTGCACGCACACCTCGGCTTGGGCTGTTACCTGGAAAAAGACGCGTCTGTCCTAGCTAACTATTCTAAGCTATTCATACATATATACATTTGTGAACCATACAATCGAAATTGCATGATTCACAAATTAATCTATGGTTCATGTGTACCACAAGTGGGACATGATTTAAAAACTATTGAAAATAAACTGCTATCGAGTATTGACTACGCAGGTCAACTACTCATTTTCCGCGAGATCTCGGAGATCTCGGCGTACGAAGAGTGCTCTCGTAATCCGCTACTAGGTGCCGTCACGGCAATCCATAGATTTCCAGCCATCGCGGCTACACTACAACGGCTCGCGCGCGCAGCTTTTCAAAATAAATAACTCATATAAGATAGAGTAAATCGCGTATTTACGTCTATCTTCCCCTAAAAACGACCGTTCAATAATAATAATTTTTGTTATGTCTATTTTTAGATTTCGGCGCCGTCGCCGTTAAGTAAATTTAAATTCGATCTTATTAAATGCGTGTTGCGCCCACGCTTTTTTAACAGCTGCGCGCGCGAGCCGTTGTAGTGTAGCCGCGATGGCTGGAAATCTATGGATTGCCGTGACGGCACCTAGTAGCGGATTACGAGAGCACTCTTCGTACGCCGAGATCTCCGAGATCTCGTGGAAAATGAGTAGTTGACCTGCGTAGTCAATACTCGATAGGGAAAGGGAGTATGCGGGGTCATCCTGTGAAGGATTAGCCGCCGGAGGTTTGGGAGTGTGCTGGGACGCGGGTTTAGGAGCCCACGGGGCCTGAGGGGCCCGGTAGGGGCGGGGGGGGGCACTAGTCGCGGGTACGGACGCTGGCGGTGCACAAGACGTGCTCGGCAGGTTCGGGAAGGCCTCTCGAGACATGAGAGGCGGAGGTCGAGGACGGGCGGGGGCAGCGGCCGTCTTAGACGGTGACGCCTGCCTGGGGTATCGAGGGCGCTTTGTGCGCGGGTCGCGGGGACATCCGCGATAATTCGCGGTATGACCCACGCCGCGGCACAGAATACAGCTCGGAGGGTCGGAGGCGTCTTTCGTGCGAGAACACTCCCTAGTGGAGTGGTCGCCGAGGCACTTAACGCACCTGGGTTTCAGGAGACAGTTTCGTGCACAGAAGTTTTGCGCGGCGGCTCGACGATAACGCCGGAGAGGCCGCAGAGGGATGTGAGATTGAAGATCGCTTTCCCTTGAGGGGTGCGATCGAGGACAACGAGAACCATATCATATGGAGTCCTGGTGCGCGGAGAGCGCATACGATGAACCTCGCGAACAGGAATCTTCTGTTCTTTGAGGTCGTCGGAAATGTCGTAAGTCGGGAGTTCTGAAGGAACCCTACGGATCACAACCCGTAGTTTACGCTCCTCTTCGAGAGAGTGCGTGAAATAACCCCACTGGTTGTCTTGAAGAAGACGCTTTGTCTTGGTTCGTAACGGGGGGCGGTGGGCGGGGCTTTTTGCCCGAAACTGCGGAACCCGCTGTTTTAGGCGAAGCGGGTCTACTGGGCGCTTGTGTCGTCTTTGGCACTTTCGCGCCATCGACATTGACTATTTTTTTGGAGGGCAAACTGCCTTCCGGATCTGATGAGGAGTTGGTGCGCTTCTTGCGCGGTTTGCGGTGCGTGATGGTGGTGAAGCCATCGTCCGCAGGAGGATCTTGCTGAGCAGGAGGGTCTTGCTCCATATCGGAGCCAGAATCGGATTCGCTATCGCTATCGTCACTATCGTGAACGGGTGGGATTGGAAAATTGTTGCTTGCCGCAATCTTGGCATAGATCGAGGGAGCGGGCTTGGAAGAGTGAGGGAACTCGATGCGACGCTTCGCAGCGTACGCATCGTAATCGTCTACGAGACGAGGACAGATGCTGGATATAAAACCGCGGAGGCTAATAAGTTCGGTCTCTAAGAGGCCGACTTCTCGATCGGAGGCCATACCGGGGCCTGAGGAGGGGAGTGGGGCGGAGGAAGACATGTGAAACCTCCCTGCCAGAGGGGCAGGGGGGCGCGCCTTAATGAATTTAACGGACTATCCCGAGTCCGGATCAAAGGGAGCTGTTTAAAACTAAACAAAATAGGAAAACAACGCAAATAAGTACCTGAGCGAGACAGGGGAAAAATAACATAAGACTACTTAAATAAACAAACAATAAAAAGAAAATAAATTTAAAAATAAATCACTGAAGAATTAAAGAAATACGTAAATAAATAGATAAATAAATGAGTAAATAAATAAATATACCAAGAAATAGATAAAGTAATAAATAAATACAAAATAAGCAAATTATTTACCCAAATCTTAACTTTATCTACTGGTCAAGACCACATGAAAATTTGTTTAGTAGTATTTGAGTTTTTCGCTAACAGATAGAAAGACAGACAGACGTGGCAGAGGACGAGTTCCGATCGGACCGTCGACTCGAGCGGTTGTCCGTTTTGCTGCGCGCGCTAAGTTTGATTTTAATACTCGTGACTCTGCCACGTCTGTCTGTCTTTCTATCTGTTAGCGAAAAACTCAAATACTACTAAACAAATTTTCATGTGGTCTTGACCAGTAGATAAAGTTAAGATTTGGGTAAATAATTTGCTTATTTTTATTTTTAAGGCGGGACTACGTCCGCCCTTCCTGCTAGTAAAATATAAAAGTCACTACATGACTAAGATAGCACCAAAAACTCAATGACCGTTCTTATCGCTATATAAATAAACCCAGTAATAGAAATGATGATTCAGATTGACAATTAGTACTAAAGTACTCGCTCAGTGTGGTATTAGCCCTCAATATATTGCACTCAGAGTCCTCAGAGGGTCCAACACGCAAGCCATAATGCGCGCACCGTGTTGCACTCGCCCGTCTAGTGTTAGAGTGTTTGTACCAACGGTTCCAGCCTTATTCTGCAAATAATGTTTATTATCTGGACAATATAGACTTATAACTATGTCCTAATATTGCATTTATGTTTGTTTAGCTTACGTCACATTCGAGCAGTATTTCATCATCTCAAATTTTTGCGTCTATCTATCGCATGTCGCATTACAGCCGGCGCACGGCCTCGGAGTAGGGGTAATGTAAAACGAGCTCGGCAGAGCAGCCAAGGCCAATATGGCAGCGTCCATGGCTCAGTGCAAAATGATTCAGCGCTTTAAATAAATATTGTGCTTAGTTTTAAAAATACGTCTATCATTTGAATGATATATAATATATTATGTATAATGTACTCTGATACGCAGATTGAAATTACAATTTATTGTTGGATATCTTGTCTACTATAAATTTCCCATTTTATCTCATTAACATACTTTAATTATCACGCCTTATGTTTATCATCCTTATTTTGAAGTATATGTTAATTGTGATATATTATTATCAGTAATCGAAAATCAGTTTTATAAGTATTTATTATGTAGTAGGTGACCATTAGAAATCCACAAAAGTGGAGATTTCTGCCAACCTCACAAACTTTATATTAACAATAACTTGTTTTAATACAAAATATAACCAATCCTATATTTATAATCATTTATACACCTCTACAGAATACTCCTATTTCATTTTGTTCATCCTGTAAATCCTCTTGAACATCTCCCCTTTAATTTCCACCTAAAGCTTCGAAAACACCCTGATATTAAGTAATTGTTGGATATAACCCTATCATCGCAGTATATTAATTTTATATAAATAATTGTAGTATATTAAATTTATAAGTTTCTACAAATGTTATAACTACAATATTATACGTAATTAAATATTAAATTTTAATATAGATGTGATATTAACGAAATCAATCAGAATAAGGCGGTGAGCGGACAAACGACAAGTGGAATCCATTTGCATGTTCAAGCGATGTGTTTGGTAAGTTGTCATATAGATGCCTCCACACAGAGTGCCCCACTACGTATTCACTATTCGCCAATTTTCAATTGCCCTTGCCAAATTTTGGCTGTAGGTATAGTGCTGTCTCTAGATTTAATACCGAAACGATGACTTAGGATCGCGATTGGACATCCCAAAACAGTCTTTATTAATTAATCGACCTACTTCCGAAATTATTGAAGATCAAAATTGATATTTTAGAATTAGGTTGGATTCATTTATATTGTACTCCTGAGGAGTACAAAAGATGTAAAATTTTTCCTAATTTCAAAGCCTTCCGAATTTGACAAGTAACGTTTAATCTTTTATTAGAAACTAACTGGTATTTGCGAATTCTTTTCGTAAAATCAGTATCTCATGTGAATTACATGTGTTAACCGTAATAATTTTAAATTGACTTTTCTTTTTAAGATTTAATATTGTTTTTCCTTCTTAACTCCAACGGTAAAGTATAACTATATATAGCTCGGATGAAACTCTGAAAGCCTCGGGATTGCCCCGTTGTCACACGCACGAGGACGTTCCTTTGTACTGATCTCCGCGTTTTTTTTAACCGCCCGTCCTGCGCGACAATGCGCCGTAATAGTGAGTTTCCTTCCCGGCCGGCAACGGTGACGGGGAAGAAGAAAAAAGGCCCTTCTAAGGGCCAAACAGATGCCTCGTCTGTAAGACGATCGACCCCATGCTTGCCCACTGACACCGAGATCCCGCACACACCGACTACCCCTGCTATCCCTCAGGAAACGCTGCTGACATCGCCTATCTCTCAGACAGCTCGGGCGAGACTACGAAAACGACTGCGACGTTTTCGCCCAGGTGATTGCAGCTGGGAGTCCGTCCGAGATGCTGAAGCGGTGGATAGCGCTATTCCTACGCATCCAGAAGGATGAAGACGAGGGTTTCGAACCCCGAAAACAAGACGTCTCCGCACTACGATCTCCCTTAACCGGATTACTTGTGCTCAAAGAAATCCCTGTAGAACAAAGGAAGCATCTCGAGCCGCGCATACCAGCCGTGCGCCGCAAGCGCGACGAAGAGACGCAAAAGCGACTACTATCGATCTCACCAGAAATCCACGCCAACAAGAAATGTAAACAAACAGAGGAAGTTCCAGTTATACCCGTCGAGAGCCGCGCGGCGCCACCAGCGCCGGCCACCGCGCACTCGACGGAACCCCGATCTCCGGAAGTACCTGTTATACCCGCTGAGAGCCGCGAGGCGCCACTAGCGCCTACGTCGAACCAGCGCACAGAAAGCACCGTGTTACCCGTCGAGAGCCGCGAGGCGCCACCTGCGCCTGAAATCGTGGCCTCGACGAGTAAACAAACGGAGTCTCGAGTTCCCGAAGTACCCGCCGAAAGCCGCGGGGAGCCACCAGTGACAACTTTAGTTCCTGATTTACCCGTTGGGAGCCGCGGGGCGCCACTAGCGCCTATATCTACATCGCAGGGGATGCCTGCGGAACCCAAATCGACGACCGCTATACCCGCAGAGAGCCTCGGGGCGCCACTTGCGCGTGCACCAGCGCAATCGCAGCGGTCGTACGCTGCGACGGCGGCGACCCCGTCGACTTCGACCGCCCAGGAAATAATAATAACAAAACGAAATCCACAGTTGGAGGGAAGCGCCGCAAGAACAAGTGACACACAGCGACAACGTTGCCCGCCGATCGTCGTCGAGAGCCTGCCCGACTGGCCAGAGCATTTCCGGCGACTGGCGGACGTGCTGGGAAGACCACCGACTGCGCGCGCACATGGACGCGGGGTCCGCTTCCTTCCCACTAACAGCGCAGAACACCAAATAGTAAGCGAATACCTAAAGCAAGCTGAGGGGGTGAGTTGGTTTACATACTCATCCCCCGCTGAGAGAAATTTCAAGGTCGCGATTCGCGGCCTGCCGGAGGACACAGAGCCTGCAAAGATCACCGAAGCCCTCCGTGAGAAGGGCTTCCATCCGGAGTATACCCGACGTATCCAGGGAAGGGGTGGAAGACCAGGGTGCATCTTCCACTGCTCCCTGGAAAGAAAACCTGGCCTCATTCCGGCCATATATGAAATAAATGAGCTCTTGTTATTCCAGATAACCATAGAAGCCTGGCGTGGGAGGAGGGGCCTGGCACAGTGCCATCGGTGCCAGCTATTCAGGCACTCCTCCCACCACTGCCATCGCCCGATAGCCTGCGTGAGGTGCGGCGGCCCGCACTTCGCGACAAACTGCGACCGCCCACGTGAAGAGCCTGCGTCCTGCGCAAACTGCGGCGGGGCGCACACATCAAACAACGCCCGCCTGTGTCCTGTGTTCCGCCGCGAGGCGCGCAATCGCCGAGCGGGGACCGTCGTCCGGACGGGTGACACCGGACGGCAAGAGGAGCGCAGCAACACAGTGCCAAAAACATTCGAGGAAGCGGCTGCGGGGAGCCTAATGGCCCCCGCGAACGACCCCGGCCAGAGAAAACCAGTAAAAAGAAATCGCAAATCAAAAGGAGGAACCCGAGAAGCGACGGAGGCGACCCAGCAGCCAAAGTCAGCTGAGGACTCCACGGAGAACGCCTTCATCACACTCATGATGACCCTGGCAGCCGCAGCCACTCCAGAAATGCTACAGAAATGTCTGAGAGCCCTGCAAGCGCGGCAAACCGATGGTCAGGCCTCTCAGTCGACAGCCACGATAAAATAGACTGCCTTGTCGCCCAAAACCACCGCCAGATGGCGCAGACGATGCCACCATCGCCCACCCGATCCGGGAGGCGATTAACAAATAATAGACGCTCCCAGTTTGCTGGGAGGCGAGCGAAGCCACCACAAGAGGACTTGTCCTGGTATGGTCTCCCCGCACGCCCCTAACGGGGCGCGCGAGACGATTGCGATGTATGAAAGCCTCGTCAAAATTTGTTCAGCCTTTTTAGAGGTTTACATGAACAACACAACTGACGCAATATAATTAATATGTAAAGAATAATAAATACAACAATGTTAAATGATTTATAAAAGCCCAAGTTGAGAGTTGAAATTTCTGTAATATGTAAAAAGTTCTTCTTTTTCAGTACTATACACAGTTGTTTCAAAAGCTTATAGAATATAGTAACAGTAAAATAAAAATCGATTAGGACCCGAAACAAAACGCAACACAACCCGGAGCTTTTAGAAACACCGCGGACGAATCATTAACAGTAATAAAAATACGCTTTCCAACAAACCTAACAATTTGTCCAAACACGAAAAAGGGTGCTCTTGACCGCGCGGCCCGGGTAAAAAACCATTTCATCTGGCGACTCTTTTCAATGCTGGCAACATTACGTTACGCCATTTTGAGCCGGCGAAACGGAATAATTTAATAGAGTGACGCTTTTGAGTCGAGCGCCATTCCGTTTGTCAATTTTAGATTTTTTTTTGCATACTTTGTGACCGCGTTAATTGAACGCCTGAGTTAAATCTGTTCTATGAGGAGATGTTTATAATATTATTAACTAGCGACTCGCCCCGTATTCGCATGAGTGATATAAAGATATATAATTGTTACACGTGTTAAATCAATTTAAATACTTGTGTTATTCAATCGTAATGCTGTATTTTTAATTTGTAAATTAATAATAAAATGTTATATAAATAATATGTAATAAATATTTCCTATTAATATTAATACTTACTATATTGCTAAAAATAGCTTATATAGTATCATAATTTTCAATAACGTGTAAAATTTAAAACTTATTACTGTGAATTATACTTAGGAGGTCATGAGGTTTTTGTCGGCTTTTTAAAGGTATACAATTCGGAGTTACTTTATTCTGATGTATCTTATAAAGATTGGCCGGTGTTAACGAAGTAAGTTTGCGAGATTTTTATTAGCCTTGCTTTTTTAGGTCAAGTTCTCTCTAGTTTTTAAAATGTACTAGCCTTGGAAACCTTTCCAAATATATTCTTTAAATAATAGAGAGAGTGTTATCAAAATGCGCAGTAGGAGGACATTAAGCGTATGACAATTTAGATTTATTGTTTCAAACAAAATAAAATGAAACATACAGACAAAAATAAAGATTAATCAATATAGATAATTTTGGGTGAATATTTTCGTAATGATTTTCAATCATTATAGTACATTATATAATGGTAAAAACAAACGCCTATAAATCAATAGTTATATACTTTTGGCATGTCTTGTGGCAATGTGGCATTTCTTTGAGAATATTTTCCTTTATTATCATCGATATTTATGTAAACTAACATTAATAATTGCTCGTGATTTTAATAAATGTTAATAATATTAGCCGCATAGACCATACGGCGAAAATCTCTTAATTAATAAAGAAAATCTTTCAGCTAATCGTACTTTTGAAAGTGATATCTAATTTCGTAGTTTCGTGAAATGTAATACATAACTTCGTAAATTATGGACTGTATGTAGGCAATACTGCGTTACATTATAGCATGCATATACCTCCATTAAATGGAAATTGTAGTGTAAATTCGTTCTTGTGTTTGAAATTTATATGTTTATACTACAGCAGGTCTTGTCTGAAAATCTGCACTGCAACGTTTGCATTTGCAAACCTGCAACTTATACTGAGACAAAGACCATTTTCACGCCATGCAACACTTATCTCACTTGAAATATTTGATGTATATAAGTACTTGTAAATATGTGTAGTATATGTTGAAGAAATGTATCCAACTTTCTTTAAAAAAAAACTAACAAACCAGATGCATATTCTAAGAAAAACAGTCAAATCCTGTCAATCTTTCATCACGCTGGTAAATGGTAAGCGTGGGAGTGGTAATCAACTCATTTATAATATTGCAGATCCTTTCGACCCCTTTAATTCTACTATAATACGGATGTTTGATGATTGACGTTAAAAGAAGTTTTGTCCAGAATGGAGTCTGGTTTTTAATACAATTACCGCGACAGAGTGATAGATGATTTCCAATTTGAGGGTGGTAGCTAACTAGTCGGGTTTTATATCGTATGCCCGATACGCTACGCAAGCTTATATCCCAATTATTTTTATTTGTCACAATGGACTAAGCAGCTTCTATTGGAGCAAAATCAGTCAGGTATAACACCCACAATGCATAGGAATAGCTGACATATTTCCAGTATCTGTGCTAGACTGGGCCGCTTCTATGCCAATGGTAGTACGGCATCGCAACGATAACTGCAGATGGATTATATAGATTACTCAGTAGTGAGTGTTATTATTAACGTGATACGTAAAAAAAGTCATATCCTGTTATACACATTGTATATTTGCTTGTATGAATGTAATAGTTGAACTATAAGGTAGACAACACGAAATAGTCGCTGACAACTATTCTGAACAAAATTGTTCGTAAAGTTACCGAACTATGTGCGTTATGTTACAGCGGCATGTTATTTACGCGCAAAGATATTAAATTGTTATAGAGTCATAGAGGAAACGCAGTAATCAAAATCCACATTTGGCAACTTTTCGTAAAACATGGTTGTTTGGTACGTATTTAATTTTTTATGAATATCAATAATCTAGAAAGTATGTGTCTTTCACACAAGAACTACTCAACCGATTTTGATAAAACTTAGCAGAAACGCAGCATATACAGCGGAATAGTAGTATGTGTTATTCCATTATCCATATCTTCTTCTCTACATGTAATAAATATAATCTAACGTGTCTATACTTTTAGAATTTTGTAAAAAATATTGTTGCAGGTGCCTTGGAAAAAGTAATAAAATACATTTCAATCGTTTTTATAAACGTCTGTTTGTTTCTTTGTATGAAAACGCATCACTGCTAAAGTACTGCGATCACTATAGAACCTCATAAAAACTTCTACAAAGAGTCATAAAGCATATCCTCGAGTAAGATTAAGTCTTGGTTTCATTAAAATCAGTTCACTCTATCAAAAGTTTAATTTTAATGAGGACTGACTGTTCTTTTACATTATTTTTGCATACGGAGTCACTGTTTTTTTTACATTAGGTTCCACGCGCGTACAGCTAGTAAATTATAAATGTATTGTTTAAGTTGACCGATATGTGAGGATGAAGGTCAAATAACTTTAAAAAATACTGACATCTAAGAGCTGCGTCGGCGTTCAGTGTTTAAACCATGTTTTTAGAGAGCGGGTACGGATGGAATCGAATCGTATGTAAGGGAAGAAATGAGAGATATTTCATACATTCGTTTCTTGGCATTTAAAATTGCCAATATTTTATAGGTTGCTGTGAAAATCAAATCCATGCCCTTTATAAAAATGGCGATTGGCGATTTCAAACTCTGAGACATCCACATTTCTATGTTTTCCCACATACAGTGGTACTGTAAGACCATTTCTAAGGTTCTTGTTTTCTCATGATGTTTGCCATCGTCGTCTTCTGATAGTGCGACCAATTTAAATTAATAAATATCGGAAGTTCGAAAATATACTGTGCCGGGGTTCGAACCTGGGGACAACGGATTTGATATTCCACCGGTCGAATTATATTATTTCGTTACGTAAAAATATTCATTGAAATCAAGTCAGTAGTTTCAGAATTGTTTAGAGTAAGCACTTCTGGACAGGCTATCCATTATTTTTGCTACGAGAACCTTAAAAAAATAACTTTAAGTTACGCAGGGTTGATAGCTCTAAAAATTTTTTTTACGTTGTTATTTAAGCAAAGATGTACCCTCTTATTTTGTACTAGCTGTGCCCGCGACTCCGTCCTAATGGAACCTAATGTAAAAAAAATAGTGTCTACTAAAATCGTCTGAATATATGAAGTCCATTTACTTGTCTACTTTTCTCTCGTGCTTAAGTAGCATCGTCATTAAAATTACAATAACTTTTGATAGAGTGAACCCATTTTAATGAAACTAACTAAACTCGAGGATATGCTTTATGATTGTCTTGGTGAGGTTTTTTCGTGAGTGCAGTTACTTTATCAGTGATGCGTCTTCAAACAGATAGACAGACATTTCTAAAAATGTTTGCAATGTATTTCAGTACTTGTTCCAAGACAACTGCAACAATTTTTTTTACAAAAATCTAAAAAGAATCTTTATATAAGATCTTATTATATGTATAGATAAATATTAATATCTTCTCTGTGATCTACATTCTGGTAATGGTTTACCAACATTCTATGGTTCTATCTCGATATTTCCCTTCTCTCGCGAACTTTTCATGACGATGGCCGTTAGATAACGAACCGACACAACAGAGCCATTAAACGTTTTATGAGTTATAGGCCAATGAGAGCTGTATAACTTTAATGTTGTGCGAAATAAACGAACGTTCAACCGCCATTAATTATTTGGGATGATAAATAAAATCGCATATTAAATTGTTGGTAATAATTCCCGGGCACGATGCTCTAGTGTATCGTTTCTGTAAATTATAAACTCTGATTGAATCGTAGTAATACATTTCTCTCTAAATAGTCGACAATACGTTGGGGATTGCGAGGTTTTATAGGAGGGCACTGACACTCGAGTAGATAGCTATTGTCACATTATAGTGGAAAGTTCTAATCTTGTTTATTGAATTTAGTCAGTACGTATAGTACTTATTCGGCTGTGCTAAGGTTGGTAAGAACCAACTATCCATTTTATATACTAAAACTAGCTGAGCCGAACCACGCGTTGCTGTGGTTCAGATATCAAATATTAAATTAAAATTTTGATAAACTATTTTCAAAATTAAAACGTGATGCCATTTGAGATATCAATAACATTCGGTCCTACAGTTATCTGTCAACAAACTATTTTAAAGCGCCATCTGTTCGAGACTACAATAACTAACAATAATTATCATTGACAATCATTTAATTTATATTAAAAATATAATATTATTATTAATATATATAATATTATTATTATATTAAAAATACATTAATAGGAATATAAATTATCTTATCTCTCAAGTTATTCCAAATTATACACAAATCCTAACATTTCATGAAGATCGGTTGAGTAGTTGCGGAGTTCATCGTGTACAAACATCATGACACTGGATGTTTATATATTTAGATGATCTTTATAAACCTAATAACATTTTCATAGTAAAATGATAAGAAAATTATTATAGAACATGATTCAGAAGCTCATAAAAGCCAGTCCTGTTTGTTGGATACATTACAAGTGTTAGGGAAGTCGCGGCTCTCTCGGGTCATTAATCTCAAACTAATAGAGACCTCCATTGTAATCTACAGAAGAGTAAATAATACATATAGAGATCGTTTCGAATTCATGTTGGGGTGTGTAATGGTGCGTGGACGTTCATGTATTTATTGACTTCTTTTTCATTTTACTATATTTAATTTTGTTCACCGATTTTCTAATAGAGAGTGAGGTTGTGGCTGTGGAACGGTAACTGAAACTGAGACCAGCGTTATATTTATCAAAGAATTAACACTTACAATGAAACATTTGCATACCAATCTTCAACTAATAGATAATCAAATGAAGGGGTTACAGATAACAATACACAGTTATGAAGGTTTATTTATTCTTAACTTAGGTTCTTTTTCTACACTATTGGTGGCAAATGAACATGTGGGTCACCTAATGGTAAGTAATCACCGCCGCCCACTTGCGAAAAGAGTAGGCTCGTTTCTTGAAAGTCTGCATATTGATTCGGAAATGCTGCCGCTGTGAGTTCATTCCAGAGAATCAACGTACGTCGAAAAAAACGCACGTGAGAACAACTCAGTAGACGACTTCCAATCATTGAGATGACACGAATGGAATTTCAATTTGTGACGAGTCGTTCGGTAATAGAACTCAGCAACAGGTATCAATCCGAAAAGCTCTTCAGAGTACTCTCTGTGGTAGATCTTGTAAAGAACGGAGCGCCAAAGTGTCAAACCTTAAGGAAAGTACCTGGTCGCTGACGATTTGAGCCGCTCGACGTTGGATTCGGTTGGAAAGGTATTTCTATCAGTAACAATATGTCAGTCACATCATAACTTATTCATGCCAAGAAACTAACATAAACACACAGATAAGAGTTTTTTTTTTATGTCATAGGTGGCAAACGAACATGTGGGTCACCTGATGTTAAGTGATCACCACCGTCCATGGACACTAACAACACCAGAGGAGTCGCAAGTGCGTTGCCACCCTTTGGGGGAAGGGTTAGGGGATGGAGTGGGAGAGGAGAGGGGAGAGGGGAGGGGAGTAAACACAATAAAGAGAGTAAGTACTTAAAAACCTGTACAACATACTAGAAGCATCTGTCGTTTTACCAGAATGCTGTGTTATACATCCACATCTCACATATTAATTTTAAACTTATTCACAAATTAAGTTCTATTGTTTTAATTTCTAATACTTCTTTTGGCGCGTTTGGGAAAAATGATGAGAGTGAGTTTCGACACGGCGTCGAGTAAAAGCGACACTATGAAGTTGGTTGGTAATTGTATATCAAGTTTTCGTGAGAACTGATAATTATATTCAAGGTAGTTATTCAAATATGTATTAGGTAATCTGCAATACGTGTTTTATGTAAACGGAGATAATAAAATATATTCATATATGAATATACGTGTGTATGATTTTAAATTGTATACGTTGCTGAACGATTAACTGTCGATATGTATTGTTTTTATTTGTATACATTATAAATTGTTTTAATTTTATTATTATTTGATAAATAGTTTATTCTACTTCTTGTATCTTACTTGATTCTCTATATAGATATGTAGAAAAATCATTTTATACCATTTTAAATTTTGTTTTTTTTAAATTAAAACTTTTATGCTTTCGTTTATATTATGTTTATTTAGTTTCTTTTAAACTAAAGTAGTATAACTTCTTACGTGCGTACATACCTTTTATTAATTCCAGTGCATATTATTATTTTCGATGGTAAGAGAACTAATTTAGATCAGGAAACTTTAATGATTATTTAGGATGTCCGTTAGAACAAACCGGTTGTTAATGAAGGCCCCGTTGCGTCGCGTTCCCAACGCTAGGGCAATTAGAACTTGCGCCCTAACTTCGAACGATGTCATACAACTTATAATAATATCTACAAACTAGGTATAAGTAGGACTCGCTTCAGTCGACCGATATTACAATTGTGACCTATTTCATTGTTTATTTTAAGCTGTGTTAATGAAACTCGTTGGTTGAATTATTTACTTTCTGATAATGATAATTGCTTTATTTCACATTTTAATAGGGTATGTTTACTCTTCACCTTTTATCTAAAAACTGCCAATAAAACAATCACAACTTTTATACGTATGTATAAAATCACACCTTTTTCAGTCATAGTGTAGTGTAGTTTAACAATTTTCTAGTTACACGACTCCCATTTCTCATTATGATGCGGTCATACCCAACGAGTGTAACGTGTAATGTATTTTATATATGTTAAAAAAATAAACCCGATCGAGTTTTTTGGCGGTTCTCCTCGATGAGTGGGTTGTTTGTCGAAACCGATGGTAGTTTTGACATTCATAAGTGCTTTCTTAGGACCTAAATTGAGTAAAGTATTTTTGAATTCGATACCACACTAACCTGTCACTCCTCAACTTCTCTGTCGCCGGTGCTATTTTCGGACTACCTCTGACATACTCATTCGCAATCTTATTAGCTTCAGTTCATCATATGTTCATCTTAACATTCGTATCTATAAAAGATGTATGTCTTTTTTAACAGTCTCTTTGCACCCCAGTACTCATATCCATATACATATATCCATAGATTTATGGATCTGGATCTTATAATAGTTTTATACAAATTGCTTTAAGTTTCAATGTTATTGTCGGTCCACAAATGATCCCCGAAACCTGTCGCCATTTCGTCTAACCTACCCTTATTGTGTTCCTCGGGTTTCGGTCAATGTCAGTTAAATTAGATTTTTTATAGGTATTAACTTTTTTCGAACTGACAATTAGAACTGTTGACGGCTCAGTAAAAGCATGTTCGAACTCCACGTCGATTAATCTATGTTCGAGTTCTGATGTCAGCCGGGACTATTGGTGCAGAAAATCATTAAACAAAACCATAACACGGTGGTAGAGCATTTTAGTAGTCCACCTGATTAACTAATACTCTCAAGTTGATAATTTCTCGAAAGGCATCTATAGTAACTGAGCTGCAGTCCTCCTATGAGTTTAGTGTGTCACCATCTTACTTTATATTTTTGTTAAACAACAGGTGAGGTTCTTGGTACCTATACAATATATTTCTTTTTAATTTATCATTATTCCAGTGATGATACCCTCAAATATTTATTCAGACGATATTACATTCTCATTTTGAAATCAGATATTTGCCGTCATCATAAGGCTGTAAGGCATATCAAGAACGTTCTATAAATATATAGTATTTATTTTCTTATTATTTACCAGCTATTGTAATGAGAAATACTTACGAGACGTGTGTAGGTGGATTTCATTGAAAATTTCCATTGTTCAATCGCTCGAACAGAACCAAGCATATTTTGTATAGTTCATTGTCCACCTTTGAGTATAGCTGTTTGGGTTTTCTGAAAGGATATTAATATTTCGTCGAAGAATTTTGCCTTTTTATACGTGATCTTCTCGTCTGAAAATGAGAAAATTGTTGTTTTGTATATTTCAAGTTTACAAGTAAATAAGTAGAATTTAAAAAAGTGTGTTATGGTATGAAGTTTTTTTATATGCTGATTTTATATTTATTTTGTATATATATGAATATATTATATTTTTGATTATATATTTTCTTTTATCTATATATACATATATAATAATAAAAATGGAGTGTCTATATGTAATATCAAAATATTTTTTTTTTACTGATAGGGTATGAAGGTGTACACGCCACTGATAACAAAAATGCAATTTTTAAAATTTTTGTCTGTTTGTTTGTTCCAGCTAATCTCCGAAACGGCTGGACTGATTTTGACGGGAATTACACTCACAGATAGCTGAAATTACAGCGGGTTACTTAGGCTGCTCTAAATTAGTTAGTAAATTAAGTAATTAAAAATTAGTAAATTATTATTAACTGCGGCTTTGTCTGCAATGCTATCTCCAAAACGGTTGGACCGATTTTTACGGGACTTTCACCGACAGATCGTATAAAAAGTAATTTAGTTTATTTTAATTTAGACTAGCTGTTAACCGTAGCTTTGCTCACAGTGCTTTCTTATGCAATTTATATAATTTAAATTCATATATTATTTATTTCATATATCCGTATCTATGTATGTTATTTGAATTATATTGTCTTTTTGGTAATTTTGTCAGCAATTTTATTTTATTTACCGCTCTTTTTTCTACATAAATCAGTAACCATAGTAACATATAAGAATATTGTATCGAGATCAATGAGCTCTATTTGAATTGTCAAATAATAAAAACTGCTTAGATAGATATAAAGTTTTATATCTTGATTTATATTTATGCAATATTTCAAGACGTCAGCTCATTGATTGTTTGCAATTCAACATTATAATTATTAATAGTAATTTTGAAGATAGAAGGGGCCTTCCACTTAAGATATTAGACCATAAACGTATTACTTATTGACAACATGGGTATATTATATCATTATTTATCTTTAAGTCATTGTTTCATTAGTTCCTTATACAGTGTAAGTGAGTACTGAGGTAGTTATATGATGAGTTAAGATTCTAAATATGTTGCTGATGGTAAACCTCATTTGATACACTGTTAGTATTTATATATCTAATGTATACGATACATGTTACTGTAAGTAGCGTGCGTGTCGTACTTACAATTATTTTTAAAGAACGTTTCTATAATTGTAAATGGTCTCACAATTTTTAATAAAACACACAATTTCAATTTCAACTCATTCTTTATTTTTAATAAGACAGATAATTATCAGCTTTGTTTTTTTTTTGTTTATTTTATTTATTTTATTTGTTTATAATTCGACATTATAATTATTTCCTAATAATTTTAATGATATAGAGGTCTTCCTAATAAGATCTTAGATTATAAACGTATTACGTAAAGAGTTCCATAATATAATTTCTTGCGGAACAGACAAGCGTTTATTTTTTGTGTAGTAACAACATTTTAATTATAATAATGGCAATGTACATTAAATGTACTGTAAATGTAAATCTTTATAATAATATTTTAAGTTATTGTTTCATTAGTTCCTTATACGGTGTAAGTGAGCACTGAGGTAGTTATATGGTTGGTTAAGGTTCTAAATATGTTGCTGATGAGAAACCTCATTTGGCACGCTGTTGGTATTTATATATCTAATGTACACGTTAAATGTTACTTTTAGTGGCGTGCGCGTCGCACGTAAAATTGTCTATAAAGAGCATATCTATAATTGTACATAGTCTCACAATTTTATAATTCTTTAATACGATTTAAAAAAACGCGTGAGGAGTTGCGGGCACAGGTAGTCTCAAATAAATATAGATAATGGGATAGTAAAACTAAACAAAATTAGAATTTACATACACGTGTTGTATCCTTCCTTTTCTATATGCATCGTTTGGTGACCAAATAGAACGAGATAGATGCTAATATCACTATTACACGGTTCATTCATTCATTTTAATTGCATTATCATCACATAATATAAAACAAACGCCTCTGCCACGTCTGTCTATCTGTTTGTGATAAACTCAAAAACTACTCAACGGAATTTCATGCGGTTTTCGCCAGTAGATAAGTTGATTGGTCTGCATTATTTAGGAAGATGGTGCTTCGTTAACACCTACAGCGGTGGCGGTGAAGTGTACAAAGTAAGTAAGCGTTCACCACGATCATCGAGTCTTACTCTTGGCATTCATTTTATGGGATCTACTTCCAGTCAATTTAAAATATACAGTTCATTGCCTAAGTTAGATACTCCGGTTTGTGTGACTGTATTGTGATATCAAAGTTCAAGATTTTTGAAGTGAAAACATCTTTAAGCGCGTCGAGCAGTATTTTGACAGGAGATAAACTTATACTTTCGCGTGAAGACATGCTAGTAAGCATGGCCGTCCGGATTGCGCATGCGCCGTTTGCGTCAGACTAGCGAGGGTCCTGAGTAGATGTAATATTGTTATTCTGTATAGAGCTTGTGCAGCCCATTATATGTTTTATTAATTAAAATAACAAATTGTATATAATATTTTGTTTATTTTTAACTATAACAGTGTTTATGGCCAGACTAAGTATATAATCATTGCTCCGAGTGACAATAGATGTGAAAAGCAGACTAATGTTAATAATTGCTATGAGGTTTAAATAATTTACAGTTTAATTAATTTAAGGATGCAATAAAAAAACACGTTGCCACCCTTTGGGGGTAGGGTTAGGGGAGGGAGAGGAGAGAGGAGGGGGGAGGGGAGGTGGGGCTTCGGTGCTCCCACTGACCGAACGAAACGCAACAATACAAGCACTGTTACTTCACGTTGGTTTTCTATGAGAGGGTGGTACTACCCCGGGCGAGCCGACCCATTCATGCTGAAACCAGTATTCGTTTCAGCGTGGCTCTACCACCATTAAAAACACGCTGTTGCACACGCTGGTTTCTGAAACTATATATAATTTAATAAAAAATTGGAATTAAATATACGTACGTTAAACGTTAAGTAATACTATGACGGGCGGAATTTAATGAAGATAAGTAATTTAATTAGAATAAGAAAGCTTAATTTCGTTGTGTGGTTTGCACTTCTGCCAGTGTCAGTATTTTTTCCATAAACGAAACTTAACGGAATTCAATTATTTAAACCTGGTTTTATATTCTCTCGTAGCTTTTTTTATATTGCAGCTTATCAGATTTAAAAATAGTACTACACTAAAATATTTCAACAGATCTATGTCTGCTTGAATGTAACTGTTGGAATACTTTAAAGTTAAACAAGTTGAGGAATAAAAGCGACTTTCAAAGCGAATTCGATCACAACTTATAATCGAAACGTATCCGATGTTCCATATATATATCTGTCAAAAATTTTAACCGAAATGTATGAGATATGACGAGTTTATTATATAATTTCTAATATAACAGCGTTTTTAATCCCAAGCATAATAGCATCACATTTTTGACGTGAATACGTCTTTAAATTTGCTACCATACAGGAGCAATTCAAAAAACCTAATGATAATAAAATCGGGGGATTCAGTTTGGCAATGTAGCTTCGAATCTATTTTCTACATCCAAAACTAAATTATACCACTGTATAGATAAAGGATCAAAGAATTTATTATGTTAAGTCAGGACTGTAACACATCGCATGCGGCAGGGGGGTAAGCGCCACCATTTCGAGGTCATTTTGCTTGTTTTTGAGATTTCCATTTAGTATAACTTTCGACTCGGTGAAGAACGACATTTGTTTAATTTACTTCAATCGACAGCTCTTGTCAAAGTCTATTAACATATACACATGTATAAAACATTAGAGTAAAGTCGTTGTGTACATAATAATTTCTTAAAATAAAAATAAAAAACAAAATATATATAATGTCGGCCTATACGCGTCAAAAAGCCAAATCGAAATACAGAAATCGTATAGGGTTGGAAAGAGCATCTCAAACCCAATCAAATCGTACCAATAAAACACTATATGACCGAGTCAAGCAGTGTCGGCAACGTAGAAAAGTGAATGCGTCCAGCGGATAACACAGAACTATAATTAATAAAGTTATAACAAAAAAAAAAAATATAGAAAATATAGCCCGTTTAAAGACGTATTCACGTACAAAAAACGGCCGTATCCATGACACAGCCAAACCTCTTTTTTTTTAACTTTTTATCATTTTTTCAACTAAATAGGGCTAGCACATATTGTCTCTATCATGGTATCATGGTAGAGAGATATATAGGGATTTAGTGCGGAAATGCAAGCACCAATGAGATTATAATTGATATACTTAGAACACGTCCAAGAATAATGTATGCATGTATGCAGTAAAGGAAAGAATGTATGAACGACTGTTTTGATACAAAGGTCATTATTCGAGACTATTCGAGACCGTAGCGAGAAACGCATCCGTTTACAAGATAAATTACAAACGAGTATTATGTGAAACCTATTTTATTAATAAATTCCATTGTTTACATTATGACGTTGCGTTTATAGAGACAGCTCAAACAGAGAGAGATAGTCAATTCTAGTTATTGGAGACATTATTTTGTATAGATGTCTTTTACTTTTATTCATTCCCTGCTTTTTCAAATTCTGATTCAGTTATTTTAACACAACAAGAAAAAGGGAAAACATAACAAATATTTCATGTATTCGGTCGTTATTCGAAAGTTTTGTCGTTCATTTTCCGCGAGTTCGGTCCGTGCGCTCCGACACCGTACAACTTCGCCTCACCTCGATATCGTTTGAAATGTGAAAATTCTAGTTACGGTCGCGAGTGCGACACAATCCGAACGGTTTTCAACTGCGCAACAATCACCTGTTTTGTTGCATTCGACAGTTCTACGTCTCTTGTGTTTTATACGAAAATAACTTTATACATTCTATTTCATGTTTCAATAAAATGATAAATGGGACATGTGAAGTATCTATTTCAGAATTTGGAATTATGATAAACCTTATATTTTCTTGTTGTGGATTTTTTCCCATTTATTGTGAAGTAGAGCATGCAGCTCAATTGGAAATAACATCTGTTCCTTTTTTTCTTTTTAGGTTTTAGCGTTTGACCACAATCTCAACTCTTGTTAAATGACGACATAGTCTAAGATGTTAGATACGCCACACCTAGAGAAGCCTGAGAAGCAGATGCCGGAATACAGTAATAAGTGCTTGGCGACAGATTTTAAACTTGAGAGTGGTAGTTAGCGGGCGGCGGACTTAGAAGAACCCTACCACCATGCTTTGGTTTAATCACGATGTTTTCTTTCCTGCGCGCTCCAACTAAGTTGCTAGGATTCAAACGTACGTCCATCGACGCGGTGCAAGAACATGCTATCACCTACATCATCGCTTCGGAGATTAATCATAGTACATTGTTAATTCGAAGGACTTTAACTGGAGAGACTCGTCGCATTCTTTTGCTAACAAATTCCTTCTTACCAAAAACCACTCGAGGGAGCATTGTTGATTCGCTGCAAGAATATGTTTAATGATATGTGTATGAATTTTGGTACTTTTAAAAATGTATACAAATTCCGTTCTATTATATAAGAACTTGAAACTCGATCATCTAATAGACAATATCAATGGCAAATCTAATAATTAGGAAATGTACGTAAAGTCGTAAAATAGGCAATATAAGCACTATCTTTAATTACCATTCACCATCCCTGTTTTATGTTTATGGGGAAAGTGCTATGGAGAAGAATACAGATCCTTTAGAATCATTATTTGGGAAATAAATAACTAAATTTATGGCAAAGAAAATCTTATATTTAAAATTAGTTTCGATTCGTTAGCAAATTCCTGGTTAAAAATGAGGCTACACGACCAGGAAACTTATAACATGATAGTTAACATGAACTGGGAAGTAATTACGTTCGTTTATTTTTGCATAAACGCCGGTTCCGGGACAACTTGAACAATAATTTCGCATTGAAAATGTAAATTCCATCCAAGTTCGGTTGAGAGTTTAAAGTTTTGCAAAGGAGTTCCCGCACTGAGAGACAACTCTATGTATTTTTGACATCTAGTTTATGGTAAATTAAATAATAAGCTTGTTTACAATAATATTAGGCAGTAGTAATAAAATGTTACGAAGGTACCTTAAAATTGTGTTACAGTAGTTGATGTATTGCAGTGCTACCTAATGGCAGGTTATAGTAAACAGATAGCACACTTCTGCATAAAAAAAACTAAACATTGGCTCCACTAACTTTTATGGTAACTAGTCTTTCAGTTTATTGGTTTCAAATTTGATTCTATGACATATTATAAAGGCGATGGTCATACGATAGCAGTTTTCCATCCACCTTCAATAGCTTCTTTAAATTCATTGTTTCGTACACGCGACGATATCTCGACCGTGTTTTTAATATACCCCACCCCTCATGCTCGTATAAAATCAATTTCCCGTTGCCCCCGGGATTATTTTCCGTCACAAAGACGACTGTAAAATTTAAAAAAAATGAGACAAAACTCCTTTAGAGGTAACTTTTAACTGAATTTTCTTGAAGGCTTCTTTCTTTATTGTGTTTTATTAAAATGATGAATAGGGAATGAAAAAGTGGACAATGTATAGAGGGACATTTAAGTAAAGACAAGGTACGATAATGTTATTAAAAAAATATACGTTATTTAAGAAATTAGGATTTCATTTCTAATTGTCGTATGTAATAAATATTGTGAATTGATCATGGTAAGTCTATTGGTCAAAGCTAAGTATAAACGAAATCAGACGATCTTAATTCAATTAATTTACTAATTAAAATGGCGACAAACCCTGAAACGTCTATGCACTCATTGGAAATAAACAAAATACAATTAAATTCTATGACATACCATTCTGACATTTCCTACATCATAACTCTCATTAAGTAATCAGTTTATTGAATTATGATCAGTCTGCTCTGAATAAGTTACTCTATGGCACATAAATATTACTAACTGGGCAATGGAAAAAAGAATCGTTACAGAAAACCTTAATGGAACCGTGAAACGCCATAAATTACAGCACGTATCTCACTTAGACACGAATAGAAAAATATCGAAATGGCACAACCAGCTAAATAGGACGTGAAGTCAAATATAATGCTCAATAAATCACAAAGTTCCATCGAATGTAAAGCAATATTTCTAGATACTGGTAGCACGTACGTAGAGACTCTATTCGATATTTTCTAGAAGCGTAGATCCGTGAAATGAAGTTTACAATGATATATTAAATGTACGTGGAATAAGAATATTTTTCATTATTTACAACTGTTCGTGGTTTAACGTTTGGCTCCAGAGAGTCAGCAATATCCTTAATGATATTGAACAATTTCTGCTGTTATATTGTTCTAATGTCGTATGATCTTAAATAATATTTAAAAAATCTAATATTACAAATGCAAAGGTAATTTCATCTGTTAATTTTTCATGATTAAACTACTAAGTACACCAATCGCAATGACATTTTGTATAGAGATATTTCTTTACTTCAATTTGGGGTCCTTAACGCGTACTAATTATAGTATCCACCTATAGCTTTTACTTGGTTAATTTTATTTTAACGTTAATTACTATTATTAAAACAAGGTTGTATTAGCTAGCCGCTTGTAATATATTATAATAATATTACCGGCATATAAGAGATTGTATGCTGCACCAAAAGCCTCTTCCCGAGAGAAGGTACAGCACACAATATAATTGCGATTTCGATCTCTGAGAAATCCGCAGTTTTGTATTTTGCCTACGTACGACAGTATTACAAGAACATTTCTCAACGCCAGGTTTCCTCACGATGTTTTCCTTCATCGCCAACTATGACCAAATTAGTAAATATACGCGAATTTCAAATAATTTGTTGCTGCAAACTTTCCGACAGAAAACATTTTTCTTGTATAGGGAATTCCTATGTTTTCATTATTTATTAGGATATCCGCCATAATAACCAATATTCTGGGAATATTTCAACCGGCTTCCTATTATATTTCTAAATATATAACCACTTAAATGTAGGATGGGCAGCGTAAGCTTAGCAGTAAAGTTCCTTTTCTGTGAACAGAATCCTTGGAATTATTGGAATAAATAGAAAATTTATGATATCCCAAAGCCCGTTATTTACCTTTGCAGCAGTATCGCTTCCAAACATGCTAAAGAGATTAATTAATCAGTAATGTTGTCAGTGTTGCAGTGTTCCACTGCAGTGATGCGTTGTATCTAGAAAAAATGAAGAACAATAAGGTTGTTGTCCTATTTATCCTCGTATATATTTATTTTGTTGTTTAGTGTCTCCAAAATTACTTCAAAGCCCTTACATTGATATTTAGCCGTATCGCTTGATGTTAAATGACGTTGAATGAATAGAAGAAACGACACAAGACATTAATAAGTACTGCTATAGTAGTAGTGCGTATATAAGTATCAATAGTTATAGATATATCTTACAGTACGGGCATATAGAGTATTCCAACAGCTACACTGAGGAGGAAGTCCTTCAATCTAGGTTTATTATCTTAGACCATGGTCATTAAACATCAGGTGAGTTTGTTGTCAAAGGCCAAAATCTACAACGTCAAAAAAACTGTTTTGTATTTTTATTTTTTAGCTTATTTGATAAGAAAGAGTAACTATCCAAAAACACAACTTCAAACTTAGAAGCCATGTAAAGAATAAATCAGAAAGTATGCTAACCGCGAACAAATTAACAGTGAGGTTAGGCCGAGTGATGTGACGCAGGCCAGCAAGGCTCAAATACGAGTTGGCTGTTCTACAATAACACATCACTATCGAGAAGGAACGAACTGTAAATACTTATATTTATAGTCCGGTGAAGCTGTTAAGACCTTGCCAGGTCAATAGCATAGTCAGTTCGAGAAAAAAAAAAAAAAAACTTATAAATACCGCGCTTACTCTACCGTATGAATACCGTAAGAAGTATATACTTCTTACGCAACATTTTGCTTTATACGAAATTTGTTTAAACTTGTTTTTTTTATATCAACTGATATCGTACAAGCATCGACAGATTCGCATCCCTGAGACAATTCTAAAAAAAATTGATAAAAAAATTCACTACACAATATTCCTGAATTCTAATTTAGCGTCGTAGAATTCATGAATATTAAGTGTTTCGGCGTCTCAAAGGATTTTAAGGACGGAGTAATTTTTGAACGTAATAATGTTTCATAATTCATTAATTTTATTTCGCTCTGTTACAGAATCTGCGGATACTTGAAGGCGCTTATTATTTTGGCCTCGACTAAATTGATTTGCATAATATAATTTTCGTTTAATTACTCATCGAAGACGCCGTACTTATTTCTTCATCTTTCGGAAACTTATACATATATTATTACAAGCTTTTGCTCATTGATTCGCTCGCTTTAATTATAAACTATGCCTCGGAAATGTCCTTTTTCTACTTCTCACAATGTATATGTAAAATTGCATAATGATCGGTTGAATAGAGAAGCATGAAAGCGTAACAAACAAACAAAACACAAACGTATTTATAATATTAGTTAGAATTAATATACTAGAGCTGTGCCTGTGACTTTCGTTTATTTGTATAGCACTTTTCATCGTCATTATATTAGTTTATAAATTACGTACATACTGCAGGGTCAAAGGTCTTTTCCGAAAAAAGATATGGTCATATTTATATTTTAGTTTTATATGATTCCACATACGGTGGTACTATAAGAACATTCCTGAAGCTAAGATTTCCTCCCGATGTTTTCCTTGCTTTTCCACCATCACGAATGTTAACGTGTTTAAAAAAACATTTGTAGTATTATAATTAATCAGGATCATATATATGTCGGGGAGAACGTTATTCCCGTTGACATCGTCATTAGTGGTTACGGCATTAGTGGGCGTCATTCGGGTAAAATGCGAGCACAAAACACAATGTAGACAGTTTCATGTATTTTAATTTAGATTCAACAATAGTTTTACACTATACAATGATATCGTTGCAAAAATTAACAACTACGACCGAGCAGCGAGTTCGGGGCACCGATCTTACTTTAATCACCGAATATAATAATACTCTCATCAACGATCCAACTCGATCTGTTGCTACCAAACGAATGTCCCATATAAACTGTCCACCTTCTAAAAGTAAAGATGGCGCCTCGACCACGCTCGAGGCATTAGCTCTGCTCTGATTGGTCATTACGTAAATTACATTGTATGTAGCTTCTATTACATTATTAAGGTTTTAAGCTATAGAAAAATGTAACAAATGAAATAGAATAAAAATGAAGTATTTTGAAAGTAATAAAACTGTACGCCTTTTAAAGTAAATGGTTGTCTTGACTCCGCTCGAGGCACATGGTCTGTTCTGATTGGTCGTTATGTGAATTACAATATTCTTAACTTTTATCAGATTATTAAGGCTTTTAAGTTATAGAAAAATGTTATAAATCAAATAAAATTAAATTAAGAATTTAGATGAAGACAAATAATATTATGTGTGCAAACAATAATCAACTCGACTTATATATATATATATTGTAAGAATCAACTCAAAAATAAATGTATTTAGAGCACTGAACCTGTTTGCGTGAAAAAACTTTACTTATTTATTTAAGGTCCACAAAATTTAGTTCTATGAACAAAAATGGACACGAATCGTTTTATATGTGGACACAGCATTCATAATATAAGAAAACAAAGTAAAGAAAAATTAAATTATATTAAACATTTAAATTAATTTTTTTTCTAGTTGAGGCCAAAGAAACACATAAAAAAATATCGTATTTGAAACGTAAACTATTACAAAAAGAAAGAAGAAATTTCTTGCTAATTGTTGATGAAAAGTTTGCCAGTTTATGTGTTATATAACTATATAATTTTACGAAGCATGGTGATTTATGTCTACGAGGATATACGAAGATGTATATCTATGTTTTACGAGGTCATTAAAAATTCTTTCAACCTATATTTCAAATGTATTTTCGTTAGATGTCTGGATTAATTATATTGATACCAAAAGTTGCATTAAAATTCAGCTAGAGAGTATAAAAGAAGCAAAAAGAAATCAAAATTTAAGTATTCTGAAATATAAGGTAACAAGAGAAATACAAGAAAAATATAATGGTTGGATCAAAATATATACTGATGGGTCAAGGAGTACCGATGGTCTTGGTGCAGCATTTTATACTAACTATGAACAAAACAGGGGCCTCTTCAAAATAGAAAATAATGTATCAATTATGACTGCTGAAATGTTTGCCATATCAAAAGCTCTTGAATTTGCTATCGAAATTAGTTCTGATAAGTTTGTTATACTAACTGATAGTAAGAGCTCACTTCAGCATTTAGCTCGTTGCACCTCTGGTATCAGAGGAGTACCGATAGCTTACACAGTCCTAAGACAAATACATTATTTGCAACTCAATGGCATAACATGTAAACTTCAATGGATTCCATCACACATAGGATTGAAGGGTAACGAGGAGGCTGACCGCTTAGCTAAATTAGCAATATCAAATGGTGTAGAAGTATTTATTTATAATCATTATTCTGAAATATTAGGAAAATGTAAAAAAACTATTTATAATATGTGGAAAGAATATTTTGATGAGAGATCTAAAGACAAGGGTATTTGGTACAAGACTTTACAGAGTCAACCTCCTCGTATACCATGGTTCTGTGATTTAATAATGAAGAGGTCCTACGTCATTTTACTACATAGGTTACGTTCTGGACATTATCCGTCACAAAAGTTTAAATATTTAATGAAAAAAAGTCCTTCACCATTTTGTACAACTTGCGGAATTATAGATGACGTTCACCATTTTCTGACGGAATGTGGCAGGAACAATAATGTTAGAATAAATTTAATTAAAAAATATAATTTAAATAAATTGAATGTCGGCATGTTCCATAGTATTTTAGCAAAATCTTCGAGTGAGGTTGCTGAAATGCTATGTGAAATGAGTGAAAGATGATTTTATAAAAGAAGACGTATGAAAGGCATTAACATTAGTATAATTAGGTTATGATGGGGCTGATATGACTAGAGTCAAAAGCCCCTAAATTAAATAATAAATGAAAAAAAAAATAATCGTGATTTATATGTTGTTATGTGCTAAATATTATATTCACTACAATATCGCCATTAGCAGAGCGTGGAAATAATAAAATAGTTTTTACGTCAATAATCAATAATTACCCATTAAATAATTAAGTCATGCTTAAGCTATATTTAGAAGTATAAAATATTTAATAATGTTTAAGACGGTGAGTAATATCTAGTTCATTGGTTGTGTAACATATGATTAGTTAAATAAATAAAGCTTATAGTGTTCCAAAAATTTTATACGACACAATTTTGATTTTTGTTTCAATACGACATATATGTATTGTTTTTTTATATTATAGGGGGCTAACGAACATGTGAGTCACCTGATGTTAAGTGATCAACACCGTCCATAGATACTTGCAACACCAGAGGTGTCGCAAGTGCATTGCCAGCCTGTGTTTGAGGGGAGGGGGAATGGGGGAAGGGGAGAGGGGACGGGGAAGGGGGAAGGGAAGTAGGCCTGCGCTCCTCTCACTGACCAAACGAAACGCAACAATGTACGCACTGTTACTTCACGTCGGTTTTATTTGGGTCGGGTGGTACTACCCCGGACGAGCAGACCCATTCATGCTGACACCAGTAATAGCTTCAGCGTGGCTCTACCAGCTATATGTATATAAAATTAATTTGCAAAATCAGCAAATATTACGCCGAACTTTGTTTTTAAATTACTCTCTTACAGTCAAGTCCAAACTGTACTAAGCAAATACATAGTTAGTGTAATAATTATATCGAAAAAACACGTTTACATTTAAGTTAACTTCGCTTTTTATGTAATGAAGCAATATTAATTTATGTTCTGAAAGACGTCAATTACTTGAAAACCTACAACTGTATACAAAAATGTTAATTAATGAAGGTCTGGGTTCGACCCAATTGGAAAGAAATCTCCGGTCTAATGAAATAATAAATAAGTTTAAATGGTTACATAAACAGGTGCTTTTATTTTATGCCTGTGTATCTGTGTATGTTTATTGTTTTATATACGTACTAGCTGACCCAGCCGGTCACGCGTTGCTGTGCCTCAGTTATCACACGTTGAGTTAAAATTATGATAAAGTGTTTAGTATTATGGGGTGATGAGTTTGCCTAAAAACTTGATACAGAAAAGCGAGGTTACGTAGTAAATACATTAACAGAACACGTGCACCATAATATACATTGGAGTTGTAAAAGAAATTCAAAATTAAAATGTGGCGCCATCTACGAGATATCTATAACAGTCAATTCTACAGTTTTCTGTCAGCAAACTAATTTAAAGCGCCATCTATTTGAGACTGATGAAAGTTCCAATTAATAACAATAATCAACATTGACAGTCATTTAATTTGTAATTAAAAAATATTGAAGCCACTAATAGAAATATAAATTACCCTGTCTGTCAAGTTGGACCAAATTATACATACATAAATGCCAACGTTTCGTGAAAATCGGTTGAGTGGTTTCGGAGTTATCATGGACACACATCATGACATTGGAATTTTATATATTTAGATATGTTAGTATTAATTTACTAAACTAATAAATAGAGCTCTGTGTTCGTATTACATGAATATATTTCTCCTGACGTTGTTTCGAATCTTTGCGAATGAACCGAATCTTTTAGGGATGGAAAACATGGTAATGAAATCTTAGACTGGTGGTACACCTTTTTCTAAGACTGACCAGCTAGCTACCATCCTCAAGTTTAAAATCTATCTCCAAAACTCTATATGTGTGATATAGTGAATGCATTTGAAAACTACAGCTTTCTAGGTTTAGCCTATTTATTATCTTGGATCAAACTGTCTTGTAACGTCATTTGAGATAGTGATCAAACAATAAAATCTATATAAAAAAACGTACTTCTTTGTTCATCAAAATAGTCCTCTAGTTACATCAAGTTGGAAAAACGTATTTTGTATTTACGTGCTCAACACAATGATTTCATTTCAAATTGGAGCCCGGTAAAGACGGTTTAATATAAATCGCGATACTTCGAGTAATATTATGAATTCCATCATACCTTGATACTATAAGATATACCCGTAAATGTGACGCAATCCCAGCTTCCCGATTTCTCTGTTGTTGTTCAGCAGAAGTATTCAACCTCCATGGCTACAGCATTATTCGACTTCTTTTAGACCTTGTATAAATTTATTTTATATATTATATTTTAAATTAATAACATTTATTTCATACCCTTATGCATTTTATAGTCTTTACTCAATAAAATATATTAAGCAATTTTAGATCTCATTCTTACCTCAAGTCTTGACCGCATTTCCTGTCACGGACAACTTGAAGCGTCTGGTTTTTTACACCATGACATAATCTATGCTTCCTATAGGCTCAAAGCTCCCAGATTCAAACCGAAAATTTTATTCCAGCGCTGCTTCTCGCATATAGACAAAAATAAACTTACATATGAAGCACGAAATATAAATTGGTCACAGATTGTGTGCCTTGATGAGATTGATAATAAGGTTACTCTCTTTAAATATTAAAATTATATGATAAACACGCTCCGTTACGTCCACTGCGTTTAAAACGACCTTCTGCACCGTGGATCACTGATGAAATTCGTTCACTCAGGTCACGTCGAAATCGTTTTAAACGGGTGCATAAGAAGAATCCTTCAGATAAAAATTGGAGAGCTTTTAAAAACGCTAGAAATAGCTGCAATCAAGATTGTTCGTAACACAAAACGACGATTTTTCCATGCAAAAGTAGAAAACAGTGATTCAAAGGATGTCTGGAAGTTTTTACGTACCTTAGGCTTTGGGAAGAAACAGTACAACACAAACGTTACATTGGATATAAACGACTTAAATCGTCATTTTTCAAGACTAACTCACGTTCTCAGTGACAACATTAAGACTTCAACTATTAGTATTATACTTGACACGGTTTCTTCTAATACCTCATTCACATTCTGCCCAGTTATAGAAAGGGACATTTTAAAAATTATCATGTCTATTTCAAGCAGTGCTACTGGTTACGATGGTGTTGGACGGAATCTTATAATTCCAATATTAGATACTATTTTACCTGTAATAACACATATTATCAACTTTTCTCTATATTCTGGTATATTTCCCTCATTATGGAAAAACGCACACATAATCCCTCTACAAAAACAAAGCCAACCTGCTGAGATTAAACATTTTCGCCCCATCTCTATCTTACTATTTTTATTTAAGGTTCTCGAACGAGTAGTACATCGGCAATTTGTTGCCTTTTTAAACATTAACCGGATTCTTAATCAGTTTCAATCTGGTTTTCGCCCGGCTCATAGTACTTGCTCCACATCAATTAAAATAATTGATGACATACGCCGTGCTAAATAAATACATATATTTATTTTTTATAGTATTGTATACATGTATATATTTATTTATCCATTTTCTTCTCTTGTTTATATAGGCACTACCTATAAAAGTTTTTGCTTAACATCAATACCGCTGGTTAGCTGGAAGAAAATGCCTCATGCCAGTGTACAATAAAGAATTCATTCATTCATTCTTTCAAACAAGATTGTATTAAGCTAGTATAAATTTGATTCACGTAAGTGTAGTCGATAAATCCATTAACTATTTACGAGTAGTCCTGTTGTGAGAGAGTAAAAAAGAGTGCACCATTCCAAGCGATTAGGTTGCGATCTGCGTTGCACGGACCAAGTCCGGAGACTTGATTGATTAAATACACCGAATGCTCACGTCTCTCTTTTACGATTTAAAACTGTGTATATATTAAGGTTCATGTTGCTGGAAAATTCGTTAATTGTGCTGCATTTTAAAATAATGTCCTGTACTTGATGATCATAGAGTGCCATCTTATAACAACGATAAATATCGAGGGGTTTACAATCTGTCGTCAGTCGTTATCGCCATACCAGCTTGCTAGCCCCTTACCAGCTGGATATATGCTGGACGATCCCGAAAAGTATTAAATTTAATGAGCCTCATTGACAACTTTACCACTATACCACTCTGCTTGATTACTGGGTTGCAACATGCCTAACCACACCACCATTGTGGGTGTTACATTTGTTTCAAGGTGGTCTTGAAACAATCTAAAATTACCGTACTCCACAATACTTTACTAATACACAAATCTAAATAAAAATGTTTTATCTAAGCAAAGTTGTATAAAAAAGCCAATATATGTAAAAAATAAGCAATGTGAATATAGCTGACAGTGATAATGGTAATCTATATGCATATAATAAAAATGAAGTATCTGTATGTAATAAAAAAGAAATTTATTTTACTATTGGGTACGAAAGTATGTACACACGCTACTGATAACAAAATGCAATTTTTAAAATTTTTGTCGGTCTGTCTGTTTGTTCCGGTAATCTACGAAACGGCTGGACAAATTTTGACGGAAATTTCACTGGCAGATTGCTGAAATTACAGCGGGTTACTTAGGCTACTTTAAACTAGACTAGCAATTAACCGCGACTTTGTCTGCAAAACAGTTTGACTGATTTTCACGGAGCTTCCACCAGCAGATAGCGGATATCATAACAAATAATTTTGTCTATTTTAATTTAGACTAGCTGTTAACTGTGGCTTCGCCCGCAGTACTATCTCCAAAATGGTTCGACCGATCTTCACAAAACTTTTACTAGCAGAAAGCTAACCTTATAAAAAGTAATTCAAGGAATTTTAATTTATACTAACTGTTAACCGTGGCTTCGCCCGCAGTGCTATCTCCAAAACGATTAGACCGATCTTCACGAAACTTTCACTAGTAGATAGCGAATCTTATAAAAAGTAATTAAGGTTATTCTACTTTAGACTAGCTGTTACCCGCAACTTTGTCTGCATGAAATTTAGCAAGATTTCAACTTATTCTTTATTATTAATAAGAGAAATAATTATCAGCTTATTGTTTACAATTCGATATTATAATTATTAATAACTTTAATGATATAGAGGTCTTCCTGATAAGATCTTTATTCGCGTACAATATGCTTGAAAAGGTTCCCTTACAATAAAACCTCTATAGCTGTGTATCACCATGCAGTGAAGGCGATCGCGATCTCTTCATATTCGAAAAACAATTGACTACAAAAATGTCTGCAAACTATCGTCTATTATAGTAAGTACTATTTTATAAATTTGAATTATTTTAGGGCAATTTTCAATCTTAGATTATAAACGTATTACGTAAAGATGGAACCATAATACAATTTCTTGCGGAACAGACAAGCGTTTATTTTTTTATTGTCACAAAATCATAATTATAATAATGGCAATGTATATTAAATGTAATGTAAATCTTAATAATAATATTTTAAGTTATTGTTTCGTTAGTTCCTTATACAGTGTAAGTGAGCACTGAGTTATATGGTGGGTTAAAGTTCCAAATATGTTGTTGATGACAAACCTGATTTGGCACGCTGTTAGTATTTATATATAGTATGTACACGTTACATGTTTCTTTTAGTGGCGTGCGCGTCGTCCTTACGATCGTCTTTAAAGAGCAATTCTATAATTGTACATAGTCTCACAATCTTATAATTATTTAATGCGATTTTAAAAAATGCGTGCGGAGCTGCGGGTACAGCTAGTATAAAAATAATCTACAGAGAAAATGTATAATTACCGGTTGAACTCCTACAACGACAATAATCTTACGTTCTGCTCTGAAAGGAATGTTTCTCGAAGAAATAACTAAAATAGCAAATAGAAATCTAACTTCGAAACTTGGTAAAAGTAAAAATGTTAGAAATAAAAACTAACATCTATATCTTCTATTCTATATATACATATAATAAAATTGAACTGTCTGTATGTAATATCAAAACACAATTTTTTATTGATTGGGTATGAAGAAAGTATACACGCTACTGATAACAAAAATGCAATTTTTAAAATTTTTGTCGGTCTGTCTATCTGTCTGTCTGTTTGTTCCGGGTAATCTCCGAAACAGTTGAACTGATTTTGACAAAAATTTCACTAGCAGATAGCTCAAATTACAACGGGTTACTTAGGCTACTCTAAATTACCGGGGCGCCCAGGATCGCATCTTCTTGCGCACGATCCCTGCCATCAGCCTGCAGGGTCAGCCGGGCGAAAGAAGCAGCATGGGAGGAGCTGCTCCAGACGCTGGAGGGGGATCCTTGGGGGCGCCCGTACAGGATCGTGCGCAAGAAGATGCGATCCTGGGCGCCCCCGGCGACAGAGACTCTCCGGCCGGAGGTGGTAGCGAGGGTCGTGGGAGAATTATTCCCCGATCCTCCGATGCCACCGGCTCCTCCCATGCCTCCACCTCGGGAGGCAGTCGACGAAGTGCTTGACGGGCCGCCCCCTCCGATAACGGAGGAGGAGATGGAGAGAACAGTCGAGCGCCTCCTCAACCGGCGTAGAGCGCTCGGTTCTGATGGGGTCCCGGGTCGGGTGCTCGGCCTCGCCTTGGGCCAATTAGGGGGGTGGCTTCGGGAGTGGCCCGCCGCACCATACGCCCGTCGCCGTCTACGTAGGCGACCTCCCTATCTTCGAGGTACGCCTCCAGCACCCGCTGCAGGTAGGGGGGCACTCCGAAATATCGGAGCGCCTCCCGTATGACCCCATGCGGCAGGGTGTTGAAGGCGTTGGCGATGTCAAGGGACACCGCCAAAACCCTCTCCCCCTGGGAGGTCGCCTCTGCCGACAGCGACTTCAGGAGGCACAGGGCGTCCACCGTGGAACGCCCTGCCCGGAAGCCATACTGCGCATCCGCCAGATTAGGCCCTACGCCCTCTAGGTGCTGGACGACCCGGGAAGAGATAATCCTCTCCAGCACCTTCCCGGCGTCATCCGACTAACCCTATTTCGTTTTCTGTGCCATTGACAACGTGTATCCAAAGTTATTATTATGATCCATTGAGTAGTTATGGTATGAAAGCGTGGCAAACAAATATACTTACATTTGGGCCTCAGGGTGGCCCTCGAGAAGACCGAGGCCCTACTCTTTCATGGGCCTCGGCGGGGGCCACCTCCTGGGGCTCACATTGTGGTGGAGGGAGCCCGGATCAGGGTGGGGACCCAGATGAAATATCTGGGCCTCACCCTGGACGGGCGCTGGCGGTTCGAGCCCCACTTTGCGGGGCTCGGACCGCGAATTTCTGGGGCGGCGGCGGCACTCGGCCGGTTGCTCCCCAACGTGGGGGGGCGGGCGCCGGGTGCCGCCGACAATACATGGGAGTCGTACGGGCGATGGCTGCCTACGGGGCACCAGTCTGGGCTGATGCCCTCGGTGCCGCCAAAGTGCGTGCGCTCCGCAATGCGCAGCGCACGGTGGCACTGAGGGCAATCCGGGCGTACCGGACGGTGTCCTCGGCGGCGGCCTTCACGCTCGCCGGCTCCCTGCCCTGGGAGCTGGAGGCAGAAGTGCTCGCCGCCGTGTACCAGTTCACGGCGGCGAGGAAACGAAGGGAGGAGCCTCCGGCTCCCAGGGAGGTAGAGGCGGAGAGACGGCGT
>MU159210.1:192310-202420 GCA_015888305.1 Antheraea pernyi
TATATATATATATTATAACTATTATATGCAACAAGATTCACTTTTGTCGTACCTGTTTCTAGAAATGATTACGTTTGTTTTTAATTAATTTATAAAAAAAAATCTTATTAATATTCAGATGTAAATATTGTTTTCTTTTTTAATAAAAGTCATCTCCTTAATATCCTTGAGTTAACACAGGGTTGCTTCAGCATGACGTTCTAATGTAATTTCTGCGAACAAAGTTCTCACACCGTTCAATACTTTGAATCTTCTGTCGAGATAAACAGTTCTCTATAATAAAGTTTACAGGTAATTTTGTAATGCTGGCTTATGAATTTGCGATGTAATCACTAATTAGCAGAATTAAAAAAAAAACCGCCATTGAGTGTCAAATCTGTTACCACTAAAGCTAATCTTAGCTAATCAACAGATTAATTATTTTGGTCCTGTAAAGTTTAGAAACGAGTTTAGTCTAGCCATACTTTTAAAAAAAGTCAACGACCAGAATTATCGAATTTAACATTCACTAGCGTTTGTTAATCTGCTAGAAATTTCTAGAATAACAAATTTCTGTTCTTGTATATACAATAAACAAATATTAAAAAAAAAAACAAATCTAACAAATGAGAAGGAACCGATAACTGAAGGCTTTGTCATTGCGGCATCCATTTGTAAAAAATGTATGTAAAGATTAAGCATCACTAGAAGAAGACAAAGTATTCTCATGTGCATAAATGTATGTGAAACAGCTCTTTCCGCTGACAATGAAAGAATACAAGCCGAAAAATTATTAGCCGAAAGGAATCCAAGCATAAATCATTACGTATTATCATAAATAAATATTCAGTGGGGTTCGTATTAAATTTCATCCTGTGGCGGTGGCTGGCTCACATCCAAACGCCACGAGTGCCTCTACGCGTAGATATACACAAGTCTATAGACTGGAAGAGAAAGCGTCTCAATTTTAAAAGTAGTTTTATTTAATTTATTAAGGGCAACAAACAATTGTACTTATAAATACATATAAGCAATATTGCATAAAAAAAGACAACATAATTCTTAGAGAACAATACCAAAATAAGTAAATGTATAGTTAAATATGTATACTAGTAGTCCGGTGAAGCTGTTAAGACCTTGCTAGGTCAATAGCGTAGTCAGTCCGAAAAAAAAAGTATGTATACTACTTCGTATAGTATATAGTTTTATAGTTTGTGAGCATTCTAGTTTAATACATATAAGCCAACGCCAAAGAAATTTTCAAACCATACATGTGGTTTTATTATATACTAGCTGTGTCCGCGACTTCGTTCACACGGAACCTTATGTAAAAAACTGTGAGTAATAAAATCATCAACGAAATGTATCAAGTCCATTTATTTATCTATTTTTCTTTCGTACTTAAGTCGCGTCTTTATTAAAATACAATAACTTTTGATACAGTGAAAAGATTTTAATGAAACAAAGATTAAATGTTATTCGAGGATTGCTTTATGATGGGATGAGTTTTTCGTGAACGCAGTACTTTAGCAGTGATGCGTGTTCAAACAAACGAACAGTCAGAGACAGAAACTTATAAAAATAATTGAAATGTATTGTATTATTGATTACATGACACCTGCAATAATTTTTTTTACTAAAATCTAAAAAGTACAAATACGTCAGGTTTACTTTCTTATTCTATGTATAGATAGATTTACTAGGAACACCCCTAAAATATGCGGTAGGACCGTACAATTAACAGAACGTAAAACAAAGTAATTACGGGTTTTAAGAGATACTATGATGGCAATATTAATAGAATTTCAGTTCAAATTCAACATATGTGAAAAGCCATATGAGTGACAAATTTTAATACTTTCTCTATATCCGTGTGACTGACTATGCAAAATTTGCTCCAATGTTTCCCCCATTCCCCCCAATATACTATCTATTTTCTATCCATTAAGGAGCCTTGATTCTTTCGCCAATTGTTTGTTCGCCCTCTTGGCTCCCGTTCCCTTCCTGTTTTTAAGTGAAACTTTGTTCTATTGTTTCTAGAACTTTCGAAACTTGCTCGAGAGCTCCGCGCGTTCAATGATTTTACTGAAACTATGATAGATGTTACGAGATAATTTTATTAAACTGAAGAGCAGTTTTAGTTGAAATTATATGAATTCCACTTGTTTGTTCATATTTTTGAAATTTCACAATTGTTGTATAACACGAGATTTGTTTTAGTAAGAACACATATAGAGAATATTAAACCAGAGGAAATGCTAGTTCTGAAACTTGTAAAATATAACATTTCTTACGTCCGTAGGTAAATCAGACGTTGGCTAAGTCGAAAGAAATTTATTTGTACTAATAAACAAAAAATATAAACTGGCTATCATTAAGTTACCCTCTGCCCGTAGTTACATTCTGAAATACCATGGTTTAGTCCGCAACTGCCTTTCTTTATTATGTTATATTTTTTTAAACGCTCTGATGTCTTAAAATCATTAGTAGGGGTATTACAGTGGTACACTCACAATTTAAAAACAAAATATAACTTAAGATGAATCGAATTAAAGTTCGTTTTTTCTTTAAAGCAGCAAAACATTTTTCATGTGAATTAATTCGCGGGTACCAGTTACTTTGAAATAAAGCATACTATTTACTAGCACTGCAGCCAATGTTACTATGTATTTCTTTGCAAAGCGCGTAAGTCAGAAGCTGCCTTCACCTTTTCAACTTCATTGAATTATCTCGTAGACAAGAGCCTGTAATTTCATCTACATGTTGTTCTAAATAAATATATAAAATTAATATTTAAAAAAATTAAATATTTATATTCAAAATTGTAACCAAGTTAATCCACAGACAAGATTATACTGTTATGCTTCCATCTTAAATCAATAAATACGTAAAAAAATAGACATTAAATTACTTATCTACGAATAAGTAGGAATGCGAGTTGTCGCTTCAAGCGAATCTCCAAAACTCAGCGTCAACCGAAAGCTAAATAACTCACGTGAAACCTGGAATCCAACGTGTCTTATAAAACTTCCCAGTAAATTCTCGGAGCCAGCCGTGGCACTAAAGTGGCCTATAAATTAAACTTTAAGTCGCACAAAAGACGCGCCGTGAATGGGCGCGGGCACACATTGTTCTGTCACTTGAGACAAAGAGTCTGCGACGATTAGTTCACTCATTATAATTAACAGGGGCCCAGAGTTCACCTCAACTAAATAAGTGGTACTTCCTTCGTCATACGTTTTGGATTTTATAATTGTGTGCAAAAATAATTTCGCAAGAGTAATATGTTAGAGACGCGAGCCCAGAACCGAGTGTGAGCGAAAACTTATGTTAACCACCACTGCAGGTTTTAATCTTCTGGCTACGGCAGTTGTGCTGGAACTGTACTGTTATAAACTAAAGAACGGTTTATTCAGTGAGAAAATCGTCAAGTTGCAAAACAATACTAATAATAAATCGAATATTTGAAGAGTCATTTTGTAATCTACATTATAACACGAGCGAAGCCGTAAGTAAAAGCCAGTTACAATGTCAATTGATTGTAAAGAAGAGTCATAAACATATGCATATAAATAAAACTGAAGGGTGCGTTGTCTTTCTAGTCTAATGCCTCTAACGGCTGAATCAATTTTGATGGCATTTTAGATAGACATAGATAGCACACGATAGAGAATTCTTTAAATATTACCTAAATTACATGATATTATGCCTTAGGAGCTAAACTAAAATTATAATTTAAAAAAAATTGGTTAAAATTTGTAGTTCCATCGAAAAAGCTATACCAATTTGAAAACCCGTTAGTCTGCAATGAAAATTATCATTAGAGTCGGAATGAAAACGAAATATACTCAACAAAGGAAGTTTAATAATAATTTCATGTGGCTAGAAAATTAATTTTATCATTTTTACATTCGGTATTAGCCGCTATAGTCGCGTATACGCATGACGTAATATTATTACATCTCTTTCCTTTAATATTTCTTCTCTCTCAAACGTAGGTATTTAGTTTTTAAACATTCCTACGTTAACTGTCGAATGCCATAAAACTCAAGTCGTATTTTCTTGTTTAATATTACCCGAAGCACACATTAAACTCTTATATGCATTTAGAGTTACAAGCACAACACCCTGTAGCTATATTTTTCGGTTTTATTTTCATATAGCTTTCTGAAAACAGACTTCAATTAATTCTTAGTAATTTCTTTAATGTTTCGAGACTTAAATAATAAGTAAACGGCGTTATTAATAATTGTATTCAGACGTACTGAATTATTTATTAGATCATATTATTTTAACCAATCAAAATAACTTTCATTACATAGTTTCATTATTTTAAGTGTTCGTTTATCGCAGTAATAATCATTATCTCCATATATTTTTAAATGTATTTTAAGTTTATTAATTATAGAGATTATTCAAACACTGCTTCGCGTGGCTGCAATGTAATAATCCGCCACATTAGTATTACAATTGTAAAAGCCTAAACGACTGACATCCATTTTTCATCGCTTTGATCTTTAGAATTCATCAGTCTTAGGCTGAGTTGCACCGAAATGTCGGTTATTGTAACCGTTAAAGTTAACTATAACAATGACAAGAGCCACTAACGTTAACATTTACCAAAACCAGTTGCACCATCAAACGCTTTGTAATTGTTAAAGTTATTCGGGTTACTGCGTAAACAATGCAATTAGTCCCAAAAATCAAAGAGGGTAACATTTTTTACTTGGCAAGACTTTGTTATATCTGTAACCAGATGTTCATTGCGACCGAAACTCAATGCGTTGTAATTACTTTCCTTTGTTATTTACTTTGCATCTGTTTCCGTGAAGTTGTATATTAGATATTTAAGTATAGATATATTTATATATACGGATAATTCAAAGAAAAGTAACACAAGTATATCATATATTTTATTATATATTATATTTTGAGGTCCTTAAATGATATATATTGAAGATTGCATATTGAATTTTAATAACGTGTAAACAGCAATAGTTCATACTTCATAGTCAGCTGTTTTAAGAAATGCTCTAAGTACAAAGCCAATGCGTTTGCTAATTTTTTAGAAACCTGAAATCTGTTCAAGAATTATTCTTCGTCTTATTTTGCAAATCGATCAAAAACTTTTTTCTTCCTAAGACGCAAATTATCTTCAAATATACTAGTTTCGTCATCGAAAGAACTATTTTCAGTTTCCCACAGGATGTCTCTCAGCAACGACATAATATTTTAAAGATTTTACTATTGAACTTGACAACCGATTCAAAAATTGACAATAACAATAACGTTAACCGGCCAACATCGAGCCGTAATAGTTAACGTTAAATCGTGACGTCATTTTAACCATTGTCAACTGGTGCAACCCGTTTTTTGCTTAACAATAACTTTAACCGAATTTTTAACGTTAACATTGACTGGTGCAACTCAGCCTTAGAAGCTGCGTAACAATATTCATACAAACATTTTTTCGTTGCATGTAATTTTATGTCAGCGATATCTTCTAAGTTATTTATTGAAATGATATACTGTAAACCATAATGTTTATCTACACTAACATATTAAATTGGATAAGGATTCATTTTGTATTGGTTATTGGTCAAAAAAGCTTCACAAATATGCGATTACTTTTTAAAAAAAAGATGTGGTGTCGTGGGACACCAGGTAGAAACGACGTTCCTTCGGCTAATGTAGAATCGACACAATTTGCAAAAAAAAAAATGCAAGAAAGGAGAAAAAAACAACTAATGTAGAATCGACACAATTTGCAAAAAAAAAATGCAACAAAGGAGAAAAAAACAACTAATGTAGAATCAACACAATTTGCAAAAAAAATATGCAAGAAAAAGGAGAAAAATGTAAATAAAATAAAATAAATTAATTAAATTCCCGATTAACCGATATTATAATTCACCGATTCATTAAATTAATTCAACAATTAATTTCACCGAGAATTCGAAAGAAAGAAGGAGAAAGAGAAAGGTTTTATACACTACTCGCTTGTGTATACGACTGTCGCGCCTGCGCACGTCCCATTTATCGCAGCAAAATCCCTATCTCCTCCAAGCTTGCCGTAAGGAACTTCGTTCCAATAATATGTACAATATACTGTGAGATAGGCATACCATCGCGGAAATATTGCAGCTCTTTTGTAAACGCTCGAAATCGATTTTTCTCTATATAAATATAATATCCATGCAAATCCATTCTGTATTTGACATTTTTCTACAGCCATGGTTTTATGGTAGACATTTCATAATACACTTCGTTTAAAATCCAAAATGAGTCTTAAGTTTTTTAACGAAGTAAAACCTCGTAATAAAATCGTAGCATGACTATAATTTGGATACTCACTGACCTCAGATTGTGAATCAGTTGCTACGTGATTAACGCTATTTGTAAGCTTAGTCTATTAGCATTTATGGTTTATGTCTTTAAATAATATCAAGTTAAACAACATTAATTAGATTAGTGAAAAAAAAAATTGTACATCACACACAACTAGCGAACATACAACTTTGTTTAATATTTAGGCAATGATTGTTGGTATCGTTATATTAACAGTAACAATTTGCACGCTTAATGTATAGATCTTTATCGAAGGTTCTCAACAGTAAGCTGTAAATGAAAAAGACTACGTTTCGCCATATAAACCTTAGTTTTCGTCCCCCTTACTCTCATCACAATAATACTTAAACGTTCTCTTTCACGCTATTTCATTTCTTATCTATTACTCTTTCACTCTCATCGTGCTACTTTATTGTCTCGCCATTAATTCTTACGTTCCGGTTACCTTTTTTCATCCTAGATTCAATATTTTTAACATGACTTACGTTCCATTCCTTATAATGCAGTTGGAAGTTTTCCTCCCGCTGTAACGGTTAATTTTGGCATGTAACATACAAGTAAAGATAGGCAAGCGGTCATGCGGAAAAAAATCTAACACTCAGATCGACACGGCGCAGTACATCAGATCGCTAATGGCCGGATTTAGTTGAAACCTGTAAATGAGAGGTGCGCCGCCGGCCGACTGCTATTGAGTTACACGCTTCACTGATTTACTGACGGACTCTCGTACGTTTACATTCGTTAAAATATCGAATTTTATTTCTAAATTAAACCAAGAGTATGATATTTAATTACATTTATTAAAATGTATTATATTGTTCGCTACAGTTTTTTTTTACAATGTTAATTAGTTTGTTGAAAGAAGGCTGTAAGATCGACTGTATAGATATAGACTGTATATATATGTCGTAGATGGTGCCATGTTTTAATTTAAAATTTATTTTTCAACTCCAGTTCGTTTTATGGTACACGTATTTTATTAAATTCAACATGTCCTAACTGTGCCACAGCAACGCGTGCCCGGGTCAGCTAGTAAACTATAAATATAAAATGGACAAAAATTGTTATAAATCGCTGTGGCAGTTATGGTGCTACATTAGTACACAGCACCCGTATAAGAGGCTGGGGCTACTCGTTAGCACTTGTCTAATATTTATTTTTGATTTACACAATCTGTTTCAAAATATGTTATAGTTGTTTAATAAATATTTGGATATCGTTCACTGATGGTGCAAACTTACTATCGAAGAGGTTATTTTAACTTTTTCATAATAGCTATCAGGTCGACTCTTGATCGAAATTAACTGAAGGAACAAGATGTGAATGTAATTTTAATTTGTAATTTCATTATTTATTTATTTATAATTGTGGATAATGCAACAGTCAACAGTCCGATTAATAATATAATAACAATAATAAGAAAGAGCGTACTAGATTGAAATCCTACATAGCTTTATCACATCGACACAACCTACACTGTTAATCTATATATAATATATAAAGCTGAACAGTTTGTTTGTTTGGTTGAACGCGATGATCTCAGAAACTACCACTCCGATTTCAAAATCGGGAACTTTTTTCCTTTTGAGAGACTCTTCGTTAGCGTTAGTATTATATACGTTGCCATGGTAACGTGATAAGTTTCTGTCGCAAACATTTTCAAAGTTTATTTTGTTTTCCTATGCAAAAAGTTTATACTACTTTCCAATTTTTATTTGTTCTCTATTACGTATCTATTACCTATTATAAAAATAAAGTTTGTGTCTGTACAATTAAAATAACAACATTTTGATGAATAGATATCGCTACAAAAGACCAAAACATATTTTTTTTATACTTTGTCTATATTTTTATATTTTGTCTGTTTGTTTGTTTGTTCTAGGTAATCTCCAAAACGGCTGGACCTATTTTAACGGGAATTTTACTTTTTACTGCCAGATAGCCGAAATTATAGCGGTTGACATATTCTATATAATTTGTCCTCGGCTTCGTCCGCATGACTATTTCCAAAAGGTTGCACCGATTTTCATGGGGTATTCACTGGTAAATAGCAGACCTCATAAAAAGTAATTTATGTTTTTTATTCGCCTTCGGCCACAGAAGAATATCCGTAATGCTTGAACTGATTTTCACGGGACTTTCACTGGCAGATAACTCACATTATAAGAAGTAACTTAGACTATTTTATTTTGTTACTCAAGACTTTGCCCGCAATATCCTACTATCTCCTAATAGGTTGGAACGACTTTCACGGGGCTTTTACGGGCAGATAACTAGCGGGCTCGGAAGACGTTGTCCCGCCCCGATAATAAAATTGAAAACCATAACAAATTATACCTAAACCTACCTCATGAATCATAATTCTATCTACTGGTGAAAATGGTAGTTTTTAACCTTATCGCGAACGGATAAGCTGACAGAGGACTTTCTTTTTAACCGACTTCGAAAAAGGAGGAGGTTACTATGTTCGGTTGTATGTTTTTTTTTACGTATGTTCATCGATATTTTCGTCAATTGTGAACCGATTTTAATGATTCTTTTTTTATTTGAATTGGTACACTATGTAGTGATGAATTGCTACCTGTGCATTCGTCCGTGTGAAATTGATTAAACATATGTTACAACCACGTGAGACGTGGGCTTTACTGGACTCCAAGAATAAATATACATAATTGAAAGTCTTATATTTGTATATAATATTAACTATATCATCTTTTTGGTCAATTTGGCGGCTTTGTTTTATTTGCCACGTTTGCTTCTACATAACTCAGTGATTATAGCAACGTATAAGAATAACTTAAGTATATCGACAATATGGGCATATCATTACATAGTATAAAACAAAGTCCCCTGCCGCGTCTGTCTGTCTGTCTGTTCGCGATAAACTCAAAAACTACGGAACGGATCTTCAAATGGTTTTCCCCAGTGGATAAAGTAATTCATGAGGAACGTTTTAGTATATAATTTTGTCAAGGTTTTATATAGATTGATTGAAATATAACGATAATTGTTGGACAAGTCGGAAAAATTCAAACGGCTTGGGAGATTGCATCGAAAACGCTACCTAATCCTTTTGAGATATAACAATGTATGTTCGGTAAATGTAATAAGGTTTACTTTTGTATTTATAGGTTAGAATAAAAGAAAATGACGTCCATTGAAAATGTATTGACGATTTAATATTATAATGACAATGACATGATACATTTTTCTTTTTCTTTTTAGCCAGGTGTAAATAATGAAACAACATAGACAATATAGATCTACAAAAATTGTCTGTGAGAGCATATATTTATCTTTTAAGGATAGCACACTATACTCATTATACGTTCTAAAAAAAGTGGCATACAATTTTAAAGCAATTTAGACGTATTGGGTTGGGTTTAAATATAACGATAATTGTTGGACATGTCAGAAAAAGTCAAACCGCCTAGGAGTTTTCATCGAAAACGCTGCCTAATCCTTTTGAGATATAACAAAACAATGTATGTTGGGATATTCCCCTTTTATAGATATACAAAGAAGTCTGTGAAGGCATTTTTTAAGGGTAGCCCACTATACACATTATATTTTCTAAAAAAAGGTGACGTATAATTTGAAAGTTATTTAGACGGATACAGTATTAATAATTATCAACTTAAATACTTTAGTTACATTAAGTATTTCATGCACATTCATATCTTTATTCTAATACCTATATAAAAAATCACATGTCACGGTGTTTGTGTTCGAACTCCTCCGAAACGGCTAGACCGATTTTATTGAAATTTTTAATGAATATTT
>MU159210.1:206139-220060 GCA_015888305.1 Antheraea pernyi
AGGCTGGCAACGCACTTGCGACTCCCCTGGTATTGCTAGTATCTATGGACGGTGGTGATCACTAAACATCAGGTGAACCGCCTTTTCGTTTGCCAGTTCCGATCCGGTCCGGTCCAATTGTGAATCTAAACCAGTCTTGAATCCTCCTGAATACTCAAAGAGTTTTATCAAAATCTGTTCAGGTGGTTAGGCGGATTTCAGTCACATACACACTCACTCGTAATCGTCTCGCGCGCCCCGTGAGGGGCGTGTGGGGAAACCGTTCCAGGGTTTTACCCTCTTTCGGTGGTAATTGTTCGCCTCCTTCCTTCGAGGGAGGGTCTGTGAGTGAAGACTTGATATAGTCTTCATGTGGATTTCGTGAGGCGCTTCTCACTCATACTTGCTCCGGGGAGCGCACGAGTGTTCGTGCCTGCTTTTTAATCCTCTTCTTTTTTTTTGGGTATTTCTGTTATCTGTGATGTGGTCATCGGGCGGTCTGGTGGAGTAAGCACGGCGAGCGCCTCTCTTTATATAGACCGTCGCAGTATAACTACCTGACATTTCAATTATTTCCAAAATATATATATATATGTCCTAGTGGGAGCATCCAGCAGTCGAAAGTTTGCTAACACTGCCATCTATTATTTTCTATGTTAATCAATATAGGCAATGTGTTGTTAATGCACTTCTATTTAATTATTGTTAATGTGGATTCTTGTAAATTATTGAGTAATTTAGATTGATTAAACTGTTCATAACTTCTAAGCATTCCATATGTTTATTCATATAAGCACTGATAGAAGTAACTAAATAAGCCGGTGTCACGCCATACGACGCGAGACACCATCTTAAGAAATAGTGGCGTCGTGCAATAACATTTCTAACTTGATTTGATTCTTGATTTAAAGTAGACCTAAATTAGTGTCACGATAATTAAAATTGGGCATGTGAAATTGTAATACAATTATTCTAGATTTAAGTAACGTTTGGAACCTTTCGTTATTTATTAAAACCGGAAGTCCATTCTATGTGCAGTCGAGATAGAATAGTAAAGTTGCTATTTAGAATGAATAACAATGTAATTAAAACATATTGGCATTGTACTATGTTATTAGTATTACTTTGTAATTACTAGAATAATTGTCGATCTAAAAAGAGTTTTATAGCAAATAAGGAAAATGTAAGTACTTCGGTTGTTACAACGGTGAATTACTTTGAAATAATTAATGACAACGTAATTATTCAATTTATGGTGTTAAAATAGTTATTTATTTATAATTAGAATTATTAGCGAACATCAAGTGTAACTATGTACAACATCATAGATTAAGTACTTCGTTAAACTACGACTTCCTTCACTTGGATTGTCGGTAGGTGAAGGTAGGCGATTCCTTTATAAGTGCTTGCAAGAGTTTGTAGAAGGTTCATTTATTCATTACTGTTTTAAGTGATAATTATTGTCTCCGAGGGTTTGTCTCTGAGATTATTGTAAAAGTATTAAAAGACAAAGAATCGAAGAAGTCGTCGTTTCATTTCAAAGTGTCGGTCGTGTTGTGAAAATACATACAAATGGAGGATAATGCCATCCGTGTGCTCTCGGCCATCTACAGGCTCTACATATATACTCTGACATATACATATAAATTAAAATATTTAAGACATATTGTTCGATAATGTATAGCTTAAAATTTTCATTACTTTCTTATATGAGCACTGAGTGTGGTATATAGTAGGTTGAAGTTCCAGGTATGTTGCTGATGATAAATCCCATCCCATTCAATATACTATTATTATTCATATATCTAATGTACACGTTACATCTTACAGTAGATGGCGTGCGTGTTGTAGTTACAAATGTTTTTGAAAAAGCATTCCTGTAATGTACACACGCACTCACTATTTTACATTTTCTTAATACATTTTAAAAAAGCGCGTGCGGAGCCGCGGGTAACAGCTAGTAATATATAAAAATTTACTTATGTAACACTAAATATTGATAATTATTTGCAAAAGAAAAAAAATTGAACAAGAATAAATGAAAAAGTGAAAATAAATTCATGTATGAAAAAGAAAACAAGATGGCAAATATAATCAAGAATATTGAAATATAAGCTACTGAATGTTGTTTAAATTGTCATTCATACAAAATATATTTAATTGCCCTTTTGAATTTAAAAGCTCGATGGTCAAATATGTTTAATGCGATGTGCTAAAGATAGATTAGATTTAGGTACTAAACAGATCAATGGATGTCTAGAATGTGTTTAACATTTATGATATTCTATTGTAAGTATACTGCGGTCTAAATTCTACTTCATGATTGTAGAAAAACAATTCTAATCTGAAAATAGAATGTAGTTTGGAATTTAATAAGGAAACTCCATTACAGTAGAAAGTTCATAAAGTGACTGAAGCTAAAAACCGTGATGTTTCGCGCGTCACGGCACCAATTTCCCAGCGCGGGGCTCTACCAGTTTGTAGCAGTTTGCGGGTAGTTCTAATTAGTCGGCAACACTACACCGCGTTAATTGAATCAAATTGCAAACTCCAGTAGGCTGACTACATATTTATAAAAACACGTAAACTGCAAGTGGTAGAGTGCTGGAGTGCTGGAGTTATTACTGGTTTCAGCATGAATGGGTCGGCTCTACTACGGTACGGTACTACCACCCGACCCACAGAAACATTTACGTGAAGTAACAGTGCTTGCATTGTTGCGTTTCGTTCGGTCAGCGAGAGCGCCGGAGGACCACCTACCCTCCCCTAACCCCCCCTCCCCTTCCCCCCAAACACAAGCTGGTAACGCACTTGCGACTCTCCTGGTGTTGTTAGTGTCTATGCACGGTGGTGATCACTTAACATCAAGTGACTCACCTGTTCGTTTGCTTCCTATGACATTAAAAAATCCATGGAAATATTTTTAAACTGAACAAATTTCTTAATAACTCCTTCAATATCATAGACTCTCTATTTAAAGTCCGATCTCTCTTTTAACTTGTAACGATGTGGTGTTAGAAGGTAAATACGGTAAAGCTAGAGTAATGTAGGGAAGGAATAGCTCTCAAGTAGTTGACGAAAGACCTATAGGTCCTTGGTAATACATATTCAACTTGAGAGTGATAATTAAATAAAAGCTTTCTTATTAACCTATGTGGGCACTTGAATCTTGATTGAAAGATACGGTATCCCAACACACGACCACTAAGTGAGTATCACTTCCATTTTTAGGTTTGTCATTCATCGGGATCAGCCGGTGTTTGTCCAGCAGTGGAGAGGATTATAAACCGGCATAACATCTACAAATGCTGATGGATTACTTATCTCTTGATACTTGCTGTGGTTTTTTAATTGAATAAAGCTTTCTATTCTCATAGTAACGTGCCGTTAGTTATCCGTGTTACAAAAAAATAATTACTACCACGTTTTAGTATCATCACCTTAGTACTAAAACTAATCTAAAATAAGATTTGAATTGACATTATTAAACTGATTATAATGTTATAGAGAAAACGTGGTCACACTATTTCCTATGCAGGTGAGTGTTTCGGCCGGAAGTCTTGCGGACAGTGATCGCGCTGCAGCTCCGCTTGACTGACGGTCACGCTTCGCATGTTAACAGATTTTCGAATTATAATTTATATACTCATGTAATACATTACGCTAAACATAGGATTTCAAGTCTTGAGTAACGAGAGATTACAATCTGTCTGGCTGATGAATTGTAATTTTGTAATATTTATCAGAATAACATATTTAAAAATCAAACATTTAAATATAAGTGAAATGAAAGCGTCTGGCAAAAGTTTTGGTCAACGGAAAGTGTCTTGAGATACTAGATACTACTTTATAGTGATATGTTACAAAACATAATATATAAAAATCAGCCATCTAAATTTAAGTAAAGTAGCTCTTATTTTAGTCACGTACCTGGTGACTGTAAATTTGTCACAGACTCAACTTTGTGAGTGCGCAAGCGTTCTAAGTACATAAAAAGACTGCTCAGAACGTATGATTTCATATATTTAAGTTGTGTCAATCGCTCTGGGATCTTGGACTATAACGCTTTGTGCTTGTACGCTGCATGTTTCTGTCTTTTATTTCTCTTCGTAGTTGCTGCTATATACACAATAACCCTTTGCCCTGCGGTTTACTTATATACTAAAAAAATATAATACTGGTAAAGATTTGAAAGACACTATTTATATAACTTTACTGTTTACGTGAGATATTAAGACCGATAAGATATTAAGACTAATAAAAGTTTGATGTATGCGTATTACAGCCCACGCGCTATGCACAATCAATAGATCACCGTACCGTGTTTTTTATATATTTGTTTGGGATATCTAAAGAAAAGTCTAGAATGATTCGTATATTTTTTGTATATGTTATATTGTACATAAATATAAATTGATAAAGAAATAAAATTATTTTATCTTAATGACAATAATATATATACTATATATTATATTATTATATATATATGTTATATTACTGCTATACAATTCAAGCTGCTGACTTTATATTCTTTGTACGATTTTAGTAGAACGTTTCGGGAAGCATTTACTAAATTCTAAGACATGTAAAACGACGCGTCACTCTCTTGCGAATAAAGGCCCTGTCGTGTATAAAAATATAAACTATATTTATTCATTTGATGATAAAAAATGTCTTATAGTTAATAAATAATAAACCTGTGTATCTTTTGCTTACTATGTTTTTGATTTATGCGGAGTTACGGGAAATAATATTTTTCGATTGTATGTATTGTCTGTTTATTTGGTACGTTTTGTCTTCAAAACGGTTTGAAGGAATTTAACATATGAGGCATTTTTTGGTTCCGCCTCACTTGCATGATTACTGTAAACTATGTAAAATAATATTCCAGCATAATTTCTGTGGATCAAATACAAAATAAGATAATTTACAATACAAACTCAAATGAAAACTTGCGTTATATTTTTGTTTAACCCTTTTATTTGAATTTATTTGTTTCTATTCAATGACAGTCTGAATATTCTGTAGTACAAGTGTAGAAACTCCATTCCCAAGTATAGTATATGCCAGCAACTTTTGATTACAACACGCGCTGCACGCTATAAAATATGTCAGAAATATGTCACATGGAACGCACCGCAGTGGTTTGGATTGTCATGAACTACGAATCTATCAATCTTATTATATGCAATTTGTATACAGACCATTCATGTTTTCCTAAATATGAATCATTCAAATCGCAACACTTGAAAATTAGTGTTGACTGTGACTGCGACCTAATAATCATAGCTCTGAAAGCTTTTAAACGCTATGCAAGTTTAATGTGCTCAGACACGTGTAATTCTGACTCCGGCGGCTTCCACTGAACTTCTTAATCGCTTCCCGTCTATCCTGAATTAATATCCTTGCTTTATTAATGTCTTTTAAGCTGAGATATATTTAAAATAAAATATCAAAAAGGGTATTATTAACTGTTCTTTCTCTTTATTTTACTTAGAGACTTTTATATAAGTAATGTATGAACCTGATTCTCTGATCCTTTCTCGTCTCTGTAAAAGAAAGTAATAGTCTTTTTTTAATTGGTTCGGTAAAATTACTATGCTGCACCTCATGGAAAGTACAGTACATAAATAACGGCGACGGTGATAAATAGCAACAGAAGTCATCGTTATCATACCGACCGACTTGTAAAAGTGCTTTTTCACGCCTCATTTGAAGGACCTCATGTCATAAGAGGAAGGGACCACACTGGCTGGGAGGTGATTTCACATCTTCACAGTACGACAAAGATCAGACTTTTCGAACTTCTTCGTTCTTGCCGGGATCATTGCTACTGTGCGTTTGTACCCCACTCCTATGCTTGCATAAGTATTGACATGATTTTAACCAAATCTTTCGCAACTTCTTTAGATATATTACTTATAGAAATAAATGTATAAATAAATGTATGTATACATAAATTGAAAATCTATTGCCAAGCACTTGTGAGCTTGTTCCGCCAGCTGCACTTGAGAGTCAGCTCCCTCTAGGTCTAGCGTGTTCAACATCATTTGAGATTGTGCTAAAATGCTACAATCGCTAAAACATATAAAGGAATTAAACTTTCGGATACCTAAAAAAACCTCATCTCTTCAAAAATAAGTAAAGCATAGACCTACTTTGGTGTTTACGTGACGCCTGAACGGCACCTAGTAATCTAATTGAGTAATTTAATACATAATAGTTCAATATCTTAACTCATATAAAATCGTTTTAATTGTATTCGACCGTGTGAATATTTCACAAAGCAATCAGAGTAAATTGGTTCTCGTATTTAATTATTGCCAATTAACATTAATAACAATATTAATTGGAATGTAGATGAATGAATTACAATCATAGCTTGTTTTACAGGCTTCATCCTGTTATTTTTGGAATATTTAAATGTAAGCACCAATAAAATACAAAATAAATACGTTCAGGGTCTTACAACTCGATACCTCGAATGTAACAATATGCAATACCTTCCATCAGAACTTATTTGAATTTCAAATTAAATTTCCTTACAAGCGATTCGCGGCTGCCGAGCGAAATTTTCGTATTTACACGAAAATAACCCGACGCGGCCCGGCGCGGCCTGTGTTTTGCATTATTTAAATATTCCATTGGAAAATGCAGGGCGAATTCTACGATGGTATTATTCAACCATTACCATAATGGGTTCAAGGCAATTCTCTATAGATATTACGATATCAGAGATCATGGAACAGTGCAGTAATTTTCTTATGTAAATGAACAATATTTCTCGTGTATAATTTTTTAAATTGCAGTTTTACATTAAATAATGGATACTGGAATGGAAACGTGGTTTTATTATATAACGATTGTTACATGCCGCTTCGATGCAAATAAACTTATGCTTAAATAAGCATTATTTGTTAACTATTTTAGTATTTGTTAGAGACATATTTATTTGTAACTTTGTATGCAAATCACTCGCAACACTTTACAATGATAGTTTTTATAAAATAATGAATTTAAAAAATAAACAGAATTCCCAATGCAAGCTTCATACTTATTTGTTACTAGCTGTACCCGCGACTTCGTCCGCATGTTTCATACAAGAAAACAGTCTTTCGTTTGTTTTGTCTAAAATATTATTTATACGTTATTTAATATCCTGTTTTTGTAAGAGATTGAATTGCATTTACTTATTTGTTCTTTCCTCGTACTTAACTCGATCCGTCATTCAAATTACAATAACTTTTGACAGAGTAGACCGATTTAAATGAAACAAAGACTTAATTATTCTAGAAGATATGTTGTATCATTTTGTATTATGATTATTGTAAAACCAAAACTTTAGCAATGATGCGTGTTCATACAAACATACAGACAGACATTTCTAAAAATGATTCAAATGTATTTTATTACTTATTTCTAGACACGTGCAATAATACCGCCCGACCCACAGAAAATCGACGTGAAGTAACAGTGCTTGCATCGTTGCGTTTCGTTCGGTCAGTGAGAGCGCCGGAGGCCCGCCTCCCTCCACTTCTCCCTTCACTCCCCCTACCCCATCACCCAAGCACAGACTGGCAACGCAATTGCAACTCCTCTGGTGATGCTATTGTCTATGGACAGCGGTGATCACTTACCACCAGGTGACCCGCCTGCTCGTTTGTCACCTATAATATATATTTAAAAGTCGCGTTGACTTCTTCGAAATTGGCTCGCAAATTCTTCAAACTGCCTACAATGTAGCTAATGAAAAGCAGTTTAATCTTACAACCAAGTCATTTACAGTCTATCAATATTTGCTATAAGGCCGGTCTGCACACACCTCAATTTAGGACATATGCTCATTAATTCCAAACATATTCAGTGTTATAATTTTATTACGAAAAAGGTCCATACCACTTACTGCACAAAAGGGACTTCCAACGGAGCAAATATTTAGCTCCGGTGAAGTTGTGAAGCCCCGTCAGGCCAATAGCGTAGTCACTTCGAAAAAAAACCTCCTACCAAGGGATGCAGCCGGTCTATCCCTCGATGATGTAACCAGAAGATGAAACGAAGCCAAAGTATCGACACACGCGGCTTCACAAACCAATTAATGGATCCTGGTTTGAATCATTTATTTGTATTGCATTCTTAAAAACTCACGCAGAGAAAAATATATTTTTTTTATAATAAATAATATCACCATTTCAATTATCTCTAGCAGATGCTTTGATTGATTAGGGAGAAAACTCTATTATCGCAAAAAGTAAATAAGACGAGAAAATAAAACAAGAGTTTACTGGCATTTGAAAGACACTAGTTTTGTTAAAAAAATAATATAGAATTAGCTGGTGACTCTGAATTAATTCCCGTTAAAGCATTTTTGTTCTGTATTTTTAATATTGAACTGTTATTTTGCTATTACTACTTAGACTCTATAACTCTTTTATTGATTTCAAGTTATTTCTGCAAAATTTTGTTATCGCTATTATGGATAAGTGTGGTAGTAATATATAGTCTAGATTTTAAATTTTCAGCCTAGAATTACTAAGAGATGATATGAAAAGGAATCAATTAATAAAACATGATATAAATACATGCATATTTTAGATATTAATATGACACAGTAAGTGTCAAGCATAAAAACAGGTGATGTTTTTTAGCTTCACATATTCGTAGTATAATTATGTAAAATGTACAACACGTATCGTGGTCATATAAATATGCATGAAAAATACATTTTAAAGAATAATAATGACGTAGGTACAAAAATGTAAATTTTGACTAGAAGCGTTTAGCGTGAAATAAGCTCTTTTACAATGGTCACATTAAAAATTCCTTTTCCGTTGTACAACAAAAGCCAACTCGTAAATTTATAAAGCCTCCCAATTGTTTCTAGTGTCCGTACTAATTAAGCCTACGTTATAACGTTCTATAAATCACATTCTATTATATATTTTATGACCTACAAGAAAATTTACTGTATATTTAAATATATTAGTTATGCGATAAACTTATGATTTTGCCACGTCAATTACCTGAATAATTTAAATTTGTTTTTACAGGGACGAAAGCGACGCGAGTACATACTCGAAAATTATGCACTCATTTTTGTGTGCCGGCTGTGAGACGTTAAGTGTGCATCTCGGGTTTTTGTATTGTATAATGACTATGCTACAATATATTAATCTGAAACACGTTCGCATTTCATAGAATAAAATATTTCACAAGTCGCAGAGCAGGTGACAAAGTGCATATTAAAATTGGCACATTAATGTTTAATATCTCTTAAAACATAAGTAAATTTTTAATTATGGTGAATATAAACTTTGACATGTTTTTTAAAGCCGTCATAAAATTGTAACGTTTTGTGAAACAAAATATGCTGCGAAAACTGGTAGATACAACATTTTTCTATAAAAGTTGAATATTATAGTTTTATTATGAACTGAAAACCTTTTTGTATAATAATACATTTACTAGCGGAAACACGAAAGAACTAAACGAGGAATAAAAAAAACGAAACACATAATAATATTGGAAAATGATTAAAACCAACACTAGACCTTCTCAATTGAGATACAACACGCAAATAGCAAAGAATTTAACTAAAAAATAAACTAAATAAATAAAATATACAATGGTTTATGGAACCGCATCAAGCACGTGTTCTATGAACGGAGAAGTTAAGATCTTTAAATTAAAAATTTGTTACCCAGTAACCCTCACTTTAAATAGAGGTTTTATAAGCCTGATAGTGAATGGTGATTTATTAATTTGACAATAAATTGTAATGTAGATATATACCTATCAATTTGTATGCTTATAAATATGTGTACTCTATAATAAAGTGACAGTATTATATCAGCACTTGTGAGTTTCATTTGTCTTCACAAAATGAAACTACGGTCGGTCACTAGCATTTCACTAACGAGAAAACTCATGGTAGATAATAACAATAGTAGGTATGATATTTGGACACTACATTGGTCAATGTAAGTTCCAAGGGCTACAATGAAGATGACCTTTTGGTAAAGGATAATATCATCATGGTTCCAATGCATTCCTATAGCTCTTTCTGGTTAGTTACCATATTCGAGAAGATAATCTGTCGCCAAGCAGCTGTAGGTATGTTGCGGCAACTGCTCTTCAGAGCCGATTCTCTCTAGCCTTATTATGTTACCGTCTTTGGCCACATCGGCTTGTAAAATTAGATGAAGCCGTGGTTAAATACTAAAACTTATAAACAATATAAAACCACATGTGGAAATCATACGCGATAGAAGTAAAAACTTAAAGTTAGGTCGTGAAACATACAATGAATAGACCATGACTTAAAAAAGACCTATCTCATTCTTTCGTACGTTAAATCCTTTAGCCGTATATTTTGTCTCTTTTTCGTTTTATTATTTCTAACAACAGCGCGACTAAAAAGTTTTTACTCAAAAAAAACTCTATTTTTCTAGAGAAAGCGTTATATTTATACTCAAACTAAGCAGACGTGTCTCATTGTTGAAAACGTAAACGATTTAAATGTTCAAACAGTTCCAATATTTTCAAAACTGATTAGCAATTAGCCCGGCAGTCGGATCCCGCGGGGGACAGTCGGTGGGGGAGCAGCCTCGCGCTGGGAGACAGTGGGGGACAGTGACAAACGACGGAAATATTTCACTGGTGGGGTCAGCAGGCGTTTTAACTGATACACAGTTGAGTTTGTAAAACAGTAGGTAAACGCAGTTTTAAATAATTACTACACAAAATATTAACACATTCGCGTATTGTATTTTAATGTGTTCATGTGTAAGTAGCTGTGGTAACTTTGAAGTTCATAAGTGCCTTCTCAGGGCTTAAATTGAATAAAGAGTATTTTGATTTTTGAAGAAATGTGGCTGATTAACAATATGTTTGTTATTATTGTTATAAATAAAATTAGGAAATAGCTTACTATTGTATTAGGCCTAGAAATTGTATCGGGACGGACATAAAGTTCTTCCGTCACTTTTTCTTTGCCTTCGTCTCTTCTATTTACATATAGTCGGTTTTTTTAACAAACAAACATCATTTACTTCTTTGTCCTAGATTCTTATTGGTTAGTCCAAGACGATTTATTTTTTCGGGATATTTGACAAACAAGTGGTCTGCGGCCTGTCTTGTTCTTTTTTTGCTACATAAAACATTTTCTGACTATGTTGTCGATAAGTCTTCGTTTAACATGCACTATCTCAGTCAACACTCGACACGGTTTACAATAATGGAAAGTTAATGGAATTTCTTATCGTGTCAACAAAAATGGCGAATTATCAAATACAAAAAAAGCTATTGTCATTAATAAAATTTTGGAATGAGATGGCACCGAACTTGGTTTCCAAGTTATAACTATTAAAAAAGATGGAATCGTTTGCTTTGTATTGAGTTCCTTATGCGTTATTCAGCTTTTTACCTGTCTTATTGTGCAAAGAAACATAGCGTATTATCAAACAAGGACAATTGCATTGAAAATCAAATGTATGAATTATTGAGCACTAAAATAGCGCCTACTTTGCAAAAATATGGCGATCCCCAGGCTTATCTTTATTATATGCTATCTTCTATAAACACGAGTACTGTCTTTACACTCACTACATAAGTTTGTACTATGTAAAAGTTCTCAAAGCTACCGTGCTGCCCTCTTTAAAACTTGTACGTAATTACCTACTTGATAGTTTGGCTTTTAAAAGTACCGCTATATTCAGCCGAAAAGATATTAAGGTACTTTGACGCGAAGCCGCGCTGTCAAGTTATTACATTAATTTATTAGCGATGTTTCAATATATACAGCTTTATTCTCAAGTAGACAAAATTTATATTACGTTGAAAAGTAACACCTTTTTATATTTTTTAGCGGTTGTTCACCTTATTTTATATTATTAATTTTACCTGATCTTATATTAACACTCTCAAGGACCGACTCTCAAGTGCAAGTACCAGAACACAAGTAATTGGCGACAAATCTTCAACTTTAGTGTGATGCTAGCTTTGTGGGCATTAACAGAACATCTGTTACCAAGCTATAGTTTTACGATGTTTATTTTTCACGTTCATTGCAGGGATTCGAGCCTACGGTAATCGCTGCGGTATCTGAACTATATATGGTGCCATCACTTCCAACATTGGAAGGACTGCTCCGTCGTCCACACGCGTTCGTGGTCATCCGAGTGAACCGCGCGCACTCCGACCTGCTCGACGATGTGCCCCGCTAGGGCCGCCTCATCGACTCCGTTTAGCCACAGTAATAAAAAAGGCCCTTCTCAGGGCCAAACCCTATATGTCTTCCAGACGTAAGACCACCAGCTTGCCTACGGAACCCGCCGATGCTCGACCGACGACTACCGCTACCCGGACCCCGCACACCGAGTGTGCAAATACTTCGATCCCCGCCCTGTGACCCGCGAACACTGCCGTCCGTCGAGGCACCTACTCTGCTCGGGGTGTACGAGGGTGACTTGAGCATCCTCGCTCGGTTCATTGGAACCGAGGACCTGTCAGAAGGAATAGTGCGATGGATGGCTCTGTACCTGCGGGTTCAGGAAGCGGAAATCGAAAAGACAAACCTGCTACAAACAGACATCGCAGTGCTTGTGCTGAAATCCGGAATCCGTGGCTCGCGTCGAGTCCAGTAGGGAGAGCGCTACGTTGCAAGCGCGAATCCCTGGACATCGAGAGCGCTAAGAAAATACTGAAACTCAGCGTGCCCTTAACAGAAACAAGCACCATTGCAGCCGCTGCCACGAAGCAAAAACAACGGCCACCTACACCGGAAGCGCACCCGGCCACCCCGGTGCGCCTGCACCCGCTCCGGTGCCGCGAAGGGTTGTTCCGAGCAAGCAACCCTCTTACGCGTATGGCTTCACGGCGGAGAGAAAACGAAGTGGGGAGCCTCTGGCTCCCAGGGAGATAGAGAAGAGGAGACGGCGTCTCAGAGAAGACGCCGTCGAGAGATGGAGACAGGACCTGGCGGACGCGCGGTACGAGTGGTATATCGTAGATGCCGTCCGCCCGGTCCTGCTGGAATGGATTGGGAGAGGCTGGGGTTCCCTGACGTTCCGACTGGTGCAGGTGCTCACCGGACACGGTTGGTTCGGCACCGGATCGGTCTCAGGGAGCCGACCTCCGCATGCCATGAGTGCGGTGCTGACGAGGACACCGCGCAGCACACTCTGTCTGAGTGGGAGGGACAGCGCCGCGCTCTGGCTGCGGTGGTAGGGCGTGATTTGAAAATAAGAACTTTATAAAGTGGTGGGCAAAGGTAGTCTTATATCTCCATGCGATAACTATTCTATGATGTATCCCTTGATAATTCCAAATGTTTCTTAAATTATTAAGCCTGAATTTCAGTTAAAGTATATAATTAGAGCTTATCAGTTTAAATCCACAAACTTAAAGCATAAACGGCTATATAATATAGAATTACTTTTATGAATTAAGTTATTTATGTAACTACTAGAGAGATATAAAAATAAACTACAAACACTGAATGTACAATGATCAAAAATTTATAGAAGCCAACCTAAAAGATATATCTTCCGAATAAATGAATAGTTACAATGAAATCTTAACAATATAGTTACAGTTAAGACCTAATCGAAAATGTATTATCGCCGATCCAAGTATGATCAAATAGTAAGAGACTCGAAATTTTAAGCGAGCCCCGGTTCGATGTCAATTTTTTCTCACGGTAATGTCAAAATGTAATACTATAAATTGTTAGCGGTCTGCGTGTGGCAATCTGTATATGACATATAAAGACAGGTGATAATGCAAATTGGCTACTTTCATTTATCACAATAGTGTAACAATCGAAAACTTGCCTTCCCGTCATCTGACGTTGTTCATAATATATTAAGTAAAATAAATTTCCTCGGAAATGTTCTCCGTAAACTTTATAACAACCAGACGTAGACGATTGTTTAGTGAGCGTCGT
>MU159210.1:220117-299574 GCA_015888305.1 Antheraea pernyi
TATATATATATATATATATATATATATCAGTCACTATGACGAGTTTTACACAAGAGTCACGAATGCCTTATCTATACGGCTTCTCATTATTCATAATCCCTATAAATTTTTACAAGATATATAATCGAATATATTCAACCAGAATATAACAAATGAAAATATTTCAAATTCTTTTGAATATGAACGATTGCTTCAAAAGACTTCATGCTTCTTGAAGCGAAAAGTCGCCACAAGATGTTGCTTAGCGGAGACTTAAAGTCATATGCAATGTAAACGCTGAATTTTCAATCCAAAATGAATATTGTATGCCACACGAGACAGTATTCCGTAACTCGCAATATCAAATAGCAATAAAATGTCGCGTTCATATTATTACATTTTTTTGAAGTGACTACTTCTTTAGTCGCATTAAACGGTATTTTTGGCAGGAAATAAATTATTTATATATGAAATAAATAATTTCGCCTCATGACATGCTAGTCAGCGTGACCGATCGTATTGCTCTTGCGCGTAGTATAGGGGCCTGTTTACATCTAATATTGATGTTTTTTGTTGAGATTGCCTATCATATATTAATTACAAACTGTATAAAAATCTATATAATTATTGCTTGGAGAGCCGATACATGTGAAACCAGACTGATGATGGCGATGGTGGTAGAGCCACGCTGAAACTATTACTGATTTCAGTATGAATGGGTCGGCTCGCCCGGGGTAGTACCACCCTCTAATAGAAAACCGACGTGAAGTAACAGTGCTTGCCATTGTTGCGTTTCGTTCGGCCAGTGAGAGAGCCGGAGGCCCACCTACCCTCCCCTCTCCTTCTCTCCATATCCCTCTCCTAATCCTTTCCCCCAAAGGGTGGCAACGCACTTGCGATTCCTCTGGTGTTGTTAGTGTCCATGGACGGTGGTAATCACATAACATCAAGTGACTCACCTGTTCGTTTGCCACTTATGACATTAAAAAAAAATGATGAGAAGTTCAATATACAAATTATGAAATTTCAATAATACACACTATAATTAATTTAAAAATTCAAAACAGAACTTACTTATTCTATCGTATTGAGTTTTCACTTCTATCGGCAGTCTTTATGACTGCTTTGATTTAAAAAAAATTTTTTTGATTAAACACACTGAAGATTTGTAATATAAGTCTACCAAAATTTAAGTCCTAAAATAAGTATTAAATGATTAGGTTTACCTGGATTTAAGCGATATTAAGTTCACACACAATTACTGACAAAACATTTTGTGAAAGAAGAAAAATATAAATAAACTTGTGTAAAGTAAACTTGTCTCTCATTTTTATGGAATATATTGTAACGATCGTTACAAACAATTGTGTTCGAAAATGGATCGGGCGAGAAAGTTTTTATTAAAAATAATTAGTTATTTTGATCAATATGCTATTAATCTTTGTCTAATTAAATATTTTAGATACGTTAATCATTTATCAAATCAAAATAGCTCTTTACAGCATATCGTTTTAACATATATCTTATTTAAAATTACGACCTACGAAATAATATTGTGTGTTAGATATATATAGCAACCGTTTTTGGTATGATTTTGTCCAATTGCAATCGTCAGTAGCTTAATAACACCCGCGCTGGGCGAATTACTAGAAATTTAATATAAAACTACGCTCCATAACTCAGCCGGCGGCATGTGCGACACACTCGCCAACTTTCAAACTGACTCGATGTACTTTTCTGTTATTTTTTTCCCACTATTTTTTATTAAACATAACTGAAAATTTTTAAATGAGTCGTTCGCGAGTTCTACTGAAAAATATTGTAAAAAATATGTGAACACACACTTTTGTTTTGGAACTGCTATTTTATGTAGTTATTTAAATACGCACGTTATTTTTAAATACATTAGTTTTTTACTGGGAATTACTTTATTACAAACACAAAGACAGATTTCCAAATTCGAAGCAAAAGGGAGAAAATATAAATACAATTTAAAAGTTGTACAAAACGCATTTTTAGATATAATATTATTAAAGTGTTAATGTCCCAGTATTGGGCGAAGGTCTATTCTCGTGGAAGGCGTGAGTTCAACCACATTACCCTATGATGCATTAACGAATTTAAAGGTCGAGAAATCTTTCTCTATGTATAATTACTTATAGATATTACACAGAAGCCTTTGTCAATAGATCATAAACCGACGTCTATGTGTTTGTCCGTTAGTGTGCTTATAACACAAAAACAGCTAATCCGATATATATGATTCTTGTCGTGCAACAGTAACCATATTGTATAACTAGATTTCAGTACATATTTTAATACATTAGATACTATATGGAATAACTTTTGAAGTTAAAAGTAAACTAAGTGGACACTCTGGTCTCTTAACTAGAGAAGGATCCTCCGAAGATGCTCTTATTAATATTTTACCAACTTACTTGGGCGTATGCTCAGTATTTAAAAATAGCTGTTACTTGCCTTGGAAAGAATACTTGATGAAGGTTTTAAAACAAAATGAATATGGTGCAGAACGATTCAGCCACATCCCTTAACATCACCATTGCTAGATGACAGTATGATTAGCCGTCGGGAAGCAATCACAGGAATGACATTACGCCCAGGACACATCCTATGTAAAAAGTTCGCTTTATGATCCGTAAAGTACCATCACCACTCTGCCATGATTGCGCGCTTATCGATGATGTGCACCACATCCTGGTAGAACGTGTTCGAAGCGAAGGTATTAGATCTCGGTTTAATGCTTCTGGTTCGCTCCACAGTCGTTTTTACAATTTCTTATTGTCTGACCCTATCTCAAAAGATGCTAAGGAATTGTACTAAATTAATGTAAGCTATTGTTATTGTTATATAGATGTATGTTACTTAGGTGATATAGTAGCGAAGGCGAATAAGCCTTCATTAAAAAAAATGGCCTCTAGTAAATACTTTTTTTATGACAACGTGCAACAAAGAGGAATATTGCCCTCTTGATAGTACATGGTTACCGTTGTCTATATACATTGTAACACCGTGGTCAACACGGTTGTGTTACTCCCATGTCATAGCCCTGGGGGAAAACCATACCGAGTACCTTATTCTATAACGCTAGCTAGCTAGACAACGGTTAAAAATAGGAATCACTAAAAAAATTACGTTATCATAAATCTAATTTTATATATACTGAACCAATTTCGACGAAACTTGGCACAGTGATAACTAATATTACAAGGTTACATGTAGGACTACTTTTTGTTACTTACTTTATGTCCCATAAAACGCATCGTGTTCTCCAGAATAACGGACTAATGTAAAAAATCTGTAGTTAATTAAATTCTTGACAGATATTGGTCAATTTTCTTTGTGCTATATACATTAGAAGATAGATTAGCTAAAAAATTAAGCTATATCTCATCACCGTATGCCAATTAAGAAAAAAAAATGAAAAAAATGTTCGTTGGGTTCTGAACCGATGCCTTCGATGGTCTGTATAATGTACAGTACTTATAACTGAGCTACGGCTATATAATATTTCTACGCGTAATTATCAATCAGTTAGAGAATTAGAAGCATAAAATGTAATAAGTAGGCTAAATCCTAATGATATATGTGTTTGCATCTCTTTAGCTTTTTTGATATTATATCTTTATAAAGGTATATTAGTGAAATAATCTTGGAAAACAGTTACTACCTCTGTACTGTTTGAGATATGTACTCCGTCGACATTTAGGTTAAGTGAACTATCATTTATATTATTTTTCTTTGTTTTTCAGTTTTCATTTCATTTCATTCAGTCTTGGTCTTATTTTGAGATTCGAGATCTTTATTTCCTAAAAAGTTTGCTTTGGCAGCAATACAAACACGTTTAAAAACTTTACAATAATTTCTAACATAAGCATGAAAGGATTTGTTTGTGATCTCGTATAATAAAGATCATACAATCTATCTCTACTTTTTATAATGACTGTTGTTGCCCATCCACTGTTTTTTTTTTCTTTACTTTAATAATCTTTCTTGGGCAATGTTTACTAAATTCAGTCCTTATGATACTAAATAAATTGTCATAATAACAATCTAGATCTTGATTATTTAAAGTTTTGGAAGATAGGTGTTGTACAATATTATGATTTAAAAGACCTAGTCTACTTTTCGATAAAAGTCTAGTTTATATCTTGCAGTCAGCGCTAGGTTTATTACAACTTATTTTAAGAAGGAGACCTTTGTAATCAGAGCATATCCCAGTAACAATACTACTGCTAATGATCTTGAAGCTACTAAAGATATTATCAATGCAAGATGTAGTTTGAAACGTACATCTGGTCGGCTCATTAAAAAGAGGATCCAGGTTAAACGACTTAAATATCGATGTGAACATAGTGATCACTGCTGACATACTTAAAATATCTATATTAAAGTCACCACAGACCAAAACTCGCTTATTACTATTTAATGTTCTTATTAGAATTTCTTCCATTTTCTGTAGGCGTTGAACAATATTTGATGATAGAGGTCTATAAACACAGAGAATAATTAATTTATTCATCTCTGCGCAAGCCACTTCACAGATACGATCTATATATTGAGAGCCTATATATATATATATATATATATATATATATATATCTTTTCTATCTTTATATACTATTTAAAATTATTTTTGAATAATATTTTACAACCACCACCGACGATTGTTCTGGTAAATACACTGGCAACCGAAAAATCATTGCATCTTGTTCGGTTTAAGCTATGTTTCTATAAAACATAATATATTTAGTCGCTCTATATTTAATAATAGATCTATGTCTAATATTTTGCCGGAGAACCGACATTTTTTTTATCACAGTATCATTACGTGAAATATATGATACCTTTGAGTCACTTAACCTATTTACACTATAAACTATCATTATAGTCATGTCACGCTTATATTTTTTTAGGAAGGAACATATTTTCCCACATCATTATAAAGTTATTAATAAATTTATTAACATCAAAGAATATAAATTTGTCAATATGACGATATGCCAAGTTGTATATCAGGACGCCCGCTAGTATAAAATAAGCCGTATAATTAAAAAAAAAAAATTTATAATCCAGGTAAGCAAAGCCAAGGGTATATTTGATTTTACATATTTACATTAGTAAATATAGCGTTCATAGTAACGACAGGTCTCAGACGCCAACGCTTTATATTAGTGGTAAGTAAATATAAATGAAAGCCCGTATGTATAAAGTATTCAATATAGGACTCGCCCGAGGTTATTCGAAATGGTTTTCAATTGGATTGAATTTGAAAATTGAAAATTTCCTCCGCGTGACGCCCGCGAGACTTCGTACCGCGTCTCCGAATAATAATGTTTACATTCAAACCTTATATGTACAACACGCTGAATTTATACGGATATAAATAAAAATAAAACGTATTAAAATCAAACAAGCGCATTGGAGTATTTGTAGGAGTAAAACGAAACTTCCACTGAGGCATTATTCATGTAATTGAATTGCTTCATTACTATCAAGCTGCTTGCTTGATAGTCGTTTTTCTTTGGTTTAGATAAACGTGTTTCAAAGAATTATTGAAGAATAAAATAGTAACATACTAGAAGAGGTAGTCTGAATTAAAATGGTGGTTACGCATCTACTGTAACGTAAATATTCAAACTCATATACTTACTGATCAGTGGTGACCTCTTTATACTTGTTAACTGTGGTTCATGAACTAATGTTTTAAAAATGATAATATCACAATATATTCTCCAATAAAACTCAATGCTTATGAGAATACCTTATTTGTTGGAAAGTGGTTGATGCCTGCTAATTTGATTTTATAAAAATGGTATATTGATCTTGGCAACTGTTTATTCATTTTACTAACCCTTTTATATTAAAGCTCTTTATCTGATTATAGATGTTTCGTTATAATGAATTCAACAATGGCTGAAACAGCAGACATTTCAATTTTATTTTGTACTAGTTGTGTTCGCGACTCCTTCCTCTTGGAACCTAATATAGAAAAAAGTGACTAATAAAATCATCTAAATGTATTAAGTCCATTTACTTATTTACTTTTCTCTCGTACTTATGTCGCGTCGTCATTCAAATTACAATAACTTTCGATAGAGTGAACCAATTTTAATGAAACTAGACTAAGTGTTACTCATAGATATGCATTATGCTTTTCTTGGTAAGGTTTTATCGTGAACGCAGTACTTTAGCAGTGATGCGTGTTCATACAAACAGACAGACATACAGACATTTCTAAAAATGATTGAAATGTATTTTATTACTTATTCTAAGACACCTGCAACAAAAATCTCAAAAATACAGACGCATTGTATTTACATTTTTATTATACGCATATATATACAGATTATAAGTATTTCTTCTTAAGTTACAATTGAAAAGGTATATTCTTGGTTTAAGACAGAAATATTGTTTGTTAAAAGTTACAACCATCTATAAAGGCCTACATTACACCAATAAATCTTGTTAAAGTATATTGTGCAAACATTTGTACGAGAGACACAAAACCACTCATGGGAGCTCACGTGTATTTTTTCTTTGTCATCTCTTGACGTTGTGTAGCGGTGTTTCTGAAAGAACACGACATGTCCCAGCCGTCGCAATCCCGTGCCTTATGAAATTCAATGAGCATTTTGTCTCACTCAAACTACATATGTGAGTCGGACGATGTCGAGTTTGTAATCCAGCGTCTTTATTCGTGTTTGGTGCAAGTTATCATATATTCAATTATTTGGTAAAACCACATAAAAAGGCGAAACTATGCAATGGAGTTTTATAATACGCTGAGAATGATACAAATATGTTTGCCAAAATTATAAGGGATGGAAAAAATGAAGAAGACGAATAGGTAGATTTGGAAGAAGGGTATCATGGACTATATGTTTACAAGAAAAAAACATTTCCAAAACTTTTATTGATAACACTGAAGCTCGTCAATAGCTAGTAAAGAAAAAGGAATGAACTAAATTGGTAGAGTAATAGAGTAGGGAGACGCTCTTAACTGATTTCCTACTGTCGAAATATATATAGATATGTAATGCGAGTGTACGTGGATCAATACAGATTAACACAAATACTCTTCCAAATATATATATAAATTAAAAATTAAAAGTTATTCAAGCATTTTAGTTTATACTCGCTGTTAACCGTGGCTTTGCCCGCAGTGCTATCTCCAAAACAGTTAGACCGATTTTCATGGGACATTCACTGGTAGATAGCAAACCTTATAAAAAGTAATTGAGGTTATTCTATTTTAGACTAGCTGTTACCCACGATTTTCTCTGCATGAAACTTAGCAAGATTTCAACTCATCTCTATTTTTAATAAGAGAAATAATTGTTTACAATTGTACATTATAATTATTCATAACTTTAATGATATACAGGTCTTCCTAATAAGATCTTAGATTATAAACGTATTACGTAAAGAGTTCTATAATACAATTTCTTGCGGAACAGACAAGCGTTTTTTTTTATAGCCACAAAACCTTAATTATAATGGCAATGTATTACATACATACATTACAAATGAAATGTAATGTAAATATAAATCTTTATAATAATATTTTAGGTTATTGTTTCATTAGTTATACACAGTGTAAGTGAGCACTGAGGTAGTTATATGATGTGTTAAGGTTTCAAATATGTTGCTGATAACAAACCTCATTTGGTACGCTGTTAGTATTTATATATCTAATATACACGTTACTTTTAGTGGCGTGCGCGTCGTACTTACAATTGTCTTTAAAAAGCATTTCTATAATTGTACATAGTCTCACAATTTTATAATTCTTTAATACGATTTTAAAAAAACGCGTGCGGCGCTGCGGGTGCTGCTAGTATTATATATACGAATGTAAGTTGATTTGTTAACTACTCAACCAATCATCATAAAACTTTACATACACACTGTCAGGAGTACTGAAAAGGATATAGAAAATCTATCGTTTAGAAAAATGTATTGTTCTCAAGGTATACGAGTAGATCAAATAAATATTAACCCGACCGGAGCCGCGAGCAAAACTGAGTCTAACCTGAAATGTTAGGAATAAGTTTGTCCAGCGTCGTTTTGCGTTACTTTAAATTACCTCACAAAAATAAGTTGTGTTAATACTTAAATAAATAGAGTAAAAATAAACAATTCAATTTTTTTATTTTTCCATTTTTTCCATTTAATCCCTCCCTCTCATTTTCATTACCGAATTAAGCGCTGATCTGAGCACGAACTATAAAGTTCGCAACATCTTATCTTTGCCGTACCGTGAAGCTATGGAACAATATCCCGGCTGGTGTGGTTCCTCTTTCCAATGATATGGGATCCTTCAAGCGTTACGTGAAGAAATATTTACGCAGGCCGGCATGACAGTGGCGACCGGTGAAGCTTAGCGATTCTCTCGGTTGTCGCTGTTGTTTTTGGATTGTACTGTACTTACCATCAGGCATAGTGCAGTCACTTTGTCGAGCTTTAATAAAAAGAAAAAAAACAAGATGGGATTAGACTTAATAAACGTATGTTGAACATAACCATAACTACTGGGTTTATTAGCCAGATTTTTTTTTTTATGTCATTGGTGGCAAACGAACAAGTGGGTCACCTGATGTTAAGTGATCACCACCATCCATGAACACTAAAAACACCAGAGGAGTTGCAAGTGCGTTGCCACCCTTTGGGGGGAAGGGTTAGGGGAGGGAGAGGGAGAGGAGAGAGGAGAGGGGAGGGGAGGTGGGCCTCCGGCGCTCTCACTGACCGAACGAAACGCAACAATGCAAGCACTGATACTTCACGTGAGTTTTCTATGAGAGGGTGGTACTACCCCGGACGAGCCGACCCATTCATGCTGAAACCAGTAATAGTTTCAGCGTGGCTCTACCACCATTTAAATACTAAGTTGCCATACCTTCTTCACCGTCATGGTATACATAAAATGTCTTCATTTGCGGCAAACACAGCCATAAATACTTTCCCGCTTATTACATTAAAGCTTCATAAATCACATTAAATATTCTTATAATCGCTACGTCTCGTAACAAACACCAGTAGATAGTATGAAAGCATCCAGTAATCCGGTAGTGGCTCGTCGCGTATCTACCTCCATACTCAGTGCTAACTTGCTCGGAGTACTTTCGAATTAGACATGGCCGGATCGAATAGAAGATGTTCGAGATTTAATGTTTTGATGTAGAGAAAAACTTACCAATTTTATTATCTATAGCAATTTCGTCACAACCATGATTTTAATTTATATTTGGGGTTTAAATGTCTTAAACTGGAGTATTGATGAGTCTAATTCTAATTACAATAAGATTATTTGCAAAAGCATACGTTTTGGAATGACCGTGTTTGTCTAGCCAGTGAAATAGTTACTTTTAATCAGCAATTCTTAAAAGCAATGGAATACTCAACAACTTTCTTTAATTTTATGGAATTCTTAAATAAAGATAGTGGAATTAGGAATGAGATTTAAAAACAAAATTTAGGATAATGCGATTATTTAATAACTATGGGAATTTAACAGCTCAATGGTAATGTGATTTCATCAGTGGCATACTGACGTGATAATACCGGTTACAAGTATCCCTGATAAAACGTAGTTCACAGTTCTACAGAAAGATTGATTGATTAATCGATAAAGAAAATATTATATTAGAATAGACGCTACTTTGCAAAAAGAAAATATTAGTTATCCATTACAATCCAGTTGAAAGTTCTAGCATTGCTGAGTATTCATTAATGTTATTAATTTTGAGGGCCTTGAACAAGAAATATACCGTCCCTCCCTATTTTCTGAAAGAGAAGAGATAATCAAAATGAACAATAGTATGATGCAGATGAGTTGAAAATATAATGCGATGATATCTTGAAGCAATCATCATAAGTTCTTCAAATTCGTCTATTAAGTTTAAAATGAAGAGTTTACTTAATATTTATAAATCAAAATGTCTTTTTAAAAATCTAACTGAAATGAAAAATGAAAAAACAGTCTTCTCCGAGTAAAATGAAAAATTCGTTTAATTTCGATACTATACCGATTTCAGCAAACTAAGCTTTCTTCGACAAGAGTTTGTTCGTTTGTGGTCAAAGTTATAGATGATTTATCCGTAACAGTATTTATTTAATTTGAAAATCAATTTATAATAATGGAAAGGATGTTTGAAAATATAGACATCAATTTAGTTTTTGATACTAAAGAAAAAAATGATAGTTCGTCAAAAAATAATTATTTTCTTTAAAATAATGCTTTATCATCGATGCGGAAGAAATGGAGCTGTGGTCTGGCTTAAGAGACCATGAAATATTGTGGTTATCGTGCGGATCGACTAGACCAAATCAATGTTGATGATAGTGTCTCACGAAGCCAGATTTTTTCGCTTCTTCACCCCCATTATTAGCGGTGATTAACAAGAAGAGATACTTACTGTATGATTAGGTACCGCGAGAGCAAGGGTATGCAGATACGCTTAACAGCAGAAACGAACACGATGCGGCTTTGATAACTGCACACATGCTTTTGGCTGAACGCTAAAGCAGCTGTATAATAATCCCAAGGATACGGTAATTGTGTCGGGTCCAGCGGCAAACTGCAGCTCACTGACATTCGCGGCACGATAATGGGTTCAAATGCGAGTACGTTGGAGAATATCAGGCGTGGTAGGAATAAAAGTTGCCCTCGCGGATTCTAACAAAAGAACCATAAAATAACTACCAATTGATTACCTACATTTTTTGATGTAGGTATATTCTCAACTAATTACTTGCAGTCTTTGACCATGAAGCGTTAGTATTCTTCACAAAAGCGCTATTTATTTCACTTTCTTCTAAGATCAATTTTACTATATCTTTGTACATATGAGTCTTCTAATAAGGGGAAAGGGAATTATAGTTCCATATATTACCAGCATTCGCCTATGATTTACGCTGCGTATTTAAGGGCAATTTCATTTGTATTCATTGCACTCGCCGTGAGTCGATCGAGCGGGACTCTCCGATGAAGATTGATGGGAAAGCTGGCGCTTAATAAACGGTCAACGTATGGGACAATTATGTACGGCTTATATAGGCCATGTTGATTTTGTCTTATCTTTTATTCAAGCAATTTATTAACGTCTGTAATGGCTGGAGTATCTGATTTCAATGCGGAATTTTTCGGTCGGATTTCCTTTATGGCTATCTATACCGTTTGTTTGTACTACTGTCGGATATATACTTGAATTTATTGTTTATTTCTGAATTAATTCTTGACCATTTTCTTTATTCAATTTAGTTACTTAACTATATAATTTCTTAGCTATTTACCAATAGCCATACCATACCCAGACAATAACTAAAAAAACCTTTCTGAGTGAAATAACTGCAAAACAAGTTGCGACAGGTACAGTTTAGTCCACGATGACAACCGAGACATTATGTTACAATAACAATAGTCGTCATTCTCAAAACATAAAACCAAGACTCTTGAATTAACAGAATGAACTTTTAGATTTGTAAAATATTCGTTAATGTTTATTGTGTATAGGGGCAAATATTAATGACCATTTTCTCTTGTTCTGCTTTGCTTGAAAAGTTGTACTTTAACCTATTCAGGGAATAAGCACCCAGTTCCCTCACTCTGTGAACATATGACGCGCAACGTTCACAATTTTCTGTAAAACGACGTGATAAAAAACCTCGCATATCTTTTTTCAATGCCGATTGAAATTCCGATAGAAGGGAACACAAAGCCGGTCACTATTGATGTCCAATTTCGTTGTAAACGAAATGTTAGGTGTTCACGTGCGTGCATGTGCGCCGCTCGTCTACTCGTACGTACCTCAAGCAATCGCAATACTCAGAATATCTTTGTGCGAGTCACATTCCGGGATATTTTCAACAGGGTTATTAGACATTCTATTTATTTTTTGGCAATAACAGGCGTTCCGGCTTAACACTTCAGAGCAGCAAACCGTTTGATATTGATTTCGTATTAAATTATATTATTATTTGAAGTCATTTATGTGTTATTCTGCCGCTACAAAGGAATTGAAGTTTTTTTTTAATAATAACATTTTTGTACGTACAGCTGTCAGTGTATATATAGCGATACAACTTCTTCCTGTACTGAGCTCATTATTTTTTTATAATATTGATTATTAATTTTTTTAACGTAATAATGTTTTGGCTAAATTTTCGTGTTTCGCAATACACAGTAAACAGTTTGGTCATATTTTCTAACTATTTGTGGCTTGGATGTAGTAGCATGAGTTCTAATGAGTTATTGCACGTTTGTATTAAATAAATACGAAATGATTATACGTATGAATATAGCGAATAACGGCTTCAAGGCAAACTAAACAGTTGAAGGCGCATCAAACCCACTTAATTTCTGAGCGATAAATATTCATATTCGTAGAACACGACATTTGCTATACGATTGGATAGCGACAACCATACATCAAGTGTATCATCGGCCGTAGGTGCACACTTAGACGTATTCTGTTCAGAGCTCGTCTCTCAGTTATTTTCGATATATTCAGTAACAAATTGGGGTTGTAGCCCAGCTAAATCACTATCACCACTACACATGGTCTTAAAATCATCATAATGACTATTTGGTGTGTTTTTTTTTACACTTACCGTAAACTTCAATATTCCATGAGACTAAATGAGGTCGATATTGAATATTAACATATTCACTAAAAAAAGAAATCACTGTACATATTTTCCAAATTCATTTAAATGAGATAATACCATTATTTATTCAAATAATTAATATTAAATATAGACTAAGTAATGAAGGTACTAAGGTAAATAAGGGTATAAATTAGAATTAGGTGTGCAAAGGGAACCGAAGCGCGTCGGCGGCCCGTAATCCGAACGAAGCGGTCGATTCCTCAGATTGTGTATTCAATTTCCTTGCCGCAGCCGACGGCACACATATTTGTATCTCTCCATGCTATAAGAAACAGTTATACGGTGTTACCTTATAACCTCATTGGTACCTATTTATACAAACGTGCGATAGTTCAGTGGTCGGACTTCGACCATAGAGAAAAATAACCTTTTTCCATTTTTTGGACTACAAACTAAAAAAGAAAGAAGAAAATAGGCTGAGAAATAGAGGACGGAGATGTTTTTAACCGTTTCTCCACTACCTATTTATATATAGATACGTTATAAAAAAATTCATGTGCTCCTATCGTATAAGCGAAGAAAAATTGCTGATATCTTCGATCAACAATAACTAGATATCGGGTCGGCGCGAAAAATACGTCTCGGTAAATAACAGCTCACTTGAAATATGAGCTTTTATTTGTTTAGTTTGTTTGAAACACAACCAATGAAAGCACGTTTCACAATGCCGCAGTGTATTCAAAAGTCGCAAAAATAATACCCGAAAAAGCAATTTAACGGCCGGAGTAACTTACTTTCGCTAATTACATGTTGAACAATGTATATTTTAAGCTTTAAACTAACAAATAATCAAATTTTTAACACAAAATTACCGATTTTAAACCTGCGGTACAAATGTTTGGCCAACGCTCGCCAACAACGCACAATAACGGGAAAAAGTACTTTATTCATTGCGAGTTAACGTTGAATTCACACTAAATGTTGTTTATGTTGTCTTTTCATTTGTAAGTGACGGGAGTAATTTATTGCTTTGCTCGTTTTATCGTAAGTATTAGATAATATTTTGAACATTTGTGATTTTATTACTAGGTGTCATGGTTGTAATTAGGTTGAACTTAAAACTGTTTTATAACTTTTTTTCTCCTTTCTTAGTAAACAAATAGCTACATAAGTATATATTTACGCGGACAGCAGTTAGCTTCGATTTTGCAGGTAACCCTTTATCTAGTTATTAATGATCGAAGGAAGATATAGTGTATTTTTGCCTATTCACTGATATTATTGACTGTTCTGAATACTGAGTAAAGATCCAGCCATACCTTGTAGAACTGTAATGAACTCTATAACCCGGTTATAGGCGACCCATAGGCAAAATTATTACTTTATTAGAATAGCTAATAGTACAAATTAATTGGTTAGCAATCTGAATGTAGATTATTTCAACATAAGCTTACAGAAGCTCAAATGCTTTCTTAATTCAAATTTCTTTTATTTTTAATTTCCTCTTTTGTATATATATTTTATTATAGTTAGATGCGGAAACTTGATGTCTGTGAAGTTGGCATACAAAGATATCGGAATCGTGAAACAAAAATGAGTTCTGATATTCAAATCAATAGTTCTGGAGTTCCTGAAATTTAGGAAAATAGTTCTGCATATAAAGAACCCAGAAGAGCGTAGACATATGGACATATGGAAGACATATGGGGGTGCCAACTTCACGCAGCATACAAAGGTCGTGACAGAGGAGTTCTGAAGGGAGTTCTGGGCTTCTTTTCAATAGTTCTGGAGTTCTTTGCAGTATGAGCAATAGTTCTGTATAATTAAAGCCATGGCAGCCCATTGAAAATCACACCGTATAAGGAAGCAAAAAATCAACTCTCGATTTTTTAATAGTTCTAAGGAGTTCTGAACTCGTTTACAATAGTTCTGGAGTTCTTTGTAATATGAGCAATAGTTCTGCATAATTAAAGCCACGGCAGCCCATTGAAAATCATACCGTGTAAATATGCAAAAAATGAACTCTCGATTTTTAAATAGTTCTGAGGAGTTCTGAGGTCATTTACAATAGTTCTGGAGTTCTTTGCAATATGAGCAATAGTTCTGCATAATTTAAGCCATGGCAGCCCATTGAAAATCACACCACGTACTTGTAAGTATGCAAAAAAATCAACTTAAGATTTTTCAATAGTTCTAAGGAGTTCTGGGCTCCTTTACAATAGTTCTGGAGTTCTTTGCAATATGAGCAATAGTTATTCTAATTCCTAAATTTCAGGAACTCCAGAATTATGATTTGAATATCAGAACTCATTTTTGTTTCACGATTGCGATATCTTTGTATGCTAACTTCACAGACATGAAAACTTGTAAATGGTCTTTGATTATGTCTAAATGTATAATATATATATCTTTTTTGTTTAGTAAAATTTAAATATATAATATATATATATATTTTTTGTTTAGTAAAGTTTAAATATATGAGTACCATCAAGCACATTAGAATCTCATTTATGCTATTCTATAAAAAGCTTTTGCACTTCTCCAAAAAAACTGAACCATAATCACAAATAGGCTGTAAGTATCCATTTGTATCAGTATAAATCCATTTTGACAGTCGATTTTATTTTTAAAATCTTCTTATGTGTAATTTAAACACTATGTGCCTTCCTACATCCGTGTAAAATTCGATATAAAGGGTGCTCGCGTGGTATTTTGTTTGTTGAAAATGTTCTCAAAGCTACAAATTTCCGACGCACAATAAAACAAGTACTTCAATTACAAATATAGTAAGACTCGGTTCCCACTCTCTCTCTCTCTCTCTGTAAATAAATGTAAGTAATAAATCTTATTCCATTTGATATCACTGCACGACAATAGTTCTACAATTATACATATCAAATATTAAAAGATAAACTACATTCGAATTTGCTAATGGATAAATATTTGAAACCACTTGGTGTTTAGTCTTTATGTTTAGTTTAGTTATTATCTTCAGCCGTAAATTGGTCTGTAGCCCTATATGAAATCAGTCAAAAGTAAGTTGATATTCCTGCAGACTGAATTAAAATAATAAATGTAACCGTCACCGCACCTTTCAAACCGAAATTAAGCTAGCATTTTGTCATATGAAGAATTTTCTACACGATTATGCTATTCGCAGCTAAACTTAACCTAAAGTTACTATCTAACATATGTACTGGAAATTTACGTTAAACTGCAGAACTTAAACTTAAAACTGATAGATAAGAGAGCACTAAGGTAGACAGTGATTAAACATAATCATCATCTTCTTCCTCGGTCTTCCTCTACTCCTATATCCATCCACCATCATACTCAAAGCTTTTCTAGTTACATCATTCTCTCATGAAATGCCCGTACCAAGCTAACCTATTACTCCCTTTACTTACTTACTCTTCTGTCGCTGGTGCTATTTTTAAACTTCCTCTGACATATTCATTCTTAATCTAACCATGATTGTTGTGGCCGCCGCCTATTAATATGGGGACCCCGCTCGCCCTCGTACGTCACCGACCCGCGATTAGGCGGGGTGAGGTGAGGCGAGGCGACGTTCCCCGGCGGTGGGCGGGCGTATAACTCTCGAAGGTGATAGCGAGAGCGCCGGTAGCCCGCCTCGGTGACGACAGCCGAATGCCGTGGATGTCTTGAAGGGGCCTCGATAATGTGAAAAGATGCACGATCCAGTCGATTCAAGTCGATTCGAGTCAATGAACTATTACGATCTTCCATATTTACTGTTCTGTACGATCGTATAATTCTTGCTACGTAATCTATAATTCAATAGTATATAACGTGTGTAATTCTATTATATTCTCTCTATGAATGATTCCAGGCACACACGCTATATATTCCATACGATGTAATTTTACAGAAATCTATCATGTAATCCTTACTTTAACGCGAATGTAATCTATAAGTCAACCTATACTAGCACACATAATTTTATACAATCCATAATTCACATATTATATAAATCCATAATTCGATAACTCAATACACACATGGTTCTATATATTTATAATACAATAATTCTACACATGATTCTACATATACATAATTTAAACCCTATAACTATAAATAACACATCTATAATTTCATCCCTTTTTTTTTACGTGGGGAAATCACTTGGGTTATGTCCGACTCGCACGGACTAAAACCCCACGGTGTACGTCTGCCACTATAGTTGGGGCGACACGAGATCTCTATAGTAACATATCTTCGATTAATAACATTTATAATTCCATATTTTGTAATATACGTAGTTTTATCCATAATTTTATACCATTTGTATAATTCTTGTATCCATTATTCTATTCATATACATCTTGTAATTCATGCTATTAAGTATCGCGAATTATGTTGTGATATGCAGACATAGCATACCTACAGTTCTATATTCAATTTATATCTATATTCTATTATACTCGCATGAATTATCTAACAAAATCTATATTAAATGTCAATAAATCAATATATATATATATGCTCTCTATAAAATATCACTAAATCTACGTATAAAACTATGTGTAAGCTATTCATCGTGTACGTCGCCAACAATGATGAACTATAGAAATAAAATTCAAAGATTAGTTGACTCAATATATATTTACAAGTTTATAGGTCATTAAACAAATCAATGTTAAAATAAGACTTATTTCACGATGAACTTTTTAAACAGAAGTCGTTGGCAGAGAGTCTGCCTCCAGCCGGAGCTTGTTAGCAACGCTAGATTAATTTCTCGGTTAACAACGTCTCTTGTTTATAATGCTTTCTTTTTATTTGTCTCGCTTACTGGTTCTTGGCTTTAGTTCTACATTTCTTTATTTATAGTACCTTCGTTTCATACTAACTTTAGCGGACGACTTCTCACCCGTTGTATTATTTATATTCAATCGTAAATTTCCTAAATGCGTATATTTAATTCTCTATGATTATTTTGTTTTATGTTCTACTAGCTGACCCGCGCAATTTCTTCTGCGTCAAATTAGTTATTTACGGTTTCAATTTTATTTCCAGACGCGAAAAATCTTAAAATACCTAGAACCCGACTATAGCGACACCTACCGAGTCCAATTGTGATTCCAAACTATATTGGCAAGAAATGTCTTCCCGGTATCCCCTAGGTTGCTGCTCTCGCCCTCGCCTCCGCGCCCCATTTACTATCCTCGCAACAACGCGATAATTTTACTGGCTTATAGTTTTTATTTCCCTTAGTCTTCTAACCAACTCCATCAATTAACATACTGTAAAAAGTATACTTTATCTCCATGAAAATGTTCATTATGTTTTAGCTATTTGTTTTAATAAGAATTTGTAAAGTATACATGAAACCTGTATCTAAGAACTTTAGCAATTTGTAATTGTAACATTTATTTTCATTTCACATAAAAACAATTCTTTTGGCTGAGATCTTAAACTCAGAAACATGGTGTGTCGTATTTTTTGTAAAGTTAACACTAATTAATTTTCTATGAATTTTATTCTTTGATTTCAAATCATTCCAGCAACGCACGACATATTATAGAATTTTGATAATTTTAATTACTTTTATTGTGATCAATTATTAAAAATATATATTTATCGAAATAAAAAGTAATCTAGTATACCTTTCTAATAGTGCAAGAATTTTCAAAATCGGCTCAGTAGTACCAGAGATTACCCCGAACACCCAGATTCACAAACTTCAACTTCAACAACAATATGAATTCCACCAATGTCAAGTAAGTCATTCGAGAGTCACTTTATAGGTAGTTAAATTTTTAGTCTTAGTTTTTAGGAAAAATCTGGCAAACGTAAACGTATTGTTAAGTAAAATACTAAATTGGGGCAATTGAAAAAAAATGTATCCCAAAGTGCCTTCATCCAATCCACATTCACATATCAAGTTGTCCCTGATTCTGAGCTCTGCAGGATGAACTGGTGGAGAGCACACCTCTACAGTTAGTAGACGCAGCAAGCTTGTAACAGTCACGAAACTTATAAAGCCACGGCTTACCCTGAATGTTATCCTGAATATATCCGGAAGCATATTATTTGCCTTTAATTTGGTTGGATACATTCGTGTTTGAGTTCCATAATGCAAACAAATCAGTCTTGTTTGGAAAAATCCTGAACATAGGTTTTATAGTGATCAAAATATCGTCTGGATAGCTTCTTTCGTACGAAGATCAACAGCTTCAGTGCCCTGGATTCCACTATGTCCTCGTATCCATACCATACTTACATAAATTCCTAAACAAAGACATTCACATAAATGGAATTGATTAATTGTGATAACTGATCTTTCATTGAAATATGTCAAAACAATATCAAAAAGTTTCAATAAGAAGAAAAAGCCCTTTCTTTCTTGAAGGTAAACAATTCCATTAATATATATTCTTTTAAACGTTTATATATATATATATACATTTTTTGAGCAAGGAACACTCTCGGGCGTCCCCAGAATACCTCCTAAATTATTATCACAATCTGTTCAGTAGTTTCGGCATGCATAGCGGACAAACATACAAACATTGATTTTTATATATATATATATATACTAGCTGTACCCGCAGCTTCGCAAGCGTTTTTTTTATTCGTATTAAATAATTATAAAATTGTGAAACTATGTACAATTATAGAAATGCTCTTTAAAAGCAATTGTAAGTACGACACGCAGGTCACTTACAGTAACATGTAACGTGTACATTAGATATATAGATACTAACTTATAAATTGCTTTTTTGTTACCAGTTGCTTGTATACTTTCATACCCAATTAGTAAAAAAATGTTATTTTGATATTACATACGTACACTTCATTTTTATTATGTGTACAGAAAATTACGAAAATAAATTATGTGCGGTAAATAATTAATGACATTTTAGAAAGTTTAGTAGGGAATGTACGGCACCAGTAGATATTTCGGTGTAATGGATTGAAATAAAATCGTAAAATTGCATGTAGAACTCTACGATCTATGGGTGTCTGGTTGATTTTATAGTAAACTAGCTCTGCTCCCGGTTTTGTAAACATTTTATTATACGCTGTAATTATTTTCAACTCCTCATTTTACATTTACTGACATTTTATTATTTCTAAAAGTATTATTGTAATTTTTATAGCCTATAAAATTTTCAAATACTGTAAGTATACAAAGTTTTAACAACATTGATTAAGGTTTGAATGGAATTTTAGGTTTTTGTAAAATTTTAATTTATGATACCTAATATTGTTGACAGTTATTTTATTAAGTTACTTAACGAATTACCAAGCTTTCTGTGTAGAAAATTTCTTAAACATCTGTCAAGCCATTTTTGAGTTAATTTTGGACAGACAAAAAGTTTTGACTTTACATTCGTGGTCACTCACTTCTAGACAATTTCAAAAACAAATGCGCAGACAAAACTAGATACAATACAGCGTCTCGATATTTCTTTCACGAGAGATGAATCATTAAAAAGTCGAATAAATGAAGTGAAGAATTCTAAAATTCCTGAGCTATGGAACCGTAATTCATTTTAATTCGATACAGAATCGCGGAACCCCTTTTAAGTGCTTCCGACTCGGTCCAATTTAACAGCTCTTTCGCGATAACTTTACCCTGTGATTTATTTTTGATGCGTATTTTATCGGTTCGCGGGCCGTTTGCACCGGCAGAGCTGCGCGGCGGCGGCGGTTCACGCTTTTCATAATTTAATTTATTGAAGTTGTCTGGAAAGGAGACGAAATCTCTTAGACGATTCTGGTTCGTGAATTCATTTGATCATTCCTTATTATATCAGCTTTGATAAACTTCGTGGCCTACTTCTATTTTTGCATACAGTGGACGAGACTTTTCATTATGAGTCATTGGAGAACAGATGAGACTGTACTACTATAACAGATTAAGTATCGTATATTATAGCGTTTGACCACAACTCTCGTCTCATGTTATACGACGCCGTGCTCTAAGATTGTGAATACACTAAACCTAGAGTTGGCGGACTCTCAGTGCAACTGCGACACACACCTATAGGTTATTGACGATACATCTTCACTTTAAATGTGTTAACTAACCACGACAGCGTTAAAAAAGCCCTACCACAATGGTTTTTTGAAATGAAGGTTTAAGTCCAGTACAAGTTGTAATAATTACTTCAATCGACAAGCTTTCCATGAAATTACTTTTATTATAATACATTTGTTAAATACAACGACTTATAGTTTATTCATCGATTGAAAACATCAGAATAATACAAATAAAATAAATAATATATTATTGAATATAAAATATTCTGAAAATGTGAAAGAAAAACAAAACGGATTCAAATCAGCGCAGCCGAAGAAAAACGTGGGAAAAACAATGGGTTAGTGGAAAGAATAAATAAGAAGAGATTTATTTCGTGAGTGGAATAAACCCTAAGGGGTGGATGCGACGCACTGAATATAAAACAGATTAAGCTTTACCGACTAAATCATCGCTTTACTAACATTATATTTTTAGAAAACAATAACGTCTTTAAACACTCAACGAACAATGAGACAACATTTTTAAAACAACAATCAGCGTGACCTTTTTGCTACCGTAGAGATAAGCAAGCAATTTCTTTATTTAGAGTTAGCAGAACAAATATATCTTGTTCTGTTTATTATGTTTGTTTATGCTTTGAGAAGGCATTTATGAATATTAAAGCAAAACATGTTAAGAAGACCTGTTAGGAAAAGATCCTGTACATCGAATTGTTACCGGGTGGTAACAAACTAGACCGGGTTTATTTTGTCTATTACAACTATACAAGTTGTTGCTTACTCGTGTTTGCTCACGTCTTCTCTCACATTATTGTACGTTTGCTCTATCCCTTGGGAACAGTTACTTTTTAATGAAAGGACCCATCCTTTTATCCTTTTATATACCCTTGACAATATATGCAAAATTTCTTGATATCAATTGTTGGTAAGGCATGAAAGTATAATAAAGAAACTCATATTCGCATAAATAATATTGGTTGGGATATACAGACAGCAGATTGTTCCCAGACACCACGATCGCTTACTTTAAATGATCCACCCAATATAACGTGTTGACATTTAAACCTCTACTCTAACCTCTAACCTTACTGCGTTATGGCAGTTGAACCCAATATTCAACTAATCGATAATATGCTTTATTGTAACATTTAAAACTAAATCTTAGCCTAAAGAAAAAAATTCTTTTTTGTCAATGGTGGCAAACGAACTGGTGAGACACCTGATGTTAAGTGGTCACCACCGTCCATAGACACTAACAACACGATAGGAGTCGCAAGTGCGTTTCCAGCCATTGGGGAAATGGGGAAGGAGGAAGGAGAGGAGGTGGGCTTCCGGCTCTCTCACTGACCAAACGAAACACAACAGTGCAAGCACTGTTACTTCACGTCGGTTTTCTATAAGAGGGTGTTACTACCCCGGGCGAGCCGACCCATTCATGCAGTAATAGCCTCAGCGTGCCTCTACCACCTAAATTACCTAAAAATGTTATTCTCGGTCTTATTGCATTTCTATATATTGAGAGGCTGAACTTTTCCTATGCTTAGCGGTGTAATTATCCTCGTCCACGCCTTTATTTAACATCCCCACTAATACATAGGCAAAGTAATTCTGTCTGTTTACATCATTTGCAAGAAAATTTGCCACAAAAGTAACCTACGACTTAAGGCATAGACTACACTTAATCCTGAATATATAAAAAAAAACGTTAAGATAAGGCGTAGCATAAACTAGTTCATCTATGTACTGATTGAACATCAGATTAAGAATTGATATAAATAAGTTGTGATTCGGTAAATGGTGTAAACGTTATCGGTATAAAATACAAAAATATGATACACGTGAGATAAATATAAAATGATAGGTCAAAAAAATGTATATCAATATGTTAAAAAGACTACGTAATATAAAGAAACATAAACTACAAGTAAACACGACGCAGGCCAATACGTTTAGATAAATTTATGTAATTTTTTTTTATTGTGTATGATCGTAGTGTTAGCGTTCATTTTAAATCTCAGTTATAATTAATTCTGTATTCCAATTCTATATACACAAGTCTTGTTTATATCTTGTCAAGTTATTATGTACCATTAAATACTGATATATTTATTTGTATTGAGGAAAATAAGACAAACTCTTTAACTCGATACTGAATAAAGCTGTTTTTAAGAAAATGAAGGCCTTTTTTTATCTTTATTTAATTTAGAAACTTAGGTCCACATAGAACATGTCAGTTCCATCGTACCCTAATCTTAAAATATTCACCAAAGAGACTTAAATTTCCAAATGAAGGCTTTGCGATTTGTTTCTTTGTGTGTTCTTTGTTTGAATCTTGTTTTATTATACACATAAAATGGTATGTGTAAAGACGAATATAAGGTTAATATATCAATAATAATCTTGTTTATCCAAAGTGCTAATTTGGCAAGTATCAGTCATTTTTTGTACATATTAGATAAGTGGGATTTATAGATTTCAAATACCATTCGCTCTGCTCGTGCGTTCAAAATATTAGTTTTACAAATCAATTTAAAATAACTGTTTTAGATAATTATTCAGTTTGATAACACAGAACGCAATCCATTGAGTTTAGAAGCACAAAATTTTACATACAACTTCCTTTATTATATGGGTAAGAACTAACAGAGAACTTGGTAGATTCATACTCTAAGAGAGAAACAACATCCGGAACACGAGTTGTATGCAATGAAATCACCTCATATCAATCTCTAAAATTCACTGGTGGTTAGATGGATTTATAAGTGGGCAGAAGTTTTCCTTTAACTGAATTTTCCTGTATTCCGTACATGCATTCCAAGAAAATTAACATTTTTTGTAATACTATATAGGTTTTAGTATTTGACCACAATCTCATCTGATAAGATGACCCAAGATAGTAAACACGCTAAAGCTAAAGCAAGAATGGTTCTTAAATGTAGCTACCGGAACACACCCATAGATGCTTGGTAACAGATTTTGAGCTCGAGTGTGATAGCTAACCAGGAGGACTGAGATAAAGTCATAGCAACATGTTGTGGTTGTATATTTATTATTATTATCATTTAACTACATATCATAAAGATGTCAATGCAGACAAAGTTGCCTGCGTGCGTAAGTATTGAATAATATCATAGCCGTTTTAATATCGCCGTAAGAAGCAACACGCACTCACCTGACGTGCAAATGCCGGTTGATGGATGCGCGCCGCTCTGACAGTCAGGATTATGATGCGGACGGGAAAAACAGATTCGTGCGCTCCCCGCTACTCCCCGCTTACAGTCCGACTGAGACCCTACATGCGTGAGTAATTTGTACACCATATTCTGAAACGTATATTGTTTAATTTTCGTATATTCTTTTGTGAGATAGCTTGTAATTTAATATGGCTTAGTAAGTCTTTTATTTAGGACTCACTAGAGAATAATGGAAATACAAAGCACGTACTAGAAGTCTTTAAATAAAACAACTAAATTTCGAAGAAATTTAGTTACATGTCTAGATATATTATATAAAATGTATATCTTTGTATTTACATGAAACAAGTTGAGTTCAGTATTTCGTTCGTATACAATAAGGGTGAGTTTGATTACGTTAGAGCTCATTAAATAAGTAATAATGTAATAATAGTATATATATAATAGTAATAAAGTAATAATAAATTAAATTTTGCGCTGTATTTTTCAAGTTAATAAGTAAAGCATTTTCATTAATCCATAAAGAGTCATACTTTTAGTTGATCATATAAAAATAGGCGACAACAAAATATTTCAGTATCATTTCCTCTTCCGTTTGTCAACCGATTTTTTTTGTTTAGCAGCCTTTGAAGAGCTTTAAAGAGTGTTATAAATAAAAAAAAAACAAGAAACGCTTACTGTTTCCATACAATCGACAAGTTAACGCTGAAATTATAATTATATTGGTCATACTACACGATCCTGCTATTTACGGTATTTATATACAATGTGACAAAACAACTTCACTGATATTGAAACTTAAAAAGAATATAGAGTTATGAAGTTTTGACCACTAAAGTGATACATGGTATGGTTGGTAAAAATCATATATAAATGACGTCCAAAGCAGTCTACGTATGTTTATATTAGAAAATATCAACATTTCTCATAAAACAAACAGATGAAACTTTAGACAATCGTGAAGAAAATTATTTTAAAATGAATTGTTTGTTTGCAGAGAGAATTCGTTTCGCCAAGTTTCGTTCGACTGAAAATATACGAAACACCATATCGGAAACGTCAAACTTTTTAGACACGGACAAATAATTGCTAATTTAAAATGTTCATAGGCGTAATTTTGTCTTGATACCAGTAATGCCAAATATAAAATGTAAAAAATACGACCTATTCTTTATTAAGATATTATATCAATTAAAATGACTGGATAAGGACGTGACTCATTACCGTATTTTAGTTTTAATTGATAACCACAATAAATGGATGTGCGTGGAGTAATCTTAATTAATGTAACATGAATATTTTTTATTATTATTTTTTTATTGGAGCTTGGCAAAATTAATGTACTGTGCCTGATGGTAAGCACAGTACAATCCAAAAGCAAGCGGCTCTATGAACTCTGTAATGTCTACATCATTAACAATGCGGACAGCCCGTCTCTGCAACTTGTCCAGGGTATCCAAGAGGTACTTTGCCGAACCGTTTCGGAGGTGCGAGCAGTATTCCACGCAGGGCCGAATTTGTGCCTTATAAAGGAGATATAGTTGTTCAGGCGTGAAAAACCGTCGCACCCTGTTCAAGATTCCGAGATGCAGTGGAGATCACGCTCTGTATATAATCCCTGGGATTGAGGTCGCTGCGAATATCTATGCCTAAGATATTGAGACCGTCTCACACTGCGAGCGAGACGCTCTGAAAAGCTGGAAGGGGGTTAAATGGGTATATCTTGCAGGTAAACACGCATACCTCTGTTTTGTTGGCATTAAACTCAACCAAATTACTTGCTCCCCATGTTGATATTCGAAGCAATGACTAGTAATGAGTTTAATGACTAGTTCCTGCCGTCTCTCTTCTGTGTCTCCCTGACCGCAGGAAGGCTCGCTGTAATAGGATTCATGGATGATGCTATCGTTAATTATTATTTACTGTCACTTCACATACTTTAATTTATTTTTTCGACGAATCGACTTATTGCTTTTAACTCTTTTCCATCCGTCTTGTATTGTCGTAGGCATTTTTATTATATACCTTTTGTCCTAATGCCTATTAATTAATTAATTGCCTATTATTTGCCTTATAACAAAGATATAAAATTGTACGAGAATAGTATCGACTATGAAATTATCTTGTATCTATTATTATTTTTTCTATAATAAAACTGTAACAAGGCCACATCTGTACATTAAATATTTTTTGAAAATTATAATCGTACAAAGACTTTGTTATCGACACAGAAGCGAAAAATATTCCATTTACAATTTTTGTCTATCTGTCTGTCCCTGTGAACACGTATCACTCTGAAAGTACTGAACTAATTTTGACGAAACCTTACATAGTGATAAGTAACATTACAAGGTTACATCTAGTATACTTTTTGTCCTATATAACGCAACGGGTTTTCCAGGATAATGGACGAAAGTTTGTTGCATGGCAAAAGTGGCGAGCGCTTATAGGGGTGATATGTGATCCCTACATACTCATAAAAACAAAGGGAAAAGTCTAAAAGACAACAAATCGACCAGCGCTACTATATACAACAGAACGCTGGACAGTAAAAAAAGCCCATGAATAAAAAGTACACGTCAATGAGATGAAGATACTGAAATAGGCGGGAAATGTCACTTGACTCGATAAAATACCCTAATATATATACGTAGTATAATATACGTGGGAACTTTAAAGTCGTACTAACCGTTGATAAAATGACCGAAAATCGCCTCAGATGGTATGGGCATTTAAAAAGACGTAAGGAGGATCATGTGGTTCAATTAGCCTTGAATCTACCCGAACGCAAAAGAAGTAGAGACCTCCCACTTTGGACATGATGGTCAAATATTGCAAAAGACGTCAAGAAAGCCCAGTTGCAAGAATCGACAACCCAAGACGGATTGGCTTGGCGCTAAAATGTGAGGAGTCTCGACACCAAATAATGGCAAAAGGGATGGACAAAGAACAAAAGATGAACGATTACAATCCATTATCTCATTTTGAAATGTAACGACACATATACCTATAATTATTAAGTCGCAGCGCGCACGGAACGGATTTATAGCCGTGTGTTGACGATGTTATTCGTTCTGGCCGCGACATTCGCAATGACATCTCGATCGGCCGATATGAAAACGGGCCGTGATTGAAAAACGATTGGTTCCCGGAATCGGTCGTAAGCTTTACAACCACTTTGAATTCGATTACCGAGTAACAAGTACCATATCGTGTTATAATGATTGAAGGAATTATTACGAGCAACAGTCATTCGGCTGTTGTAGTATATATTGTGTTTTATGTGGTGTGGTATAACAGAATCTGAGTCATACATTTATCTTTATTTTTGATATCTATACGTAGTTTATGTGCATCTATTTGGACAGCTAAAAACAGATTTTTATTAGTATTGACGGCCCGGTTTCTGATGGTAAATACAGTGCAATCGAAAAGGCCACCGAGAAATCTCTAGATCTACGTTATGGTCCAGTTACAAACATTGCTATCATGCTAATTTGCTAGCTGGATATTTATTAATTGTTCTCTAAATGCGAAAAACTAAAAGATAATGATCTAGCAAGTACAGATGCGGGGGCATATTTCATTACTGGGTTACAAAATTGTGAATCCACGATGCAAGTGAAACTGCTTTTCGAATCGTAGGCATTGACTTTAAATTTTTCGTAAAATTATTCGATTTCGGGTATTAAAATAGCGTGTTTAACAATAACTTAATAATTGGAAAATGGTAATGACATTGGGAAATCCATAGTAGACATATATCTAACTAGGTGTTACCCGCGGCCCCGCACGCGCTTTTAAAAAAATGTATTTAAGAATGGAAAATTGTAAGTGGGTGTGTACATTACAGAAAAGCTTTTTCAAAAACATTTGTAACTACGACACGCACGCCAACTGTAACATGTAAAGTGTACATTAGGTATATAAATACAAATAGTATATCGATTGCGATGGGATTTATCATCAGCAACATACCTGGAACTTCAACCTACTATATACCAAACTCAGTGCTCACTAACATTATATAAGAAAGTAATGTAAATTATAAGCTGTACATTATCGAACAATATATTTTAAATATTTTATTATATAGATATAATATGCCCGTATTGTCAATATACTTAAGTTATTCTTATACGTTGCTATAATCACTGAGTTATGTAGAAACAAACGCGGTAAATAAAACAATATAACCAACAAATTGAACAAAAAGATGATATAATTCATATTATATACAGATATATGACTTCCAATTATCTATATTTATTCTTGTAGTACAGTAAGGCACATGTCTCACGCGTTTGTAATATATTTTTGATCAATTTTACACGGACGAATACATAGATAGCAGTTAATCACTTTTCATAGTGTACCAATTCAAATAAAAAAGAATCAATAAAATCGGTTCACAATTGACAAAAATATCGGTTAACACACATAAAAAATACATACAACCGAACATAGTAACCTCCTCCTTTTTCGAAGTCAGTTAAAAAGAAGGTCCTCTGTTAGTTTATCTGTTCGCGATAAAGTCAAAAACGACCATTTTCACCAGTAGATAGAATGATATGAATGATATGATATGATATGATATGATGATTCATGGGGAAGGTTTATGTATAATTTGTCATGGTTTTCATTTTATTATCGGGGTGGGACAAGATCTTCCGAGCCCCCTAGTTATCTATCATAAAAGCCTCGTGAAAGTCGGTCCAACCAATTAGGAGATAGTAGGATATTGCGGACGAAGTCTTGAGTAACCAAATAAAATAGTCTAAGTTACTTCTTATAAGGTGAGTTATCTGCCAGTGAAAGTCCCGTGATAATCAGTTCAAGCATTCCGGATATTCCGTTGCAGCCGAAGGCGAATAAAAAACCTAAATTACTTTTTATGAGGTCTGCTATCTACCAGTGAATACCCCATGAAAATCGGTCCAATCATTTTGGAAATAGCCATGCGGACGAAACCGCGGACAAATAAAATAGAATATGTCAACCGCTATAATTTCGGCTATCTGGCAGTAAAAAAAAATCCCGTTAAAATAGGTCCAGCCGTTTTGCAGATTACGCGCAACAAACAAACAAACAAACAGACAAAATATACGAAATCTTTATTTGAACAATTTTGTTTTATGATTATGAAGACTAAGAAGATAATAATGATGAATAAAATAATGTACGACATATTGTATAGAAGATTTGAATAAGCGCCTTTATTGTCACTTGGACATTGAAGAAAATTGATTCAGAATTGGCAGTATGGATTAATTCCTTCGCCTGTCCTATTGAACGAATATTATTACTATGACTAACGAAATCTCTCAAAAAGAAAAAAATGCCCGATTCGAAACATTCTTCATTGGTGCTCTGCCTATATTGGTGTTAGCGTGATGATATATAGCCTATAGCCTTCCTCTATAATACGTAATAGATTACAAATAAAAAAACTGGTAACAAAACAGACGTAGAATTAACATTTTGAACAGAAACACAAAATAAACTTTAAAAACGTTTGCGATAGAAAGTTCCCACGTTACCATGGCAACGTATATAACACTACGTTAACACTCAGCTAAAAGGAAAAAAAACAGCCCGATTTTGAAACATTCTTCATTGTGGCTCCGCTTTTACTGGTGTTAGCGTGATGATATATAGCCTATAGCCTTCCTCGATAAATGAGCTATCTAACACCGAAATAATTTTTCATATCGAACCTGTGATTCCTGAGATCATAGCGTTCAACCAAACAAACTCTTCAGCTTTATATATTAAAGTATAGACTATAAATTTTAATTTCAATCTGCGGGTTATATTACGGAATACAAAAATACAATTAGTCAGATGATAGGCGCATTTTAAAAACTGAGCACAATATTTATTTAAATCATTGGATCATTTTGAATTGAGCCATGGGCGGCGTCACATTTAGCTTGGCTGCTGTGTCGAGCGTCTTTCGCATTACCCCTACTCTGCGGCCGGCTGTAATGTGACGTGCGATAGATGAACGAAAATATTTAGGGCGATGGAAAATAAAAAAAGGATTGTGTGGTTTTATGAAACCACGGTAAAAGTGAAACTTCGCATTATAGACTAATAATAGTCTATACACTACACGGTCAGCTGCTGCGAACAACAGGCACCGCCATATTGGCCCTGGCTGCTCTAACGAGCGCCTTTCACTTTATCCCTACTCCGCGGCCGACCATCACGCGACATGCAACACACAGACGAAAAAGTTTGAGACGATGTAATAAAAGTTTCACTTTATAAACTAAACATAGTGTTTGCCGTAAAACAGGCATTATATGTAATCGTCCACTGGAGTTTTCTTTGTTGTTAAGAGATGATGCCACTGACGAGATAGCTCGCGCTTTCATTGGTGAAATGCGGCTGTACTTCCGACACTGAATCAATTTTCCAGGCTTCCCAAATAATTCATTGTCCTCTTGTCTGCTCGTTTTCTTTTTGTCGTTCTATCACCTTTCTCGTATTGATCAAATATAAGCCAATAATGTTTCGGGTAACACATTTCTATAAAGACGTAGATTAAATGTAAATAATACCAAAAATAGAAAACTATTAACAATACAAAGAGAATAAAAAGTAATACCAATGAATACTTCAAAACTCTACTTTAGGAATAAATGGTTATGTTTGTACCGCCATTTTGAATGTATTTCTTATATTCGAGAATATAATATAAGAAAAGCCACTAAAAAGAATTTTCGTCAGTTCATTTCAGATGTAGGAAATAAATTTACAACAATTTTTGTGTACAGACGAAAGCAAAATTTATAGGAATGTTTTTACCAAAGTGTCACATATAATATGTATGAATTGATGTTAGATATATCAAAATCACTCAGTAGTTTGGATTGAGTTTATGGGTAGGTTTTGAATATCCTTATACAACTTTTTAGCGACCGCGATCGTTGGAGGCACCTGCAGAGAGCTAAAGAGCTGGAAAGCGGATACTATTGAAATAGGCAGGGATTAGAAGGTAAAAAGGGTAACAAAATGGCTCGTGAATCGTGATCTCCCAACAAAATTGAACCATTTTGAAATATATACATTTGCGATTCTTTACACGCATACCTAGACTGTACATTGGGTATGTGTCAAGTATGGTTATTTTATGATTAACATTTACAATCTTATTATGTATAAAATATTGTGTTCATGCAATATCGTTTCATGAAAAAAGTATAAGCCCCAACCGAAACACGCCTCCTCGTAAAAACTTTTTTCAACTTTTATACTCCTTTACTTAAAAAAATATGTAGTAATTAATACCTTATTAGAATAATGAGGGGATTTCTTTTACAAAGTTTTAATTGGATTTACTTGTGGAAATTTATTAAAGTTTAAAATACCTATTCAAGTGAAAATTGTTAAATCTTATTTTTTGTTCTTAAATACTAAAAAAATAACACATATTCTTGTGTTACATGTCTATACATACACTTCAAGTGAGAAACTTTAACCGTAATTGAAATACAACTCAAAACTACTAGCTTTTTGCCGCGAATTCGTTCGCGTTAATGTAGATTTTCTCTATCTCTCGAAACTATATTTTTGTATAATTCTAACAACGTTAATGCAAATGTTCATGATGATCGATTGACATTCATCCATTGTCGAATGTCACATAAAATTGAAGAATTTTTATTTATTTATTTATGAACAAAAATGGACACGAACCCTCTTATATGTGAACACAGCATGCATAATATAAGAAAACAAAGTTATAGTATTAATACAAAGATAAATTAAATTATATTACACATTTAAATACATTTTTTTTCTAGTTGAAGCCAAAGAAACACAAAAATATATATCGAACTTGAAACGGAAATTATTGCAAAAAGAAAGCACGCGATACAAAGGGCAATGTTGGCCTCCGTTAGTTCTTGGTAAAGGCAGATGAAAAGTTTGCCTGTTAAGAAAATTACTGATTATACGTGGGCCACTCAAGGGTATATCTTGAAGAAAATCTGAAGATTCTAGGAAATCGGGTATCAATTTGTATATAAACATTACATCAGCCACCTTTCTACGAATCTGTAATGGTTTCATTTTATAAAGTTCTATAGTTCTTATGAGCAAAGGTAAGAATATATAATTCGAACAAATGATTTGTGCTTTATTTCCAATAATAATAGGGAAGTTTATCGTTGAAGAGGACCAAATAAATTGTTTTTAATTGGTTCGTTATTTCACTTAAATAAATTCCGTTTTAGTGTCGGATAAATTTAGAACTTGACAGTACAACGTTTGGCTAGTCAAGTGCACCCGCTTACCGATCCAGTATTTTATAGTAAAAGTTAAGCGATAAAACACAAAAGCGAATTTTGTAAAGGCTTTTGTGCGAAACTGTCACAGGCATGCACGAGAACATGAATGACGTTGAAGATATATTGCAACAACTTCAGTGTCTTTCTTTATTTGGTTGTTGGATTCCACCTGTTGGTATTATCTTGCCATAATGAAAACAAGAGCAAAGTATAGATACTACATATGTTACAACCAATTATAAATCTCTATAATTTAAAAATCGAGCCAAATGCAACTTGGTGAATAGATAAACTTGCAAAAAAAGAAAAATAAATTCAAAATAAGACCGAGTCGATGACGTTGACGAATAATTAAGAACGGCTAAATTAATTTTATTTTGATTTCGTATAGTACTTATTTTATTTTGTGAAGATAACAAATACGGATACGGCACTGTAAAAGAAGTCAACAGTTGTAGTATTTGATATCAGGTACCAGTTTCTGATCTCAGCTGGGACTAAACAACATCTGATTTAATTTATTAGCGTCGCTTTTGTATTTTCAGAGAAATCTTTAATAATATCTGCCATGTTAGCTATTAATGCGACGTATTAGTTAGAGCACTTTTGCGTCTCGTATATTAATTATGATATTATGTTGTTCCTGTGACACGAAATCCTTATTGTTCCATAAAATTACAGTATTGCAGGTTAAGATTTAAGGAGCCCGGACATATGCATATCAGCGTTTAGCTTCACCATCTGAATTCCCTTCCCTGACATAACAAATCTGTTAAAAACTTACAATAACTGGTTTAAAAATTGCATCTAAAAAGAAGCTTACAATTTTGCTCCTGATAGAGCAAAATCTGTTAGTACTTTATAGAAAGATTTCGCTAATATACCCCACACTCCAATTTTAATTGCGTATGGTCTGATCACGTAATTGATTTATGAAAACACTAGATATCTTTACTAGGTGGACTTTGGGGTAGTTACATTCCCAAAGTAAAGTGACTTCTAAAGTCATATTTTGAATATATGTTGCATAGAAGCTAGCATAATATTATCAGTAATTTTAAGGTAGGTCAGTTAAATTCTAGACTTACAAATGCACGCTGCAACCAAAACATGCGGCTCTGGTACATAAACCGATGCATATTTCATAAGGGATGAACGGTACGTGTGTTTCCGGCGGCTATTGATTTTGTACGGTTCACGGCTAGCTACATCCGGTCCGCTTTCCGGGTCAGTGGTTCACTCGACTTTGCGTTTTACATAATTCACTTTGATGATATGTTTCTTTAATACATCTTTTTTTGTTTACATTATTTGATTTATTTACGGTCTCAGGATTGTTTCGCTTTCAAAGATTTATTCCAATTTTCTATTATTATTAAAGAGTGTTTAGTATCATTACAGTTACACAATTTTGGATATATTGTGTGCTCTAATTTTAATTTGGACCATTGTCACCTCAAACTTTTTATTAATGTTTGTATTAATACTAAAACTAAAAATCAGCAACTAAGTGAAATTGATTAAATTATGATATTATAATTCATATGACATTAAGGAATCTTAAATATCTACTGTTGTTATTGTACCTACTTATTTTATGGTTTTCAAGAAGTCTTTAATTGTGCTCACCTACATCACATAATCAAATCCTATATACAAATTCATAGTTCTATACGCTAGATTTTATTAAATCGTATCTATATTAATAATATTGTAATAATATTATCCATCCGTAATTAGATCGTGACACAGAATTATAGTAAGTGTATGAGATGGCATAACAAGATGGTAACGTGATTACCGATCTATATATTATATAATGATTATGCATTGGAATATTCCAAGTTTTCAGAAAATTAAAAGGTATCATAAAAGGAATATGTAAAGATCGTCTTAATTAAAAACATCTCACTGAGCAAATCAATGTTCAAAATTATCCAATTACGTGGAGGAAATATTTGAATAAAATCAAGAAAATGCTATAAACTTGTACTTTAAAAAAATGTTTCTATATGTATGATAGATTACTTACTACTTACTTACTAATTACTTCTATTTTATATTAGAAATTAAATAAGCTCTATTATTTCTCGGACGAGCTTCAGCTACAATATAATTATTAAATTCAAGAAGATCCATTGTCCTATAAGTACTGACATTAAAATTATAATTGATCTGATATAAAGGCTTGCTATGTAAGATTCCATCATGTTCTTTGTGACCCATTTCATTTATTTAGAGTGTTTACTTATAATTATGGACTATACAGGTTCCAACCTTCATTGTAACCTTCCTTACTACCTTAATTCCACCAAATTATCAAATATTAATTTGAAGATTTTGTTTTCTCTATAGTATATTACGTTATATTTAACCTTGGTATATACAATCGTTACCTATATATCAAATAAAATAGAATGTAGATTGCAGCTTCACAAGGAATAAAAACATTACTCGTATACAAAAACTATATTAAAAGTAGGGATTTTCTCACATCAAATAAATAAGAAGAAGAACCTTCGTTTATAAAGATAGTGAATTGAAATTATATCAAAAGACAAACCGTCGTCATCAAATAAAACAAACAAAATTGATTGAGGGTCCTCGTACGGATGTGTCCGGGTAAAAGCTAGTGAGACCCGTTCTAGTAGTGCTTGATGACTCCTGCTTAAACTTTGAACTTATTCATATAATAAAGAGTCTCGAAGCAAATCTAAACATCAAATTGCATCTGTTTCTTCATCTGAGAACTAAGTTCGAATACATGATGTTTTATATTTTTACCAAATCCTTAACAATTTAACAATCATACAACTGGTGATGCTAGGGCTTCTTTATGGTGGTAAGGCTTTCTCTAAGTCGACCAAGCTAGCCATCGCCCTCAAGTTGGAAATCTGTCAGCAAGCACCTGTTGCTGTGTTCCAGAAGGTTTACTCGAGAGCTAGTCTCCCTAGTCTTAGCGTGTTTATTATCTTAGAGCGCGTCCTCATTTAACATCAGTTCAGGTTGTGGTCAAACGCTAAACACCTATACCCACTCGTTGTTGGAACAACATCCCACCACCATGTCGATCCAAAAAGAGTAAACTTAGCTTTAAACTCTCATATAAGCATTATCTACTGCAATTTCAAACTCAGTAATTTAAGTGACGTACAATGTATTCACGTAGTTTTATTGTAAGACCGGTTTATTGGTGTGTATTTTTTATTTTTTTAAATCTTTTTCCGTATACATTTACATTTGTTATGTTTAATCCTAAATTTGTGGTTACAGCATTTATTTCTCTGTAGTATGACCAACTTTGACGTGTTACGTGTGTCTGTGTTATTTGTTTGTTCGTCTCAAATTTTGTACTAACTTTAACGTCCGTTTATCATCATATATTAGGCTCCCATCGAAAATCAGCGCTGCAGTACTACTTACAGTATTGCAGATTTTTGCTGAATGGGTTCGCCAATTGTTGTACACCTATTTTTTCATTTTTAAAATGTTTTTTTTCTGTCATAATTATTTGTGTAATTTAATTTAATTGTATGGTTGTTCCAACAATAAAGTATTTCTTTCTTTCTTTCTATATAGTATAAAAATAATTTTTATAGTCATAATAACTTCCATTGCCGTTTATGTACTTAATATAACTACTGTAAACTACTTTATTCAGACGTTATATTTGTGTAATATCTGACGATTTGTATGTGCCATATTATCACGTTCCCGATTTCGCATAATCGAAAATTTTGAAAAAAAAATAATCTAAGTGTTTATTACTTCTTTACCAAATTCTACATTTTATGCTTCTTAGGAAGTTGCCAACTTAGTCCAAAATCCTATATTTGCATAGTTATTTCAATAATAATATAAGTGTGTATTATTTACCCAAGAATATAGTTTAAGTGTTTCAATCATTGCTATTGGAAGAAAGCCAAACCGGTTCGCTTGTCAGCGAGAGACGTGGATCGACATACTTCATATATTCAATTTATATGATTATTAACCGACGTTAGATCACAGTATACATAACATGCGCTTCGTGAACATTACTATTATCAGTAGACTACATACATTGAAGAGCTTTGAAGAGTTTGAAGATAAAATGTATGAGATTTAAATTTTAAATGTTTTAGGTTTACTTTACCTAATGTTTCACGTTTCACGATAGTAGAATCAAGATCAAAGGGAATTTATTAGTACTAGTTGACAATATTGTTCTTGGGTGTAACGCTTGATTCTAAGTAACACTAGGATCCTCACATTGAACAATTAACGGGAAGATTAATTAGTTCGCCAGCTTACAGATACTGCCACTGCTAGACTGGTCTACTTCGCCTACTTCCATACCTTCATGCCTTATAGTACTTTGCTGTGAGGGATAGATAGATACAATATTGCTAATACAAAGCGAGCAATTCGAGCAACTTATTTGGGAACTCACGAATTATTAAAGGATAACTTTCAGGAATTTGGTATCTTAATTCTGCCCTTCTAATACATTTTTGATAATTTAATATATGCCTGCAAAACTTAGAACGCCTGTAATTCGTAAAAGACTGACATAATTTTAATAGAAAAAGCAATGACAATTTGATCGCCCCATGTCTCAGGCTTAGTAAGACTAGCTACAGTTGTTTTAGTTATTACTGTTACGCTTTACAGCAAATTCCCCAAGCATATTACGGAATTTATCGGATAATGGAACCTAGCATCATGTCAAGAGGGTATTGATGTTTAAATGTTGGGAGGATAAATATGTGAACGATAGTATTGTCTGGAAAATCACCCCTCTCTATGCATCTGCTGGATACAAATGTAACTGTAACGTATTTTTATAGAAATACTAGCGGGCCCGGCAGACGTTGTCTCACCCTGCGCCCTGATTAAAAATAAATCCTTGACAAATTATATACCAAAACGTTCCCCATGAATCACTTTATCCACTGGTGAAAATCCGTTCAGTAGTTTTTGAGTTTATCGCGAACAGATAGACAGACAGACGCGGTAGGGGACTTTATTTTATTTATTTATTTATTAATGATGTACGATGATAAAATAAATCAAATAGATTTATTCCCCTTCTTTTCAATGACATGGTTGTTTTCGAAAGCGGTAGTAATCTTAACATTCGTAAAAATTAAATAAATTATTTTTGTTTTTGATTTTGCAAAAAGTTGAAAAGTATTCCGTTAGTTTTCTAAACAAATGTAGGCAATTTCAAAATGTATGGTATAATATTATCAAAAAATCAATATATTTCAGAATTAATAATCTTGCATTCTCAACTTATCAACATACATTTTTGCATACACGTTGTGAGAGGAAGGGAACAGGACGTAGGTTTTTTTTTTATATTTACCGACAACGCGAGTAATAAGTTAGTAAACAAATATTTCTTTAAAACTCATTTCTCTCTCGTTTACCGTTGAAATAGCAATCCCGAATATGATATAAACCGAGGGTAGGTCGTAAAGAACCATTAAATTTGATCCCGGATGCGAAACCGCGGTGGTATACCGCGCCCAGGAAATTGAACGGGGAATGCCTTGTATCGCAGCTCTGGATCCGTTCAAACCGCTTCTATAGTATGTGGAACTCTTGAGAACATATATTTTCTCTATATGCTGTATATATACCGAGACATCCAGTAAAAAAGCATTTAGAACTTCGTCGCTTCGTGTCATATTATAATTAAAGAAAAACGTATTATTACTATTGTAACGTATACTATACGTAACACGTATTGTAACGTATAACCCCTTTTTCTATTTATAATATTCTTATTGTTAACATTGCCGTTTTATAATAGAAACAACCTTCTTTTAATGATAAAGTGTACAAATCAAAAGTGCAATAAAGAATTCATTCACTCATTCATAAGTACAGATCTAATTAGTCGAAGTACTGGCCATTGTTATTTAAGTTTCACCATTGTAATGGTATTTTATTCGGTGGCTTTGCTACTATAGATATTCTAGAGACCCATTAGACTTCAGATTTAAGCTTAATAAAAGTTATCCCAGTTCTAATGAACAATACCGGCATGGGCCTAACATACACTCATAAGCAGCTTCCTTTAACTCAATTTACATTTAGGACATGGTTTGACTGTATGAGCGTAATCACCACGCCAGCCCACGACGTATTGGCGATTTCAAACTCTGAGAAATCCACAGTTCTATATTTTTCCCACATACAGTATTACTACAAGAGCACTTCTCAGGTTTAGGTTTCCTCACGATGTTTTCCTTCACCGTCAGCCGATAGTGATACCAATTTAAATTAGTAAATGTACGCGAATTCCGGAAATAATGTTGATACATGCCGGGGTTTGAACCTGCGGGCATCGAAATAATATTCCACCGGTCAAACCACTACGCCACCACGACTTATTACTAGGCCACCACAATTTTTACTGATAAGAAATAAATATTTAGTTCTTGAAATCAAAATCAATGAAAAAATATTTTACTCAATTTAGGCACTAAGAAGACGCTTGTGAACATAATACAAGCCACCGGGTCGAAAAACAACCCACACATCGAGAAGAACCGGCAAGAAACTCGATCTAGTTTATCTTTTTAACAATCGTGCCTGGTTTATCAATACACAGTTCGTTTCAGATTAGGAATGAAGTTTCCACCCTTTTTTAATAACGCGTATATTAAGCTAGAGAGTTCGGAATTCACCAAGTACTTGGATTTAGATATATATGATGCAAATAAGCTTCAGAAGAGATATAGCGGGGAATTTTGTACATTAGAAATACTGTACGGTGACTGCATTAAATTAGTATGGAGCTTACGAAAGCAAATCGCATGTACCGTATTCCGAAACAACTATGTTCTACTTCTATCGTTTTATTTTAGAATCGTTTGCGCGTAACAATATTATTAGTAAATATAGCGTAATACAAGGCATACAGTGATTACTAAAATATGACGTTAACATGCCGCACTGCGGTATTGGTCTGCAAATATTAAGGCAGAAGTCAGCCAACTGTATACACATCGGCTGATCGGCGGACCTACAGACAATATCACTGACACATTTTTCACTATATACTTTAATGGAGATGTCCAATGAAAGTGTGTTTAGTCTTATAATGTTATAAATGATACCTTATTCTAGCTGCTGCTTTTAAATATTAGGTACGTAACAGTAAGCTTAGAAATATCAGACTAAGCATAAACTTTAAGGGTCATAGAAGTTGTAAGTTTAGTTCACAGGGTATCTTCTCGCTGTAATGTTATATATAAATAAAGAGGTTGTACAAGTCTTGTTAACAGCGATGCGTTACGTGCTTAGTTAGCTAAAGAATATTCAAAGGTCGCTCTCACACCGACAGCCTGATTTAATTTTATATACAATAATAGTAACAATCAGAGAGCTTGACACCTTTATGAATACAGCAAAGCAATGGTATTCTCCAATGAGTGTGTCATTACATATTTCAGTAAATAATAAGGGAGATTTGTCAATAACCTACAATACAATTCAAATGATGTAAATTAATCTCAGATAAAATGGAATGACTGAAATATGTTTGCACGTTTGTTATATTTTCCTCATTAATCCTTTGAGCAAATCAGAACGAAATTTTGGATAGAAATAGACTGGAATCTGAAGAAAAACATAAACTTTTATCCCCAATGTAACGAAAAACGCGCAGACCAAGTAGCAAGAAAAACCTAATTTTGTTATCAAACTAGTTGATATTTGTGAAATCATGTACATCGTTTATTATCGTTCTTTTTAATTTATGTATAGAAGAAAAACATACACAACACAAATCACTGAACGCGTAGTGTTTATAAAAATCGTAGTTTCTTAAAATTTCAATAACTTTATATTTAATGAAACTATCATTATATTTTTTTGTAAAACATCCAAGTGCCATGGAATTAAAACTAAAAAAAAATGAGCGAGCCTTACAGTGGTCGCATATGATGTGTAACATCCGACATGTTATACTACTATGAAATTGTGATTAAATATATGTGAAGTCAATGTATTCGTGGAATATATTCCAAGTATGAGAATGTATTATATTAAGACAAAGGCTTGCTTATGCAAGTTTAATTCTAGTCGTGGTAAATACGCAATAGTAACTAAAATTCTGAAAAATAATGAGTCTGGTATGATTGGAAATATTTTTTTATAATTATAATTTTTAAAATGAATATATAATTCTAATCGAGGAAACTTTTTTAATCATAATGAAAAAATATTATATTGATAGCGTCAGGAATTAACCTAAAAGTACGGAAAAGATCCGCACTAAAATGTTTATTCGAATAATTTCATATTACTTATTCGCATTTTTTAAAAGAATGATGAACACGGTCAGACGCTTAATATAACATCAGATTTGATATACAGCACTGTATAACTAGATGAGTGCACAGCTGATTCTCTCCGCTACCGCGCGCTATCATTGGTAATAATGATTGGTCAAATCAAATAGCGCTTGCTTCCCCAGTTTCCTGCAACACATTTCCGTCCCTTTTCCAAAATCATTCCCACTAAAAATATCCAGCAACCGAGAGGAAAGCTGTTACACATCAAAGATTGATCGAAATCTACCGCTATAATTTTATTTATAATGACATAACATATTAAACATGACATGACAACACTCATCAATCACAACAATCACTACCTATTAAATATATACCTACAAATTAAACTTACGGTTTTTTTTTAAATTTAGGCAACTCATAAAAAGGCAACTCGTATATTCCCCTTATATCGTGCGTTTAGCTACTATTACTATTTTGAATTAAAAATATATAAATAAAAGCACTGTTTCTAAAAGTGTCTAGCTCCTATATTAAAGAGAGTTTCCGAGTCCCCGGGGGAGCGGTAGAGGCTGCGCCCGTCGTCGGGGGCTCGTGGGGCACTCGCTAGCTAATCTCATTTTGTAAGGCGCTCGCAACGCGCGCGGATTTTGTTAAGAGAAACTCTTTTTATTGCAACACTGGCCATCTTCTCTGATAGACCATATTACGTTTATATACGAATAGGAATTCTATTACTCATGTAATTATATAACATCAGAATTATAACAGGTTATGTTCAGATTATGCTCATTGAGAATTTATCGACTTAACTAAACGGTTGCAATGACAGTAGGTCTTATGACAGGTCTAATGACAGTAGACTTATTAGAATGTATAATGGAGTCTGAACGCAATACCTTTTAGGCCACGATGCCGCAGTTTACGTGCCTGCCAGAGTCAGCTTCCGCAACATTACAATTAACTTTTTATCACAAATGATTATAGCTGAATTGCAAATACATAAATCATAATTATCTTATACATATTTTAATTAAGGTCATCATAAAACAAATGTATAAAGATTTTGAAAAATCTTGAAATGATCATTTCGTATTTTTCAATTTTCTATCCATTTTTTAAATTCACTCATTGAAACCAAGGAAAGTAGAAACTGTAATCATAATTCATCATAAAGTAATCAAAGTACTTGAGAAAATCTAAAAGCAATCAGATTCTCGTTAGATTCGCCAATTCTTTCTTATGTCATACAAATATCAAAAATTAGTTTTGTATATCGGCTTATAACTTATATAAATAACTAAATGAATAAATATATCATAATATCACTGTTTTGTAAATATTTACCACTATTTTCCTAAAATATACGTCACGGTATCTAACACAGGTAATATTATTCACCTGTTTCTCATTGTTACGATCAGTTGATGCAAAGTTATTGTTAAAGCATTTTTTGTTTATCTTTATTGTCACAAGATGACGCTGCTTATGAAATTAACAGATTATCATTTTGTTGTCAAACAATAGTATGGTTGTTAATAATTTTCATTACGATATAGGAGACCCGATGTAGCTGTAAAAGCCTGTCAGACCAATAGCGTAGTTCGGAAACGCATTTGAATATCTCTATACTATAAACGATCGGGTATTTTTTATTTCAATCCCGTACAAGTGTTACCGATAACCTGGGTTATAATTTGTAGTTTTCTTGATCATTTGCAATTATAAATACTAAACAACAGATAGATTATTTTATACGCATAGTTCTACACAAAACATAAATTAAAATGCAACGTATTTCTGTAAGTCGAGAGTGCATTTCAACTTTTTCATGTGAAAAACTTTTGCTTCACGTCAAAGGGCACTTTCAGAGCTGGAATTATTGTCACAAAATTTGTTTCCTAACTTTTATTACTCGTTCATATGAGTTTAGGAATGTTTTAAACCGTACTATAATAGTCTCAAAGCATCTATTCGAATATACAAAGGTTAAAAAGTACACCGGATAACATCTTCCTAACATTACAGAAATGTTCTTGCAAAATCTATACTAATATATAAAGCTGAAGAGTTTGTTTGTTTGTTTGTTTGGTTGAACGCTAGGATCTCAGGAACTACCATTCCGATTTGAGAAAATCCTTCGGTTTTAAATAGCTCATTTATCGAGGAAGGCTATAGGCTATATATAATCACGCTAAGACCAATAGAAACAGAGCACTAATGAAGAATGTTTCAAAATCGGGCACTTTTTTTGCTTTTGAGCGATTACGTTATTATTATATACGTTGCTATGGTAACGTGGGAAAAAAAAGTTTTTTTTGGTTATTTGTAGCCATATCCATTCATGAAAAAGTTGTTATTTTAATAGTACATACACAAACTTTATTTTTATAATACGTAATTGAGAACAAATAAAAAATTGGAAATAAAAGTAGTATGAACTATTTGAATAGGAAAACAAAATAAACTTTGAAAATGTTTGCGATAGAAACTTACCACGTTACCATGGCAACGTACACGTATATAATACTAACGCTAACGAAATCTTTATTTGAACAATTTTGTTTTATGATTATGAAGACTAAGAAAATAATAATGATGGTTAAAATAATGTACGACATATTATATAGAAAACAAAATAAACTTTGAAAATTTTAGCTTTAATACTTACCACATAACTTCAGAATTGGCAGTATGGATGAATTCCTTCGGCTATGAACTATTTGAATAAGAAAATAAAATAAACTTTGAAAATGTTAAACACTCACCCCTTTACCGAATGTACCACAAATACAATAAAATCTATTTATATGTCCAATATATTGTATTTTTTGTTGTTCTTTCATTATATTCTTACCCTTATACTACACACTACCTCAATATAATCTTGATTGAAAAAAAAAATTGTATTTAGATGTATAGTTTCATATCTATACTAATATTATAAAGCTGAAAAGTTTGTTTGCTTGAACGCGCTAATCTCAGGAAATACTGGTTCGATTTGAAAAAATATTTCAGAAATATATCATCACTCTAAGACCAATAGAAGCGGAGCACCAATGCGGAATGTTTCAAAATCGGGGTTTCTTTTAGCGTTACCCCAAAGTAACTATTCCACGCGAACGAAGTCGCGGGCAGAAGCTGGTAGATATAGAATTTTGTTTATATACATAAATATCATTTAAATTTATAAGCTCTTATATATTGTTCATGTTAGCTACACATCTAATTTTGTAGGTGGTAGAGCCACGCTGAAGCTATTACTGGTTTCAATATGAATGGGTCGGCTCACCCGGGGTACTACCATCCGACCCACATAAACACCGACGTAAAGTAACAGTGCTTGCATTATTGCGTTTCGTTGTAGGTAGTAGAGCCACGCTGAAGCTATTACTGGTTTCAGCATGAATGGGTTGCCTCACCCGAGGTACTACTAGCACACGACGCACAGAAACACCGACGTGAAGTAACAGTGCTTGCATTGTTATGTTTCGTTCGGCAAATGAGAGCGCCGGAGGCCCACTTCCTCTCTCCCTCCCCGACCCGCAACCCTTCCCTGGTATTCCTCCCATACACAGGCTGGAAACGCACTTGCGACTGCTGGTGTTGCTAGTGTTTATGGACGGTGGTGATTACTTAACATCATGTGAAACACATGTTCGTTTGCCTCCTATGATATAATTTTTTTTTACATTTGTAACATTTCCACGATTTTAATGTCAACAGAATGTAACGTCTATTGAAACTATCATTGTGTAAAAAAAAATAGATTTACTAACAGTATATTTTTTGTTTTCTTAAAATAATCATATAAAAGTATACTTGTTATACACGTAGCTATCTTCCCAGCTAAAACCAATTTATTATACAAGCCCAAACAAATTTCGTAGAAATTGAATGTAAACAAAAATCGTGTTTAGATATCGGCCGCCAGAGACGTACCCTATTTGATGTGGGTTTTAAAGTCGTGATCATGATTCAAACCTGACATATTTATTAAAAAGAAAGATGGTAGAGTGTGATTCGGACTCGCGCATCGAGAAACCGAACCCTATTATCATAATTCATATTTAAATGACCCTCTGAAAGCGGTAGTTCTATGGAGAGGTATCGATAGTGGATTAGTCATGGTACGAGAACATGAAAAATACCTGTGCTTATCTTGTCTCCACTCTAACTTGTCATACAGATATTTTGGGTTTTTGGTTTTAATGAGCCCGAAAAGTAACGTAGCCATATGTAACTCGCGTCGTGCCGCCGTTTAGATTTTTGTGAATAAAATTGTTTCAGGTGTCTTGGAATAAGCAATAGAATACATTTCAATCATTTTTAGAAATGTCTGTCTGCTTGTATGAACACGCATCACTGACCATCACTGATTTTCTCACCAAGAAAATGATAAAGCATATCCTTGAGTAACATTTAGTTTTGGTTTCTTTAAAATCGGTTCACTGTATCATAAGTTATTGTAAATTTTAATGACGACGCATCTTATATACGATAGAAAAATACATAAGTAAATGGACTTTATTAAGTCTAATAGGATAATAATATCAAAGCAAATACTAATGTAAAAACTACAAAGAACACCTTAGTTGAAGTTTGATTTTAAAACTTTTAAAAGTATGGGGACGACACTTTTAAACTTATTAACTTACTTTAAAGGGGGCGTTTTTCAAGGTTAATCCTTGGAGATTTTGTTTTGGTCATGCCGTTCCCACGTTCACTTTCAAGTGAAGGTGAAGCCATGCGACGACCTATCTTTTAATTGATCTAGGACGAGAATCGAGTACAGAGTATCCTCCGGCCTGTTAATGACGACGCATCTTATATACGATAGAAAAATACATAAGTAAATGGACTTTATTAAGTCTAATAGGATAATAATATCAAAGCAAATACTAATGTAAAAACTACAAAGAACACCTTAGTTGAAGTTTGATTTTAAAACTTTTAAAAGTATGGGGACGACACTTTTAAACTTATTAACTTACTTTAAAGGGGGCGTTTTTCAAGGTTAATCATTACGTAACTGCTTATCGTCGGAATGCCGCACGGTCGAACGAGGGAAGCAGGGCGCGGGTCAAGGTGGGAGATGCGGGCGGGACTGCGCGGCAAGGTGTGACTCATTGCTTTCCTTATTATTACATCAGTTCGTTTCTGCGTAAATCACCTGATGTTAAGTGTATATCAGTTTTGTTTTTCTCTATATAATTAGGCAAAATATTAAACACCTTTTTTAAAATTGATTTAGAACGAAAATCGACTAATGATTATCTTGTAAAAATATTGCTGGCGATTAACCAGTCGCGCTGTATAGGCGTATAGCAAAAAAATTAGGTTTTGAACAAATGATTTTGATGGTGGTAGAGCCACGCTGAAACTATTATTGGTATCAGCATTAATGGGTCGGCTCGCCCGGGGTAGTACCACCCTCTCATAGAAAACCGACGTGAAGTAACAGTGCTTGCATTGTTGCGTTTCGTTCGGTCAGTGAGAGCGCCGGAGACCCACCTCCCCTCCCCTCTCCTCTCTCCTCTCCCTTTCCCTCCCCTAACCCTTCCCTCCAAAAGATGGCAACGCACTTGCGACTCCTCTGGTGTTGTTAGTGTCCATGGACGGTGGTGATCACTTAACAGCAGGTGAACCACCTGTTCGTTTGCCACCTATGACAAAAAAAAAAAAAAAAAATGTAATAAGGAAAATAAGCAGTGTCCAGGCGACGACAACGTGCACACTTATATTGAACAAACCTTTTTTTTGCAAAATTCCACGCAGTCAAAGCCGCAGGTAACAACTAGTATTACAACAAACATATACGTATATATAATAGACATATCACAATAATTTATTTGAATCACGGTCTGAATATAATTTAATTATTGGTGAAAAGGGATCTCATATGGGATTAGATTTACATCTGAGATATTAAATGTAAAGGAGGAATGAGTTTCTCGTTAAGATGCTAATAGCTTGTTTTATTGTGATGTCTGTCTGTACTTCTCATTTGTACGCGGTGGACAAGCTTATATATATATACAGTAGGCTATATATATATATATATATAAGGAAAACAAGGGAAAAAACCATTTTGAAACATTCTTAATTGGTACTTCGCTCTTATTGATCTTAGCTTGATGATATATATAGCCTTCCTCGATTAATGAGCTATCTAACACTGAAAGAATGTTTCAAATCGGACCAGTAGTTCCTGAGATTAGCGCGTTCAACTAAACAAACAAACCCTCCATCTTTATAATATTTGTATAGATTGCTATTCTTCTCTCGTACTTACGCTGCGTTGTCATTAAAATTACAATAACATTTCACAGAGTGGACCGATTTTAATGAAACAAAAACTAAGTTACTCTCGAGGATATATTTTTTGATTTGAGGTTTTAGGTAGGTTTTATTATGAACCCAGTAATTTAGCAGTGATACGTGTTCATAAAAACAGACATTTCTAAAAATGATTGAAATGTATCCTATTACTTATTCTTAGACACCTGCCACAATTTTTTTCATGAAAATCGAATTTATTATGAAATTCTATACATATTTTGCCAAAACTAAGTGGTTCTAGGTTGTGTTTTGTTGTTATTAGGTTTTATATTGTAACTTAACGCGTATGGAATCGCGGACGACTCATAGTATGGTATATTTATTTATTCTGGCTCAACAACAGAATACAAATTAAATTTGTCTCCTTATTAATGTAGAGCAAAACATTTTAAAAAATTATAGAAAAAAAAATGGTTAAAGTTAGTACAAAAAACAGTTAAGTGTTAATTGTAATTAAGTAATAAAAGTTACATGCAAATATCATTTTTTATGTCATCTAATTATTATCGACACTACTGTAAGCGTTGCTTATATTTCCATAAAATACATATAACCAAATCCCTTGCGTTATTATTGTGTACTACCGTCGTTTTTTATTACAAATATTAAAAAGTGAAAGTGTACTTCCTGAAGAGAATATTGTAGTTAACTTTAAGTAATTTTTAACATCGAATCTTTATTTCGTTTTAAAAACATCTTAATCTTTAACACTACTATTGTTAAGTAAATAATATATTACGAAATGTACTCAGAATTATACAATAATTTAGTAGTTATTATTAAATTAGTCGTATGTTTACGTACAAACCTAAAATCGACCGCGGACAAAACCGCGCGGCGGTGGATCTGTTAAATTAGATTTGCGTTAATTCATTCCTATGATTGAATTTACGTACAACTAAATCAACATTTCTCATTGAAATAATAATTTTACACAGATAATATCATAATGATAATTCGTAATTATATTCTTACAAACGAAACAATAAAATAAAAAACCGAGGCAGTCAGAAGAACAAGAACAGAATAGAATAACTGCTCTCTTTCGAATTCTTAAATTAATTATAATCTGAATTATTTAAATTACATAATTAGTATACCTATTGAAATTATAAACACTACTCTGGTTTTCACATTTATTTACACTCCGAGCAATTATTATATACATTGTTATACAGATTATTAATTAATGAAACATATGATAGGCTGCACTATCTCAGTACAAAACATCAATATTAGATGTACGCAGGCTGCTATACTACGCGTCGCTAATGTGACGCAAGCCGCGCAAGCGCAATACTATCGGTCATGCATGTCATGACGCGGAATCATAAATTAATCTCCTGTCAAAATATATCGCTCAACCGCCTCAGAAGTTTTCACTTTAAAAAAAATACCAAAGAATTGTGTGGTTTTATGAAATCACGATGCAAGTGAATTTTTTTTTCGGATCATAGAAATTTATATGACTATCGTCGGAAAATTATTCGATTTAGGCTACCAAAATCGTGTTATTAATCTTAACTTAATAATTGGAAAATGGGAATGTTAATGGGAAATCAATAGTAGATAGGATATCCAAGATATAAATGTTAATTTCAATCTGCGTATTAGAGTACGGAATACATAATAAATACAATCATTCAGATAATGCATATATTGGCGTTGCTGCTCTGCCAAGCATCTTTCAGTTCACTCTTACTCCGCGGCCGCGCTCCGACTGTAATGCGACATGCAATAGATAGACGTAAAAAATGCTACGAGGTTGTAAAGGCATGAAAACTGTGTCTGACTGTCATATCTGCCTTAGTTTAGTTGCAAGCTTAAACGACTTGACTGAATAACTACCACAAGACAATTAATTATAAAGCCGACATAGTGACTCTGTTTAGCTTTGAAACAAATATTCTATAGAACACAGAACGAGATTTACTAAATAAAACAAACAGAAATTAACAGAACAGGGAATATAAAAGATTAGACGCAGCTAGCTTTTATTACAAACAGACGCGTCTCCTCGGACGAGAAGTTCTTACTGACGCTAAATCTATTTCAAAGTCGTTTGTATTGAAATGCGAATAAAACTCTTGAAATAAAGCTAATTAGGATTTAATTCTGTTGTAATATTTCTTCATCAAACGAAGGTCCGGCTGTAAGTTCCTTGTACCGTTTCCTCTTCAGAATAATACATCGACTCTATTTATTTTGTTTAGTTAAAAATTACAAAATCATTATCACTTTTCTCGTATAAAATCGTTAATAATTCATTAAAAAATAATACCTATTTCTTCTCAGACGAATTCCCTTTCTTTAAATTTTATGTCTAGTAGTCCGGTGAAGCTGTTAAGACCTTGATGGGTGAATAGCGTAGTCAGTTGAAAAAAAAAATTATGCCTACTTAACGGATGGCTCAGTTAAGTCGGAGCGGATATTTCAGTGTCGGAATTTACCCCACTTCATCATCTAATACTTTATTATCTAATAAATGATTTAACTACATTTTAACCTATCTTTAACTGTTTTTAAAACATGTCTCAACAAAATTAACTAGAATTGATTGCAGGAGAAATTCCCATAAATATTTATGAGTAACTGGAGATCTTGACTTCGTTTCACATATAGCATATAAAGAAGCGTAGTGATATATAGGTTAAAGAAGTCGTTGTGGTCAAGTAGTTAGACAAGTGGAATGCCAATTAGATGACCGCCGGTTGGATACCAGATATGTATTTTTTTGGAATTCGCTAACATTGATTAATTTAAATTGGTAACACTATCGGCTGACGGTGAAGGAACACATCGTAGGGAAATCTGAATCTGTGAAATGTTCCTGTAATACCATCGTATGTGACAAAATATAGAGTTGTTGATTTCAATCTAGAGCTTGAAATCCCCAATACAGGCCGCCGTAGTGATTATGACCATACCTTAATTAGTAAAAAGGCCTATAGTCCTGCAGTGGGTCTCTTACAGTCTGATGTGATGCTATAGTTTAAATTATACTCGAAAGCTTTTTATATGCTGGTTAAAATTTCGTAAAATCTGGTTGATCCACAAGGACATATAACAAATACTTCAATTTTGTTACACGTACGGATTTCCTCGCAATCGCAATTGCCGGACATCGCAAGGGTTTACTTTTCCTTTTTGATATATTCTCTTAAATAATTATGATTAATAAAATATTTGTTTATACGATTATATTACGTATAATTATTTATACGATATGAAATGTAGCATTATAGCAATGAAGCAAGAGATCCGTCTGCTTTATGTGTTTCATAGAAGAACGTTGCACACAAAGGGAATCCGATATTGCTTAATGCATGCAATTGAAACACAGATTCCTACATTACGTATTTTCACTGGGGCGCGTTAGACGGTTCACGGTTCACGCGACTTTACGTTAACGTGCAATGGAACATTTCCGAGTAAATCGACCAATAATAGTTGTAAAATGCACAAGTAAAAGACAAAAAAAAAGGAAGAAAGATTAAAGATTTGGAATGCAACATACGTCATGTGGTAGCTTTTGAAGCTTTTGACTGAAGGTATCGAGATATAGTCATATCGTTACACAATATTTATGGTTTATGAATGATATATTAAAAAAAAAAGTACTTTATAGGTTGTAGCGTTTCACTACAATCTCATCTGATACTAAATGACGATATGGTCTAAGGTGGTAATTGGCTGTCAAGTGCAGCTGCCGAAGCACACCGACCAGTGCTTCCAACTTGAGGGTGGTAGCTAGCCAGGTGGTAAATTTATTGGATAAAATCAATATAACTAAGATATATTAATAAATTTCCGTGCAGTCGTAGAGAAAGTATCGTCTTTATTCGACACCTTTACCACCGGGTACAATTACGGTCGTGCAAAAGATTTAATAACGCTTCGTGGGAACCAGTCATAATGTTATTTAATATTCATTCAACGTCCAATTACTACAACGGCTAATTTGTTTCCGGATAATCCATGCATAAATTGAGTTCTCCTGCAATGTTATTTAATCCTACTGCAACTCAAACGCATGTATCACATTTTGATATTTCGTATCCACCATCTTATGGGTCGCAACTTTGGTTTTGTAATTTCCAGGATTAGCGAATTTATGTTCTACTTTCATGTAAATTTCACAGGGATTACCACTCGGGATTAAGACATTCTAATTTTTTTTTATTATCAGCACGGGGACTTTTTGTGTCAAGTTATTTAAAAAAATACTATCTCTAATCCAAAATATTTAACTTAGGCCATCAGAAGGCTCTTATGAATGTCAAAACTACCACCGTTTCGGAAATATAACCCCGTTATGGAGAAGAACCGACAAGAAATTCGATCTTATTTATATTTTCATAATACGTATATAAAAAAAGGTAGATTGTTACATTCGTTTTTGGTTATTCCGGTAACTAATACCTACTGAACATTTTATGTAGGTTAAGCTGGGTCTTGTTATTACGAACGTTTAATATTGTATTTCAAAATTGATTCATGGCGTGCGCCGACATGTATACCTCTTTCAATATCCTATACTAAAAAGTCTGTCAGTGTGTTATGCCTAATACATTGCCCAGAAACATGTGATATCGTTTACATGTAAATGAAAAGAAAGAAATCCAAAAACATCATTAACAATCGTAAGGTTTCATAATATCCATTTGTATCTGAATTAAATCACTAATCTAATTTCCATTGTGCAGTCGTCCTCCTCTCTCTCGTTGTGCGGGAGAGAGAAAAGTATTTCTGAAGCCCTACTAACAAATAATGAGAATTGTGTATCCGACCGGAAGCCACAGGAGTCGTGATTAAATCAAATCCAATCATGCAATGAGATATGGCTCATTGGATTGTAGAGAAAACTACAATTTAGCAGACGCTGGTATAAATAATGATAAGTTGTAAATTGTAACTATCTTATTACATTTTGTATAATGATGGGGACGATAATTCCAGAAAATAAGTGATAATCACAAATAAATTTTGAAGAGCACGGAAATGTTCATCATTATTCTGTAAGAAACCTACTGCTGGTCCATAGACCTTTTCCCGAAGGAAAGTATGGGCATAATCAATCACAATATTGGTGATTTCAAACCCTAAAAATCCTCAGTTCTACATACAGTATTACTATACGAACATTTCTCAGGTTTAGGTTTCCTCGCGATGTGTTCCTTCACCGTCAGACGATAGTATTACTAATTTAGATTAGTAAATGTACGAGAATTCTGAAAAATTCGTTGGACATGCCGGGGTTCGAACTTACGGACACAGCAGGCTGATATTTCACCGGTCAAACAACTGGACCAGCACGACTTACACCACTACACATGGCTTACACTAGACCACAAAAAATGTTACTAAGATATTTTCAACATATTTCCAGATCACATTGAACAGCTTTTTAAAGTGTACGATATTAAGATTCAATTACACAAATATCTTGTTTGCTTTCTTCGTTATTATTTCTCATTACTGCTCAAATGTAAACATCGAGGAAGCGAATACCTGTTGCCTATTACGTTGAAATATGTAGCAGAAGATTTCAATAACAACGTATCAGTTTCCATCAAAATCTAGTTTGAACATACCCTTTGTTAACATTTTGTGGGATATTTCCATTGTTAACGATGTGAAATGAGATACCGTTGTGTAGAGATTTCAACACGAATTAATATAGTTAAGGGTTTAAATCACTCCCAGTGCGACTGCTCTAGTAGCATTGCCCGTATTTCTAGATTCATATTTGTCATTTGTCAATCCTTTTATCAGATCTACATCTCTATTAATATACTGCTTATTTTTGAGTCTCTTGTACACAATCGATTTCAGTTTCTTTCTTAGAACTATTTTACTAGAAATCTATTAATTTATCATGGATTATCAACATGACAATATATTTGTAACAACAATTTTGTAATTAAATTTCAATGTAGTCATATCTATAGACACCCACGACGTCTCCAACAATATATTAAATTTCAATAAAACTAAATATTTAACGAATTTATACATTTATCACAAATAATATGAAAACTAACAAAGTATAACAAAAAAAGAAAGAAAATGCTAAAACTAATTAAGATTAATTTAAGCCTGCTACACACGTAACTATATATTTCAGCGTTTAATATGTGCAAACCGATTTGCGAAGATCCTGTGATGGATCAATGAACGATAATCTGCAACAATTTTTAGTACACACGATTAATCGCAACGATATATCGTTAAGTGTATAGCAGGCGTAATATACATTGAGTAATACTTATTATTAAATGATTTTCTACGTAAATCAATCGCAGATTTTTAACGAGATATAATAAATAACACATTTGTTTGTTATCCATATTTTACGAATTACATACAGAAGTTAAAGATATTATCTGCTAAAATTCGTTTATAGATTTTGTATGATTTAATTATAATACAAAAAAAAATTATATTACTCAATGAGACTGACGTATTCTATCAGTGAACATTTTTTCACAGACAAATCAGTAATTCAAGAGATTTCTTTTCCAAATATATAATATTTATCAGTATAGATTAAATGAAAAATAAGTAAGTATAATTCTGTATATTTCTATCATTTCATATTGTAAAAGGCAACGTCTTAGTTTTCGTAATAAAATACAATAAAATTATTAGACCCAAGCTACAAAATTTCGTCGCCATAATTCAATATATTAGTTATTTATAGCATTTGATGTTATTGTTAAGGTAATAAATATTTTGTACAAAGAAGCATTGTAATAAAATTGTTGATATAAAATAAACCACGTGGTGTTAGAAAAAAATTATAATAAAAAAAACATCTTAATATTGTGGTTTTCGTGTGTGAATTTGCGGGCACAGTTACTTACATATAAAGTAATATTAAATATGCACTATAATAAAAAAACCGAAGTCTCTCTGAAATTTCATATTTCAGCGAGTAAAATTAATAGCTATTAGGGTTCACAAAAAGTGGTCAAACGATTTTCTTTGATCAATAACATTTCAATGTAAACGCCTGACAAGTAATTTCACCAAAGAATATCTCGTATTTTTTTCCATCTGTAACACTTAATAGCACAAAATGAGTAGAGTGGTCCACTTGTCAGGACAAAAACTAAGGTACACCTAACTACTGTTATGCGTATTCATAGCGACTGGCGGACGCGTACTCATATACTATTGTAAAAATAGTACGAAGTGAATCTTCGATCGATTTATCTGTATTTAATAAAGCCTTTGTTTCAATAAAACTTATATATTATATTAAAAATTAAATACTTATATATAACATAAAATTATGTAATCCTTAAGTTTGGACTCGTTACTTCTTACTTACAATTGGGAGTGGCTGTTAGGTGTAAATGCTTTTTAATGGTGGTAGAGCCACGTTGAAACTATTACTGGTTTCAGCATGAATGGGTCGGCTCGTGGAGTAATCTTCATAACGCGATCACCAAGCTTGCCACAGTTAAATGTTTATTCAGAAATCAAACGTATTGACAAAGTGCTGTACGTGACCAGATTATGGCAATCATACAAATGGTGAGCAGCATTAGTGTTGTTACTGGATTCTATTGTGCGATCAGTTAAAGATAGTGTTGGAATCCCAGAACCGGATCTGTGGTAACTTTTAATATAAAAAATAAATCGTGGCAGTCATAAGGACTGCTGACAGAAGTGAATACTTATCACAATACAAATGTGTTCTTTTTTAAATTATTAAATTAATTATAGTGTGAATTATTTCAATTTCATAATTTGTAAATAAAAATTATTAATATTAATCTAGTTTCCACATATATTGGCACTCGGAGTAATATTTATATATATTTTGATACAGTTTCTTAATTAATCAAACATGTGATGGGCTGCACAAGGCTGTACGTGACCAGATTATGGCAATCATACAAATGGTGATCAGCATTAGTGTTGTTACTGGGTTCTACTGTGTGATCAGTTAATGATAGTGTGTATCTGGAGTCCCAGAACCGGATCTGTGGTAACTTTGAATATAAAAAATAAATCATGGCAGTCATAAGGACTGCTGACAGAAGTGAAAACTCAAAACAGTAGAATAAATGTGTTCTCTTTTGAATGATTAAATTAATTATAGTGTGAATTATTTCAATTTCATAATTTGTATATTGAAATTATTAACATTAGTCTGGTTTTCACATCTATTGGCACACGGAGCAATAGTTATATACATGTTTATTAATTAATCAAACATATGACGGGCATCACAATCTCAATACAAAATATGAATATCACATGTACACAGGCCGCTATACTACGCGTTGCGCAATGTGTTACGAGCAGGACACGCTTTACTAGCATGTCGCTGACGTGAAAACAAAAGTTTTTCTCCTACCAAATTACCGTCAATGCGCCTACAAAAGTTCCCATTAAAAAAATGTTTTTTACGGTTTACGGGTTTAGTTCCACAGGGTTTGACGTGAAGTACACTAACTTGGTACATTTGAGGTAATGTGACGTTCGGGTTCCATTTACGGTGTCCGGGCTGTTGGCGAGGTCCGGCCTACCCTGGAGTTGTCCGATACACATTGCTCGTTTGATCTCGGTCACGTCTCTCAATGGTTTTATTAAGGTGAATAACATATTATCGATAGAAGAAATTTTACATATATTTATTTTACTGTGTTTGTTATAACATTATATGGCCTTTGTTGTCTAGCGGTCTGAGTGTGAACACTAAATCTACGAATACTACGGATAAGTATAATTACATTAATTTGAAGCTAAATTGAGATTAAGTACGGATTAATCTTGGGCTTAGATCTAAAAAGAAACTTTTATTTATTATATACTACAGACCTGACTTAGCACGGGCGTAATATAGTACCGGACGCTCCGTTTTAAGTAGGTTTTTAAACGATTTGATGATATTTACAGTTCATCAAAAATAAACTTTTTCTACAAGAACAAGAATTTTTCACACAATTATTTAACTATACAACTAAAATATTTAGTAAGCTTGATTATTTAGAGTTCTGTAAACGGCAGTTTTAATAATTTAATAAAATTAAAATAATGAATTATCTTTATAATATTATGAGAAGATGAAAATTATTTAGGTTATCCTTAGGAGATATATATATATATATATATATCATTACGGATTTTTCTATATACAATTTTCAGATATACAATTTTGTACAATTATGTTAAAGTATCTCATAATGTTAAGCCAACGTTACTAATGTAAGCGAACGATCCTTAGGAGATATATATATATATATATATATCATTACGGATTTTTCTATATACAATTTTCAGATATACAATTTTGTACAATTATGTTAAAGTATCTCATAATGTTAAGCCAACGTTACTAATGTAAGCGAACGAAAACTCCTTCTTACGACCTCCTTAGAATACATCAAGTTTTACATATTGCATATGAATATAATATACATGTATCTTGTATATTAAACTTGCAGAAGAAACTTTCTAAACAATAGTTAAAACTGTATTAAAATCTGTTACGTAATTTAAAAGAACTTAGAGAATACACTGATAGACACGAAATACTTATAGATGACTAGCCGACCCGTGCCCATTTCGTTGGGCGGTAATAGGCATTATCAAGCTACAACTTTTCTCTAGAACTCAATCATATATCTCATAATTAAGGCAGCGTTCGTAAGAAACGTTTTCATTCGACCATTTTTCTCCCGACTCCCCAGATATTACCCCCTACAACCTCACAAACTTTACCTCTTTATAATATTAGTATAGATAATATAATTAGTTAATAGCTTCTGCCCGCGACTTCGTACGCGTGGAATAGTTATTTTGGGCTAAGACGCAGCGGAAGCTCTCAAAAGGAAAAAATACCCCGATTTTAAAACATTTTTCATTGTTGCTCCTCTCTTATTGGTCTTACCGTGATGATATGTAGCATATATTTAGAAACAAATTTCAAAATCGGTTTAGTAGTTCCTGAGATTACCCCCACAAGGTCACAAACTCACAAACTTTACCTCTTTGTAATATTAGTATATCGATTATAGCCCCTGCTCGCGACTTCGTCCACGAGTATTAGTTCTCTGGGCTAAGACTGACACACAGAAAGATGCTCTCAAAAAAAACATCTCGATTTTGAAACATTTTTCATCTGTGTTCCTCTCCTATTGGCCTTAGCGTGATGATACATAGCCTATAACCATTCTCGATGAATGAGCTACATAACACTGAAATAATTATTCAAATCGGACCAGTAGTTCCTGAGATTACCCCTTACAACGCCACAACGTCACAAACTACCAAACTCACAACGTCACAAACTTTACCTCTTTATAATATTAGAATAGATAAGAATGAAAATTGGTACATTTAAGTTTTTTTTAAAGATTTAAGTTAATTTATTAGAACCCGACACTAGATGACGCTGTAGCTTATTAATTTTTGTACCGAAGAACCGATTATCATCATCATCACCAGCCTGTAAGAGACGTACTGTATAGCCTTAGCCATAGCCTTCTTCCCGAAGGAAGGTATGCGCATATCACCACGCCAGCACACGACGTATTGGCGATTTTAAACTATGAGAAATTCACAGTTCCATGTTTTCCTACATACAGTAGTAATACGAGAATATTTCTCAGGTTCATGTTTCCTCACAATGTTTTCCATCACCGTTAGCCGATAGTGTTACCAAATGAAACTAGTAAATATACGCGAATTAAAAAAAAATCGTTGATTCAATGCTGGAGTTCAAACATGCGGACATCGGAATAATATTCCACCGGTCAAACCACCACGAGTTTTTATGAAAAGAAAAACCGATTATCATGAAAATTAGTGAATGTAAATATTTAAGGACGACATAAATTTTGGTATAACTCAACTATTTATTACAACGATCAGTAAATCCGACAAATAATAAGTAGGTGGAAATGAAATACATAACAAGAGAGCGCTATATAGTATTAACAAGATCATATGCGTAAAGGTGCTGCGTAACGAATGCGCCACAAAACTCGCCGGAGGAGGTTTACGGTCACTCCGGGCGTTCTTACGACCCTGCGCTTCTCTGTTTTGTTCACAGCTAGCGATAATCGACCCTCCCTTATTTATATCACAGTTCATTCTACAGTAAAGCAATTATATCATAAACAAGATTTCCATGGCAGCTTTGACTGCGTCATAAATATGCATAATATACTAGCTGACTCGACCACGCGCTGCTGTGGCTCAGTTATTACATGACTAACAGAACTCGTGCCCCAGAAAATAAACTGGACTTGATTAAGAAATTGAAACCTACAACGTGGCGTCATCTATTATATATCTATAACAGTATGTCCTACAGTTTTCTGTCAACAAACTAACTTAAAGCTCCAAAATCAACATTGACAATCATTGAATTTGTAATAAAAATATATTCAGACCGGTAATCAAAATATAAATTGTCTTATCGCTCAAGTTAGATCAAATTATGCACAAATGGCAACTTTCATGAAGATCGGTTGAGTAGTTAGTTCGTACTCCGTTCATCGTGAATAAAGATCCTTATAAACTTAGTTCGCTTAAAAGTACAAATATTGTTATTGCTTCAGCGTAATGATAGATCGGCAACTAAATTCTTATCTCTGTCTCTCATGTTAAAGTTATTTTTTAACTGTTTATGGGATTTAGTTTTGGTCACATTCTTGCCTGATGTTAAATGAAGATGTGGACCCAGATCGTAAGCTCGTAAAGCTGAGGAACAACTGGTTAGCAAGTGCAACTGCTGAAACACAACAGGTTGTTAACATGAACAAGGCGGCCCTAACAAAAATCTTATCATTATTCTCTGGTTTAACTATGACGCTTTCCTTCACCGAAAGTTCAGGCGCAATGTATGGATCGAAACTATGTCGTTTCTTTGAGACATTATAACTTCAGAGCCCTCATTGCTTCATTACATTGAAGGATTTCTATTTGCCAATTTAACCAGAAGGTTGAGTTTCTAAGTTCCATATTCGTAATAAATAAATTCTGTTACACCCTTCATGTTATTTAGTCTACGAGATAAAAGATATTAGAAATGAAGAGCCTTAACAATTATTTATTGAATTTCGTTAGCCGCAGTGGAAGATATATAAGTCCTACTAAGATTACTAGCTTCCATGTAACTGTGGTCAATTGTCCCGTGGGTCCGACCCCGTCTCCTACTCCGCAGTCCACGCCCCTCGGTGGCCAGCACACGCCAGAATTTACGGCGCCCATCGACGTTACCCATTTTGTTTGAACCGGGATTATTTGAGCAAATTGTATAAAAAAGTTTCTGTTGGTTCCCGTACATCATGCATGTCTAATATATTTCGGTTGGAGACGTTATGCTGGCTACCCGGTAATTTAATTGTTTATGAATTATTATGCGTTTTATATCTGGATAGATTTACTGAGAAGTTTGTATTTACTATAATGTCTTGTTAACCCTATTCTAAATGTTGTTTACGATCAAATCCATTTGAATTTATAGCATGTTATTGTGTGAAATCTCAAGATATATGCTGTTAAAGGGAATGGGTGTGCTTTAGGTAATAGTGTTAGGTTTTACAAACTCCTAAAGCATATTACCGATTTGCCAGACTGTAATAGTCTTTCGACACCCGCTTGATATGGCGCTTAAACTTACAGTCTGGCAAATCGGTAATATGCTTTAGGAGTTTGTAAAACCTAACACTATTACCTAAAGCACAGCCATTCCGAAAGACTATTACAGAGTGGATCAATATGTGAACGATAGTGATGTCTGGAATTGACTCCTCTCTGTGCATCCACTAAAAACGATTATAACTTGTAATGTATTTTGAATATATATGTATTTTAAAAAGATAAACCAGATTGAATTTGTTACTGGTTATTCTCGATAACTAGATTGTTATTTGAACCGGTGGTAGTTCTAACGTTCATTAGCGCCTTCTTAAAAAAAAAACTATTACATATTTAACTTTCCTGGATAATATTAAATAAACAATATTTACAAGTCTATACATAATACGTAACGTCTCCCACGTTGTTCCCCTTTGAAATACTGTACAGACCCTCTTTCCCCTTTTTTGTAACTATAAAAATATCTCAATTTTTACAACAGCACCAGCCGGCGAAACATTGCAGGTGTACGACACAGGGCTGGCAAAAACTGGCTTGAGATTAAACTCGAAAATGAATTTAAATTTTGTCTCTCGCTGTTATAGAATCTATATACGATGTAATTTGTTGTTTGAATATTAGATTGCGTCTGCAGTTGTGTTATCCTTTAACTGATGAAGTATTTAATTACGTGCTTTAGAACCTATGCATATCAGTTTTGCAATTATAGAAGAGAATAAATAGGGGTGACTATTAAGACACATGGAACCTTCATTATGTGGCTGCGTAAATATAATTATATTTAATATGGTGAATATTTACAAATCAAAAACACAAAAATTCAGGGATTTCCTTGCATCTTTTTTTACCTTATTTATAGCTCTGAAAATTAGGAACACATATGAATAACAATAATCTTTCTTTAAGCATATATACAGAAGTTATAACTGAATGTAGAAATTAGATAAATATATGATACAGGTACCACTTCTTTTGAAGCTGTGGTCTAAAATTTATGAGCCTGCCAGAAATTTTGTTACGAGGTAAAACGCTCCAAAGTCGAAGGACCAAATCGGAACTGGTAGTACTTTTAAATCATACTTTTTTTGTTATTGTAACACTATAGAATGACGGGTCATTACTTAATTGGCAAACACAATGTAATCCAAAAACGATGCTGAACACAGAAACTTCTACAATCTATCGCATAGCGGCGCTGACGTGTAACACGATCCTTAAGTGCGATATACCAAAAAACATGTGTGCAGTTTACTCGCGGTAGAAGTGATATATTCAAAAAATCATAATATATTATATAAACGATACACATCATGAACAATAAATAAAGTCTTTTCCCAAGATTTTATAATACGCAGGCGTACACACAAACGTACAAACATACGTACAATGTTCGTAGCAGAGCAACTATTAGACAGTACAATACACAATAAGAAGGCTGCGATTGTAAATAAAACACTGTATAACATATTCTATATCATTCTTTCACACGCTAATTCCTATAGATGTATATATTTGTCTTTTTTTAATGAGGCTCCTTTACTTCATAGAGTTTTAAAATACAACGTGGATATAGAAGTAAGTAAAGTAAGATAGACAGTGGCACAGTAGAATATGTACCTAGTTGGAAGTACTGTGAAAACTCTGAAACCGCGAATATTGAAACAAAAACCGAAAACGCAGTCGTTGGAAACAGTCTACAGTTCGCTAGTTTTCTGTTACATAAAACTGACAATATAACAAAAGCAAACCATATATCTTGAAGAATTTCGCTTTTTAACAGAAACGGTAGTGCCGCTCAAACAGAAACTACAAATATTCTACCAAAGCTAAAGTCTACAGAAAAATTGTGAAGCTAAAACATCCTATTAGACTTCGTAATTATATATAATAATCACAAACATATAGAGATACAACATAATAATCCCAAGAAGGGTTGATGACAGGCAGGCGGCCGATGGTAAAAATTAAGCCAAATCATACATCACAACATGACAAACATGTTGTACCGACGCTACTCAAGTGGGATAAGGGTAAGAAGAAGAAAGAAGTTTTCTCTTCAAACGAGCTACAGACACGAGTTTGTTATAATATGTATGGTAGTAGCCATCCAGTCAGGTACCTCACGACTCTGCTTAATATTTGGTTACACATCGTTTGATCCTTCAACACTGCACATCTAAGCGTGCCACTATTGTGGACTTTACACTCGGTATATGGGCGACACTACCCAGTCGGCCATAATCATCTACCAAACGAAAATGTTTGTTATTCCACATTTTTCTTATTGCAAGTAAAATAAAAAGAATTATTGACAACCATACACAAATTGTCTTTCTGTATACTTATTTATATTTTTATTCCCAAAAATATGCGTATAAAATACCAGAGTAAAACTAAATTCGTAGGCATGTTATGTGACATGCACCTGTGACCTTCGGATTATCTTAAAACCCGACTGTGCAGGTCAATGATCCCTAGTGAATCTCTTTTTAGAATTACCCACGCACTTATACTTATACGTTAGTGTTTAAATTATAAAGGTCATATTGTATTGATTATCTATTGCTATATTAAACAGAGCTGTGAATATAATTGTGATCCATTGATAGTATTATTCATATTATTGTTTAGTAAATTATATTACTAATGACCGTTGAGAAAAGAATACTTTTAGTTGAAACGTTTACCTGTGATAGATCTTTGATATATGTATGACAGTTGTGGACATCACGAATAGAACTGCAAATGTACTTCATAGTTGAAATAATAGCTTTATATACTCCCCAGGGTAATAATAGTATATTATTGCAAAGGCTGTGAAATAGGCAATTGCAGGTCGAGTACGAGTTGAGACAAATATTGGATATATAGTGCTCGTCTCAAAAGAATGCAGGGATATAAAACATACTTTTTATAGTATATATTTAATTTAATTAATATTAAAAGTTACATTAGTCGTATTGGACAACTACTAAAAGAAAATGTCATTGATTTCCCTGGTACATTTGTTTGTTTGTTGAACTTTTGATGAGGTTTGCAGGTGGGCATTGGATGTAGTGGTATATGGTTGAATATGCTGTTTTGAGGTGGATGGCTGTAGACTTAGATTTTGACACGTGACCAGCGGGTGATATTCTGTTTCCGAATTAGGTTGCAATGTAATGTTTTGATTCATTTTATTATTATATAAGTTTTGATTTCAATTGAGTGCTCAGTGTCAGTGCCTTCAGACACTTTATCAGAATTCCAGTGGCTTTTCAGAATCGTCAAATTCTCTCTAGAAGCCAGAACAGTGGTTGAAGACCTACGGAAACAATGTCCATGGTAACATTCAGGATTCGTCAAGTTTAAATAAGTTGCTATTTCTTTAGGTATTATGTCTATTTTGTGTCTTCCAATGACCTGCTTCGTGCCATTCTCTATCTGAAAGTTATGAAAAAACCTATATGATGTCATATTCGCTGGACGAAGATTATAATATTTTTTACATATGTTAGGAACTCTCCTCGGATTATAAATACCCGGTCAATCTTTATTTTAATGTCGCGCAGTGTTATTATAGCTTTGCCATCAAAAAATTCTATGTCTTTTGTGGTAATATTGTAGAGTGCGATACTCCGACAAGCTACCTTAACGCCTAATATGATAGCAACCTGTAACAAACAAAACTAAATATCAAGCTACAGCTACGGACAGTATATTTAATAAGACTCATAAATCCTGTGTATCAAAATCCATCCAGCTATTTTTGCTTAACTGAATATCAAATAAATTATGAATAAATATATTTTATCTTTTACCTTTGCCGCTAAATATGTATGATCTGGGGCTTTAATTAAAAATATCTTTATGTTTTTTGCCAGTAAAAATTTTCGATTTTTTGCTTTTGAATCCGGTCGATTGTCGTTTAAGAAAAGTAGTTAAATTTCCATTTATTTTTCAAGTTGACGCCGTTTTTAACATGAACTGCACATTCTATAACAAATAAATAACAAAACAAGACGAATTTTCAGCTTTGCCGCCAATTTTCTATTTATTATCTGTGCCGAAAGGCAAGCGCGTTTATGGCTATACAGCCACGTGAATGCATTTTGTACTAAGCAAAGAGACTTACTTTGGTATGCCAAGAATAATAAAAGAGATCCAATCAAAGAATATTTAATAACCCCAGCATGGCGTTTATACAAAATTGCTGGAGCGTTGTATTGTTCCAAATTCAAAAAACGCTCCTGCAATGGATTTGATTTTCTTTGTCCGTAAATTCGATATTTCGCGTCTTTTTTCGAAAATAATGACAATATTTTCATTCATGTTTGAGAAAAAATTATTATGGACTAGGTGAGACATTCGTATTAGTTCCCATGAATAATATGCTTAACAGTTATTTAGATTAAAGGCAGATTATTTTCTAAATTATTATTATATATTAAATCATATGAAAAAGTCTTATGATGTGTAGGTTATAGAGCACACTTTCAAAAATTCTTTATTAACTAAAGAAAATTCGTGTGAAATTATTTAGCCGTGTAGAAGATTACCAGACTATGAATAAACAGACACACACCCATGGTTGTACTAAAACATCTCTATAATGTGTTAATAACCAAATAACTTCAAAATAAGTCATGGTTTCCGAAATTTCACACATGTGTATACACTATTTTTATTTGTATAGATTAATTTCAACATGCGATCCGATGTGTGTGTTACGTGAACATACACACGCGAGTGAAGTAGATAGTATAAAGTAGATAACAACCCTTAATTATAATTTCGTAGAAATGACAAACCGTCTTTTATTTTACGCGTGACAGGAAACTTTTCAAGCAAAATTATAGTTCAAAATGTGTATTTCAGTGATGTTCGTGTCGTTGGTGTCGTTGATATTAATATATATTGGTTAAGTAGAATGTATTTTTATCGTAACAAAATTTTATCATTCAACTTACGGTGTTATTACTACACATTATAAAACAAAGTCCTCCGGCGCTCTGCCTTTCTGTCTGTTCGTGATAAACTCAAAAACGTTTGAACGGATTTCCATTACTAGAGAGTGTGATTCACGAAGAAGTTTTAGGTATATAATTAGTCAAGATTTTTTTTTTTTGGAAAATACATGAAATATAACGATTATTGTTAGACGTGTCACAAAAAGTCAAGCCGCTTGAGAGCCTTTGTCGAAAACGCTGCTTAATCCCTTTGAACAATTGAGATAATAAAGGACACAGACGAAGTCGCGGAATCAGCTAGTATTGTCTAAAAATCGTCGTATTGTCAGGACAATACGCTGTAACCTCCAACAGCACACACGCTGACTCGGGGCCCATTTGCCACACACACACAATTAACCATTAATTTGTATACTTGCCTTTAAATGTTTATTTTATATGTATGTTTTTTAAGTTGTACTTGTTTTGTAATTATTTATGTGTGTTGCAAATAAATGTTTTTTCTTTCTTTCTTTCTTTCTTTCTTTCTTTCTTTCTTTCTTTCTTTCTTAAAAAGGTGAAAATATTTTTAACTGTCACGAATCATCTATGTTTTAACATACTCGTATATATTTTTAGGATATACCTTACCATCGAGCAAAAGTTCACAGTGAGCGATAGCTACGCCGCGCCGTGTCGACGCTATACTATGTTATCTCTGGTCACTGGCCCTTATATTAGCCTCGCGTGCGATTCTGTTGTAAAATTTTTATTCGCTCCACTATCGTTGTGAAATTTGTATTTTAGTGACATTGTGATGAGCTCTAGAAAATATACTGAGGAGATGCGGTGACCGCAGCCACAGCGCTCTCGTAAACTTGCTCTTTACTTTGTAATATACGGAGTTACTATTTGTTTTAGATATAAAACCCACTTTCTTCTTGTAAATTGTCTGTGAGTTTCTGTCGACTTACAGTTTACATAGTAATCTTCATTGCATAATTACATTACATCCATAAAAATGTATGGAATTATTTGAATTGTTTAAGAAATATCTGACATTATGTAAATTCAACTAAAATCCTATTTTACATAAAACCTGTGAGTTTTTCTAGCTCAATATAATTATAAGAAGTAATAAAATAATCACCTAATTGTCTCGTTAATCTTTTTGGCCACTCTGAATATGTTCGGGTTTGCGCGTTATATAGTTACGAGGTTAATACAAAACAAAGCTAAAATATTATTATAGGAATCTAAAATTGACATTTATTTATTCTTAAGTTGTCTCGATGTTATATAATAAGCGTTTGCCGAGGATTATATATAGCTTGCTGAATAATATTCCCGAATTTATTTTGTAATTATTGGAAAACCGTAAGACGCGTTACCTGATATTGACTGTTGGTAACAAGGAAACTTTATGAATAAGGGTGTGTAGAAAACAATACGACACTTTTTTTAGAGTGACATTTAAGTAGGTATATTATCTATATCTGTAGTATAATTGCCATCGCAATAAAACTTATGACTAAGCTGTATATATAAATCATTGTAGTTGAGTCATTTATATGGATTATGTTTTAATTCTTCTTTATATCAAATTACTCGTTACACCGACTTATCATAGCACTCTTTATTATTCTTTAGCTTGAACGCGTTTATCTCTGAAAGTACACATCAGATTTAAAACAATAATTTTAGCATTTTGTAGCCTATTTAATGAGAAATGTTATGTACTAATATAGAACTTAGGTGCGGAGCAAATTATCATACAATCTATAAATTAAAATGTAAGTAAGAATAAAATATTAGTGCAAGCGGTTTGTGTTGTGCGGTTTGGGTTATCAAAGACGAAGGTCAATTCAGTCATCCGAGAACAGACGTACTGCAAATGTCTATATAAATGAGGTACCAGGCCGCGTATTTCTCCAGCCTTATTTTTATTTTCGTATTTGCTTAATTAAACTTAGCTAAATGTTTAACTTCGACAACGCGTTCGTGATGTACATGTGTGTCTAAGCAACGCATTTATGTATGACTAGTTAGCTAGCTTAATTAGCTTAGATCAATTCACAAAATTGCATATAAAGAAAACAGTCACAACCACTGAGGAGAGGTTCGGCCACTTTAGCACCCTTGAGTTAGTTGCTAAAGCCTGGTGACGCTAAGAGAACCCGTTGGACCAAAACAGCTGATAGTCAAGCATCGTCGCGTATTAGAATCTATTCGTAAAAATCGGTCTATTCAAAATTTTTAACGCTAGTCTCACTATAATTTATATCGTGTAAATAAAATACACTACATTTTTACACGTATTTCAAATACTATCATATTATATATTAGCTCCTTTGAGTATTTCTTTTAATTAGCAATATATTAATTATTTTTAGTTTTAACTGTACACCATTATGGGATATAATCAATTGCATAGTTACACAATATGTAATGTATGTGTTAGGAAATAAAAATAAATTGTTTAGCAACAGTAGTAACCGAAAAAATTTCTCTATTACTCCAAGCGACTCAATTTTGTTCCTAACGTTAGCTAAAACTTACATTGTTCGCGTCGTAACTTGGAAAAGGCTATAAATTTTGAATTCGATGATTTTATCAATAAGTATCTGGGAGCCACATCGCTGTGATGCGTTCATATAACGTACTCAAAGATTATAATATACTTAGAAATCTATTTCTTAACTTTATTCCACCTGCGTAGGGTCGTCCCTGTCAGATGTCATCTCAGTGTTTTCATACCTTTTAAAGACCTATCATTTTTCACATAATACATCCATATCCTTTATTGGCGTTCCTTTAATATATCCGTTCCTATAAGCGTCTACCTTTATACTCAAAACTTTTCTAGTTACATGGTTTTCATCTCTCCTCATGACATGCCCATACCATGCTAACCTATTACTCCTCAATTTCTATGTCACAAGTGTTATTTTCCAACTTCTTCTAACATATTCATTCTTAATCTTATCCATTCTAGTTACACCACACATCCATCTTAGTATTCGCATTATCAAATCATTCTTCATAAAACTTGTTTCACCGATTTCACCTCAAATACAGCTGAACCGATTTAGATAATACTTCTACTAACAGATAGGGTACATTTCTGGATATCATTTAGCTTGTTTCACCGATTTCACCTCAAATACAGCTGAACCGATTTAGATAATACTTCTACTAACAGATAGGGTACATTTCTGGATATCATTTAGGCTACATATCATTATGTTTTCTGATACTAAATAGTACTGAAATTAAATAGTAGTGATAGGATTTAACACAGCGAACCTAAATTCGATATATAGGTTATATAATTAATTATGTTTCATTACAAGATCCCATGATACAATAAACTCATTAACAAAAGAACAAAGTCACGTGCACCAGCTAGCTACAACATAAAGTTACAGTTCCATTATTGTCGTATTTTTAATTGAATTATTAAAGTTTATTAACTCTTTGAAACTACTTCAACGCCCTCACACTCTATACCATTATAGAACATGCAAATGTAAGAACCATTAATGTCTGACGAATAACGTCGAATAAAATATATTGTGCCGTCTGGAGGTCAAAAATATAGTCTAGTGATGTACTTTCATATCGACAGTCACGTTATCGATAACTTTAATATGTTTTTGAAAAATATAAAAATACGGGTGAATCTGTTAATCACAAAACGTCCGGCTGGTGTGAAATATTTAAATGAATATAAGAATTTATAATTAAAAATGTGTCTAATATATTATAGTCGGAAAAAATAGTATGCAACTCACATAGAGAAGCATCGACATGTGTATTATACGCGCACACACACACAAGGAAGTCGAGAACGTTGCCGTACAGGGAGCATGATGGCATGAGAGATCATAATTTCGTTTATTATGTTGCTATTCGCATCGATTTTACTGCCACCAATGGAAATTTCGAAAGGTGCATATGGAATTTGTTTTCTATATGAGAAATCCAAAATAAATGCAAATTAAAAATTGTTCGGGGCAATGAGAAAAATGAAATTTTTGAAATCGAGAACGGGAGTTCCTACCTGGTCCATGTGACCTCCTAAATACAAAAATCAGATGAAATTGCGTCAAACCGTTAAGAACACTTAAACAGACGTACACCAGAATATTAAGTAAATATTATTTCATAAATTTGATTTGATAAAGGAAATAAATACACGATTTGTATACAACAGTGTCATCCTTTCATAAACGAGTAAAGTTAATCTAATTTTTATAATTAGAAATCACGTATTAAACCACATTATGAAATATGAAAATCATAATAATTAAAAAGTGAATATTTCTATTGTATGTTAAGTAAATAACTCTCAAAAATTACAATCAACTCTGATCGTGTAGGTATGCGTTTCTTAGTAGTCACTTTATGTAGTGTATTGTAATTCACTATATATTTTGTAATATTAGTGATGTTTTACGTCATATAGTTTGGTTATTGTGCACAAGTAAATTGGAATAATTGAAATAATGTCACGAAGCATGCATTCCGACTTGCTACAATAACTCCCTTGAAAGATCTAACAAGACGGCCACCATCTTGTTAGTTCATTCAAATGGTCACTAAAGCTTATAATATAACTTACTCGACAGTGCCAGTAATAATCGACTAGAATATTGGTTGCCGAAAATAAAATTAGTAAACTATTTATTAAGAGCCATAATAATCGATATAATAGGAATAGAATTACAAAACTGCCCGCCTTCGAATCAATTTATTCAGTGGTATCTCCCACTCATCTAGGCCAACATTTGCAAGCTCAGAACCAGATGCGATCCACTCCTAACCACTTCTAAACTTCCCGAGTAAACTTCACTCCTCTAACGGATAACTTCGTTTCTAACTTTTGCTACCGAAGAAACTCTGGTGTATTTTTTTTTCATTACTCCTCAACTTACCGAATAGTTTCATGCATAATTCGCTGGCGTTAACTAATTTAGTTTTTCAAGCCTCATTTTAACCTTTTCTTTTGCAGCTCATTTTATTTTTGTAACGATAGGCACTTAAGTTCTTCCAACTTTAAAAATAGTACGTAGCAAATGATATTTGTTTTAAGAAATTAATATCTAACTATCAGATATTTAAATAATAATAAGAATTAAATTTACAAGATCCGCACATTAATAACTTTATTGTAGGATTTCTATGCTTGCATTCTCAGGAAGCTACTCATAACTTTTAGTATATTTTGACTTGAATTTATAGAAGAATTTTGATGCTGAATACCAGTTATAAACGGAAATACAATATCTAAACAAATTAGGTTCTATAAAAGTATTCTTGTAACTACAACAATTAAGGATATTGTTTACCCTTATTCCCTCCCCCATCTCAACATCCATATTGTATATCTGCTGCGTGTCACAAATTAATAAATTTATATTATTTGCAGCAATTAAACAATATCGATACACTCGTATATTATAACACCACTAGAAATTATTCAAGTGAACGCCTTGTTCATTTTTGTTAATCGTTTGTAACGATATGCATTCAATATTGAAGCTTTCAATAATTTTAGAGTAGAATTAAATATTGTACAAGTTACAGAGCGACAGCTGGTTAGTATATTTGATTATTTTTGCGTTAACTTTTATAATATATAACAACTGTGCCCGTGACTCCGTCCGGGGGGGGGGGGGGGGGGGGGGGAAAGTTGGCAGGAGGGGGAGCGCCTGGCCACGATGGCAACATCCCTCGAGGTCGGGCGCATTTGGCCATTGGGCCTCAGAGTGGCACTCGAGAAGACCGAGGCCCTACTATTTCACGGGCCTCGGCGAGGGCCACCATCAGGGGCCCACATAATGGTGGAGGGCACCCGAATCAAGGTGAGGACCTAGATGAAGTATTTGGGCCTCACCCTGGACGGGCGCTGGCGGTTTGAGCCCCATTTTGAGGGAGATAGAGAGAAGTTGAGGCTCCTTGTCGTTTCGATTGATGCAGGTGCTCACCGGACACGGCTGTTTCGGGTGGTACCTACACCAGATCGCTCGCAGGGAGCCAACCGCCGCATGCCATGACTGCGGCGCTGCGGAGGATACCGCGCAGCACACTCTGTCTGAGTGTGCTGCGTGGGAGGGACAGCGCCGCGTTCTGGTTGCGGCGGTGGGTACAGATTTGTCGCTGCCAAGTGTGGTTTCGGCCATGGTCGGCAGCGAGGATGCGTGGAGAACAATGGGCTCCTTCTGTGAGGACGTCATCTCGCAGAAGGAGGCGGCGGAGAGGGTTCGCGAGGATGACCCTCTGAGCGGCCGTCTCCGTCAACGGAGGACCGGAGGGAGGAGGCGGCGATTTGCTCGCCTCTTCTCGCCACCGTAGCTGGACCTGAGGGGATGGGCCGGAGGGCCTTGGTGTGTACCCAGCCTGTCTCCCTATTAGGAAGGCGCCCGGCGGACACCTTCCGCCGAGCGGACCGTTGTGGCGGCTATCCAAGGGGACTAGCATAGTTTTAAAAAATAAAGAATGAGTTGAAATCTTGCTAAATTTCATGCAGACAAAGTCGCGGGTAAGAGCTAGTCTAAATTAGAATAACCTCGATTACTTTCTATTAGGATCGCTATCTACTAGTGAAAGTCCCATGAAAATCGGTCTAACCGTTTTGGAGAAAGCACTGTGGGCGAAGCCACGGTAAACAGCTAGTATAAACTAAAATTGCTTTAATTACTTTTTATAAGGCCAGCTATCTGTCACTGAAAGTTTCGTGAAGATCGGTTGAACTGTTTTGAAGATAGTACTGCGGGCGAAGCCACGGTTAACAGCTAGTCTAAATTAAAATAGACTAAATTACATGAAATGATGTCCGGTAACTGCTGGTGAAAAGATTGGTGAAAATCGGTCCAATCGTTTTGGAGATACGTGCATTACAGACGAAGCCGCGGTCGATACTTAGTCTAATTTAGAGTAATCTAAGAAACCCGCTGTAATTTCAGCTATGTGTCAGTGAAATTCCTGTCAAAATCCGTCTAGCCGTTTCGGAGATTACCCGGAACAAACAGACAGACAGACAGACAGACAAAAATTTAAAAAAATTGATTTTGTATTGTGTATACTTACTTTCCTATCCAAGAAGTAAAAAAAAATATTTTGATATTACATACAGACACTTCATTTTTATTTTACTCGTATGCATAGAAGATATAGAAGAAGAAGATAGATTAATTTATTAATACATGATTAGGAAAAGCTGTGAATTAGCGAAGTGTACCTCTCTCTCTGTCTTTGTCTCGCTAGTGCTAGTCTGAGAACATTTGTACATCTGTAAGTTACACACTGTATACTATACTAGCCGACCCGTGCCCACTTCGTTGGGCGGTAATACGTAAGCGTGGAATGGTTATTTTGCGCTAAAACACAGCAGAAGCTCTGAAAAGAAAAAAAATACCCCGATTTTGCAACATTCTTCATTGCTGCTCCGCTCCTATTTGTTTTAGCGTGATGATATATAGCCTATAACCTTTCTTGATAAATGAGCTATATAACACTGAAATAATTTTCCAAATCGGCTCAGTAGTTCCTGAGATTACCCCTTACAATGTCACAAACTCACAAACTCTACCTTATTTTTATTTATTTTTTCGAACTGACTATGCTATTGACCATGCAAGGTCTTAACAGCTTCACCGGACTACAAACTCTACCTCTTTATAATATTAGTATAGATAATGTTATCACCCCCCTCCGGTGCCGCTGCATCCATCACATTCAAGAGACGAGACTACAACACGACCGGAACATTGATATTAGCGCCACCATATTATAAATATACATTGACACTAGCGCCAACATATTAGAGAGACGCATTGACACTAGCGCCACTATATTAAAGATACATAAATAAGAATTATTATTATCATATAGATTTCAATAAGGCGTAAATAAGAATTGATATCATTATATAGAATTGAATCATTACTTTGATCGTTATTATATTTACTTCAATTATTTTGCAGAATTATGAATAAATAGTATATTCTTTGACTTCATAGTTCGGCATATGAAAGGCAAGATGTCTCTGATCTACATGTCTAAGCAGATTAGTAAACACATTCGAGATACATAAATAAGGATAATTATATAAAATTGTTGTATAGCTTAAATAACATTAATTTTTTCATACTTGATTATTTTTGTGTTACTTAAATTATTTTGCGGAATTATGTGTAAATAGTAAACGCTTTGACTTACATAGATCGACCTTTAAAAGGCAAGATGTCGGTGATATCTACGCATTATTATGTACAAAGTATTGTAAGGCGAATCTCTGCCCAAATAAATAGTGACAGTATCTACGAAGTGTTTATTGGCATTCCCGACTGCATCGACTCTATACGTGATTAATAACAAACAATAAGCTATAAATTCTGGTACTTTTTTGATTTTCTGTTTGGTTATCAAATATAGATGACACTTAAGAATTTTCTACAAAAACATATTCCTCAACATTTCCTTTCATGAAAGAATGATATAGTTGACGTGTTAGTAATTTATTTTATCTGATCACCTCTGTAGGGGCACGTCATTGTTAGTTTTTGTTGTGTAACGTATCACGTGCCTTATTTATCCCCAGATTCTCCGAATGCAGCTTATTAAATCAAAATCAAAATATCCTTTATTCAATTTAGGCCCTGAGAAGGCGCTTATGAACGTCAAAGCTACCACCGGTTCGGAAAACAACCGAGTCATCGAGAAAAACCGGCAAGAAACTCGATTTGGTTTATCTTTTCATGTGATATATTTTTACAAAACATAAATATGTAGTTACATTCGTTTTTAGTGGATGCAAAGAGAGAGGCGTCATTTCCAGACTTCACAATCGTTCACATATTGATCTATCTAATAGCCTTTAGATATTAAAATTTATTATTAAAAATAAAGTTGAAGGTCGATTGTAAATATTTAAATAAGCCTGTTACTCCCCCGAGGGGATGGTGGGTGTGAACATAAACACATAATAGTCAATTCCCCTTTGCAATATTTAGAATGGCGAAGCAATTTCACCCTCTTAGTTGGGGGAGTATGAGTTGATCACGTGCGAATTGAACACTATAATTTACTGCATAGCTTTAGACGACAGTTACCCACGTTGCTGTAACAATACGTTTTATGGTACATCCAACACATTTTCACCATTTTCTTTGAGAATTTCCAAACTAATAAAGACTGGATTAAGATAGTAATTTTTTTGAAAGTTTCAACATCCACGTCAAATTTGTGTGAACCGAAAACAATTTACTATGTGCTAGTATTAGATCACACCGTGTTAATGACAAATTACACTTATTCAGTGGAAATCACAATAAAAGTAAAGAGTGTAACTAAATTATTGTATCACTCTTTTACCAGAACGTGATCTACACTCATAACAAGCATTTTTCAAGGATTTAAAAGGGCAACTATTTCGAATTATACAAATAAATGAATGATGATATATATACATTTTTCAGAAGTAATTCCTAAGAGAATTCTTATGGTTGTTCTGTTAGAAGATTATATCACAAAAGATAGAAGTCAGACCTTTGTAAATTTACTATTTAATTAAACGTTATTAAATTTAAAGCCAAGACTTTCCAAATAAGCAAAAGTGTGATAAATATTGCTTGTCTTTGTTAAAAATATTTACAAACTTTCGTATGTCTTACGTATACGTATTAGCATTTTTTATTGATGTGAGGAAAACAACGTAAGAGAAAGTGTGTAACATATCTGATATATTTCTGTTCAATGTATGTCAATATTATCTATATTATGATTCCAAAACTCAATGTTTTTATAATCAAAATATCTTGCTAATAAAATGAAGTGAAGTACCACAAACGCTTCGATGTGATCAAAGACGCTCCGATTTCGTACAATTCTTGTGATTTTTATGTTAACTGCAGTATACTTGGGAACCCACCTTTACAAGCTATTTCGGCAAGAGCGCACACATTTGATTCTCCGATGCTGCCAAACTAAAATTAGCCTACACTAAGGTGGATAAAGTTGAAATTAATACGACGTATTCGTAGATAAATATTGTCATGCCCGGAGTCCCCTTTGAAAGAAATCGGGCAACGCTGATTATCGGCAAGATCCTAAATAATAAATGTCTGGGTTTTTTTCTGTAGCTATTTGACAGGGTTTATAGAGGGGCGGGGGAGACGGGCAGGGTGATAGATGCTCATATTCGAAGGCTTCGACATACAAATCTTTTGGATAAGGACCGTTTGTGTGTATGAAACATTTTACTCAAAACTTTACCTAAATAATAGATGAATACTGCTTACAGTAATAATGCAGAGATTTATTCAGTCTTTTCAAGCAGTTGGAATATATACTTTTCTCAATATAAAGTAGTTATATAAAGTTCAAGAGATGTTTGTATTTTATTTGTCGGAATGACCTAAGTCATCTCTTGAATCATAATCCAGGTGTAACAACCGCGATACTGGCACGGATAGTATTGTCATCGGCTAATTTATGCCCAGTAGTCAAGCAGGGTGTCACCCGACTGGCATGATACCAATAACTGCTTAAGGGATCTATATATGTCAATGGTCCCCGTTGTTTTTATACTACACTGTGATGATTATCATCCGGCACAGTGTCGTCACTCTGTCGTATCAGAATAATAAAAATCAGATCAACTATAAATTTAGTCTCTCTTGCTAGTTATGAAAATTAACCGCTAAATAATTCAAACTATCAAACGGTATTTTTAATATTCAAAGAATAAAACTAAACGATTTAATAAATAATTACGTTAATTCTAACATTTTCTTTCGTTATCGTTGAGATAATACAAAGACTAAATTCATATGGAATTATAGCCTAAAGGCCAAGTGGTAATAAATTATTTTTATTTATAAATTCGAAATAACTTCTGACCTTTGATATGCCGTCGCCTATATACAAGAGCTTGATAGATCTGGCAAGTCCATTTTTTGTGTTTAATTGACGATTCCGTATAACGATATTATTTATATACCTAAAAAGAAATATTTTGTAAGATAGTTTGTTTTCTTGCGATTGTAATGAGTCCTTACAGATTTTCTTCGGTTTTTATAACGTTCGTTATAAGGTATGGTCCGCGTCATAAGGTTTTGGCCACTCTAATTATAGCTTTAAGTTCGGTCTTGTACATAATACAGTCAAGAGGTTAATACAAAACCAATTCAAAATATTATTATAGGAATTTAAGATTTATTTATCCAAGCAGAGCTTCGCCGTACTATAACTTCGACATAGGAATGAATGTCCGATTAACGACGTCTTGCCTTTTATAGGCCGAACTCTCTAATAGGGTGGCGCTAGTGTTAATGTTCCGGTTGCGTATCGGACGTATAGTAACGGTACCGGAAGTAGATGTTTAAATCATTTGAATCATTTTAGCTTATAATGATATTACAAAGGCCATATTAAATAATTAAAATTAATTATAAATATAGGAATCATTACATAATGAATTATGTTCATGTAGATCTTTGCCAATTACATTAAGTAATAATAGTGCAGCAGTATAACGACCACATTGCTACTTTTAGAAGATTTTGTATGTGAAATGACAGTTTGATTCCGATTGTGTCGTCTTGTAAACGGTTTCACAGCTGGTTTACGGAAACCGGTTTATATGAATTGAGCAGATAAATACAGACATACGAGATATAAAGATATATAGAATATTTGCAGAGAATTAGAGATATAAATGAACAGGCATTAAAAATTAAATAATTACTGGGGTAATAAAATAACAATGAAAATTAGAAATGGACCAGCTGAGTAATAAAGTGATAAACAAAGCTAGAATATTAACAGTTAAACACATAATGTATTTCTCAGTTATAATTAAATCGAAATTAATCGAATGATCTTGAACTTTAATTGAATGATCCCCGTATGTAGTATTTGTTTCTATCTGTGGGATATACTCGTATCTTATAGCATATATTGTGCAGGTACTATGCGTGTTATGATACCGTTATTGTAAATAAAATACATTCATAATAAATAAATAATTTGTAATAAAGAACGCCTTCTACAGAAACATCATTTTTCGAAGTGGATGGGTATTCTTATAATAATAAATATAAACAAGGAAAACAACGAAAAAAGCAATAACATGTAATTAACAATTACAAAACTATTCTGAATGCGACTATACTACAAGTAGTAATGACAGGGCGCATGTGCCAAAGTGAGTGCAATAGGAGGTGAGGAACGCGCGCGGACGTGCTTGCTCCTCTTTTACCTCACGTGCGTTAAAACCAAAAAACCGCTGGACATGGATCTCTCCAGATAAAAACACAAAAAATGAAATTGATTATATCATGACCACGAAGCACCACATAATCTATAAATATGAAGTACTACCATCTGTCTCGTTCGAATCGGACCATAGACTACTAAGAGCAACAATACACCTAAATTCAACAAACAAAAGTAGGCGCAACTTCACTAATATATCCACCAAGGCAAAAACTCTAGTGGAGCAGGAAATGTACCTTACAAACCTCTATATCCTCCTCCGGATGCCGCCGACTCTACATGCGAGTCGTGTGGGCAATGGCCATCAATGGGGCCCCGGTATGGGCCGACGGTCTCCGTGCCACCAACAAGCGGGCATTGCGCAGCGCGCTGCGCATCGTGGCGCAGAGGGCGATCAGGCGACACCGCACCGTGACTTCCTACCCTGGGTTCTGGAGGCGGAAGTTCTTGCCGTCGTGTATGAGTTCACAGCGGCCAAGAAGAGAATCGGGGAGCTTCTGGCTCCCAGGGAGATATAAGCGAAAAGGCAGCTGGAAAAGGAGGGTGCTATGAAGCGGTGGAGGCAGGACCTGGTGGACGCGCGTTTGGGCCGTTACACAATTGACGCTGTAAGCCTGGTCCTGCAGAAATGCTGTAACAGGGAGTAGGGATCCCTATCATTTCGACTGGGGCAGGTACTCACCGGACGTGGTTGTTTAGGGTACCACTCTATCTGAGTGTGCTGCGTGAAACGCATTCTAGCTGCGGTGGTAGGGGCGGAACTATCTCTGCCAAGTGTGATTTCAGCCATGCTCGGTAGCGAGCAGGTGTGGCAAATGATGGCCTCCTTCTGCGAGGAGGTCATCTTCCAGGGGGCGGCGAAGATGGTCCGCGGCAATTTGCACGCCTCATCCAGCCATCGTAGCCGAACCTTATTACACAGATCCGGCTGATGAGGAGAGGCAGCTGGCGTGTACCCAGTCTGTTTCCCTATTAAGTAAGAGTTTGGCAGCCACATTCCACCGGCCGGACCGTTGGGGCGGGACCACCGATATATCAGGTTCGAGGTTTCCTATTTTAAGTAAAAATGGAAAAAATTATACCCCAGGGTAGTATTATTAACGAATAACACACAAAAAGGGAAACTGTAGCTGTAGGTTTGGTAAAAAATTTAGGTTTGTAAAAATTATATTACAAGTTCATTATCAATTTTATTTTTATTACTAGTTTCTTATAAGTCAATATCATTCTGTTTCGTTAATTAAATCGAGGTTAATGTTTTTGTAACGATATAACAAATTTCGTAATTCAGGTTATGAGGCAAATGATTGTTTCATATATAGGAGAATTCTACTATTATTTGATATAAATATTGACGAATATAATAAAACATTCAATATATCGATGCATCCACGGAGTAAAGAATAGAGTTTCTTCCATGGATACATCGAAACCTTTCTATAATAAGTATGTTGATTTAGGGATACGGTATCGATAAAAGGTGTCAATATTAGAGACATACAGAAAATAATTTATACTAGTATCGAATAAAAAGTATCATATTCAAAAAGGTATTAATAACTTCAATTTCTTCATAAATTAATCAAAAGATCTATAGATCAAAGTTTACTGAAGAGCGCCCGGCTCTGATGGGGTCCCGGGTCGGGTGCTCGGCGTTGCCTTGGGCCACCAAGAGGGGTGGCTTCGGGAGCTGTCTTACGGTCGGACAATTCCCGAAGCCCTGGAAGCTTGGGCGGCTTTACCTCATAGAAAAGGTGGGCCGCCCTCTGGATTGCGCGTCCGCGTATCAGCCCCTCGTCCTGCTGGACGACACCGAGAAGGGGTTGGAGAGGATTATCTCCTCCCGGGTTGTCCAGCACCTAGAGGAAGTTGGGCCGAATCTGGCGGACGCGCAGTATGGCTTCCGAACAGGGCATTCCACTGTGGACGCCCTGTGCCTCCTGAAGTCGCTGTCTGCAGAGGCGACCTCCCAGGGGGAGAGGGTCTTGGCGGTGTCACTTGACATCGCTAACGCCTTCAACACCCTGCCGCATGGGGTCATACGGGAGGCGCTTCGATATTTCGGAGTGCCCCCGTACCTGCGGCGGGTGCTGGAGGCGTACCTCGAGGGTAGGGAGGTCGCCTATGTGGACGGCGACGGGTGGATGGTCCGGCGGGCGACAGGGCGGGGGGTTCCAACTATGTGGGCCCCAGGTGGTGGCCCTCGCCGAGGCCCATGAAAGAGTAGGGCCTCGGTCTTCTCGAGGGCTACCCTGAGGCCCAACCTCCTTATGCGCCTGACCACGAGGGTTGTGGCCATCATGGCCAGGCGCTCCACCTCCCTCCAGTCTCCCCCCCGGGCTACGACTAGGGTGTCGTCCGCGTAACAGATGAGGCGTCCTCGTGGTCAGGCGCATAAGGAGGTTGGGCCTCAGGGTAGCCCTCGAGAAGACCGAGGCCCTACTCTTTCATGGGCCTCGGCGAGGGCCACCACCTGGGGCCCACATAGTGGTGGAGGGCGCCCGGATCAGGGTGGGAACCCGGATGAAATATCTGGCCTGAGGCCTGGACGGGCGCTGGCGGTTCGGGCCCCATTTTTCGGGGCTCGGACCGTGAATTGGTGGGGCGGTTGCGGCACTCCGCCGGTTGCTCCCCAACGTAGGGGGACCAGGTGCCGGGTGCCGCAGACTCTATATGGGAGGTGAAATGCGTAGCGCACGTTGGCTTTGAGGGCGATCCGGGCGTACCGGACGGTGTCCTCGGCGGCGGACTGTGTGCTCACCGGTTCCCTGCCATGGGAGCTGGAGGCAAGAGTTTTCACCGCCGTGTACGAGTATGAGAAAAAGAAAGGGGAAGCCTCCGGCTTCCAGGGAAGTAAAGGCGGAGAGACGGCGTCTCAGAGAAGAC
>MU159211.1:11039-23885 GCA_015888305.1 Antheraea pernyi
GAGATAGTAGGATATTGCGGATGAAGTCTTGAGTAACAAAATAAAATAGTCTAAGTTACTTCTTATAAGATGAGTTATCTGCCAGTGAATGTCCCGTGAAAATCAGTTCAAGCATTACGGATATTCCACTACAGCCGAAGGCAAATAAAAAATCTAAATTACATTTTATGAGGTCTGCTATCTACCAGTGAATACCCCGTCAAAATCGGTCCAACCATTTTGGAAATAACCATGCGGACGAAACCGCGGACAAATAAAATAGAATATGTCAACCGCTATAATTTCGGCTATCTGGCAGTAAAAAGTAAAATTTCCGTTAAAATAGGTCCAGCCGTTTTGGAGATTACCCGCAACAAACAAATAAACAAACAGAGAAAATATACTAATATAAAAATATAGACAAAGTATAAAAAAAAGTTTTTTTTGGTCATTTGTAGCCATGACTAAGAAGATAATAATGATGGATAAAATAATGTACGACATATTATATAGAAGATTTGGCGCTTATGCCTTTATTGTAACTTGGACATGGAAGAAAATTGATTGAAGGATATATAAGAAATACCTATATTGACAACTTCAGAACTGGTAGTATGGATTAATTCCTTCGCTTGTCCTATTGAACGAATATTATTACTACTACTAACGAAATCTCTCAAAAAGAATAAATTGCCCGATTTTGAAACATTCTCCATGGGTTTTCTGCTTCTATTGGTCTTAGCGTGATGATATATAGCCTATAGCCTTCTTCGATAAATGAGCTATTTATAACCGAAGGATTTTCTCAACTCAGAATTTGGTAGTTCCTGAGATCATAGCGTTCAACCAAACAAACAAACTCTTCAGCTTTATTAGTATAGATAGATGACGCACCATAGATTATCTTCAGGTAAATCCATCACATGCAGAGCACGCCGAGAAAGCTCTCATAAGGTAAGATTTTGTCATATATACTTATTCTTTCATTTTAGCCGATTTAAACGTTACCCTTATAATTTATAACATATGTTATTTTAATATGTGCGCTATAACTGTAAAGTATCATTGAAATCCATTGAGTAGTTTTTACATGAAACATCTACATACATCCTCAGAGACTTCCCTCTTTATAATATCAATAGTGTGCGACTGCGATGAAGGAAGAAAATGATTTTCGTGTATACGTGCGTATTTCTTGTGCTCTGTAGTTTAAACAGCTTGAATGTAGCTAAAACATATTTCAGTATTCTTCTAGTTAGGTTTTTGTTGTATTGCCACTAAAATACATTTGTAAAGATTACATAACCATCACAAGAATATAAATACTAATTTCATTACTTTATACTGAAAGCTCAAAGTAATATGATTAAAACATTAATATTAACTTCAACTCGAATAACAAACATTGAGAACTTTCGAAATAACTTAGAAATAACAATTAAAACTAGGCACGAAATGGTTCAAGAGTTACAGTTGGAAAACAATTACAATTTGAACAATTAGCAGTCATTTCAGAGATTTGAGCAATCGCTCCTAAATCTAAGGCGTCGTATCCTGAGCGCGGTGCGTCCTCACTGTGGCAAATAAATCCACAGATAATCCTAATACCCACTTATAAGCTAACAATTATAGACTCAAAAATGAAGAAAGAAATATTTTAAGATAAGATAGCGCTCGGTTCTCCCTGGCTGCAACAATAACAATGCGGTATTACATTTCGTGCTTGAACGTGCACTCTACCTTTAAAAGCTTTTATGGTCAAAACCAAAGTAGCGTTGAGTTACCAGCTGTGCTCTCGTAGAAAACCAAGTATCTCACTGTAAGTGATATTGAAGTTCCTCAGAAGTGAATCGTACGAGCCTTTGCGTAAAGTGTATGCGTGATGCGACGCGTTATATAATGCACGTTATAGTGTGAGTGGTGGCTACAAGAGTATCTACTGTCTGGCATCAGGTGCGCTTCGCGATCTACTTTATAACGTCAGTTGTGTACGTTTATAACCTACACGCTGTCTTTTGAGATTACCAAATATCGCTGCTATACATAAATATGTTTTATATTTATGTAAGACTAGCCGACCCGTGCCCAATTCGTTGGGCGGTAATAGGCATTATCAAGCTACAACTTTTCTCTAGAACTCAATCATATATGTATATCTCATAATTAAGGCAGCGTTCATAAGAAACGTTTTCGTTCGACCATTTTTCTCCGACTCCCCAGATATTACCCCCTACAACCTCACAAACTTTACCTCTTTATCATATTAGATTATAGATAATGTAATCAGTTAATAGCTACTGCCCGCGACTTCGCACGCGTGGAATAGTTATTTTGGGCTGAGTCTCAGTGGAAGCTCTCAAAAGGAAAAAATACCCCGTTTTTTAAATATTGTTCATTTCGACTTCGTCCGCATAGTAATAGTTACTACTCTGGGCTAACGCTGACACACAGGAGAAGCTCTCAAAAAGAAAAAAACATCGCGATTTTGAAATATTTTTCATCTGTGCTCCGCTCCTATTGGCCTTAGCGTGATGATATATATTCATTCTCGATGAATGAGCTATATAACACTGAAAGAATATAACACTGAGATTACCCCTTACAACGTCACAAACTCACAAACCCACAAACTGTACCTCTTTATAATATTAGTATAGATAATATAGATGTAAACAAGGTTCAGGCAGGTTTTTCATTTTGTAATCTTTAAATTAGAGGCGTCGTTCACCAAAACTTTAACTCAGATTTTAATGTGTATGCCAGATCGCAAGCGCTCTCACTGACCGAACCGACCGAAACCAAACAATGCAAGTACTGTAACTTTACGTCGGTTTTCTGTGAGAAGGACCCTGTTCGAGCCGACCCATTCATGCTGAAACCATTAATAGCTTCAGTATAGCTCTACCACCTACAAAATAATTCAATTCAATATAATTGAAATTACATATGACTTTCAATTATATTTATTTTTGGAGTAAAGTACAGCGCACATCTCACGCGCATGTTTACAATAAACAACATATTTTTGATCAATTTCACATGGACGAGTGTACGGGTAACAGTTCATTACTACATAGTGTAAAACAAACTCCTCTGCCACATCTGTCTGTCTGTTCGTGATAAACGCAAAAACTACAGAACGGATTTTCATGCCGTTGACACCAGTAGACAAAATGATTCATGGGAAAAGTTTAGGTATAATTTATCAAGGTTTTCTTTTTATTATCAAGGCAGGACAACGTCTGCTGAATCCGCTAGTTTAAAATAAAATAGCCCATTAGTTAGTTACCTGCACGTAAAAGTTCCGTGACATTCAGTGCAAATATCATTTTGGATATTTCACAGCGACCGAAGGCCAATAAAAAGCTTAAATTAATTCTTATGATGTCTGCTACCTACCACCTACCAGTGAAAGTCCTGTAAAAATCAGTCTAACCATTTTGAAGATAGCACTGCGTAGCAAGTCACGGGTAACAAAATAAAATAGCCTAAGTCACTCCTTATAAGGTCAATTATCTGTTAGTGAAAGTCTTGTGAAAATCAGTCCAAGCATTTTGGGTATTTCACTGCAGACGAAGCCGCGGACAAATAAAATAGTCTATGTCACCCGCTATAATTTCAGCTATCTGGCAGTAAAATACCCATTAAAATAGGTCCAAGCCGTTTCAGAAATTACCCGGAACAAACAAAAAGACAGACATACCAAAAACATATATAAAAAAAAGGTTATTTATAGCCATATCATATCCATTCACCAAAAAGTTGTTATTCTAATCTTCTATATATATATATAATAAAATGAAGTGTCTGTATGCAATATCAAGATTTTTTTTTACTGATTGGGTATGAAAGTATACACACTACTGATAACAAAAATGCAATTTTTTAATTTTTGTCGTTCTGTCTGCCTGGTAAATTGGAAACAATACTGACGTAGAATAAACTTCTTGAATAGGAACACAAAACAACTTTGAAAATGTTTGCGATTGAAACTTACTAAGTTACCGTGGCATCGTCTATAATAATTACTAGCTGACCCGTGCCCACTACGTTAGGCGGTAAACATTTATAAAAATCTACTTTTAGTGACTGCAATATAAAAGTTAGACATATGAAAGGAAGAAATACTTTATTGCTGGAACAACTATACAATTAAATTACACAAACTAATTACATAGAAAAGAAAAATACATTTGAAAATGAAAAATAGATATCCAACAATTGGCGAACCCATTCAGCAAAAATGTCAGCTGATTTTCGATGGGAGCCTATATGATGATAAACGAACGTTCAGTCGGTCATTTTAAACTTAATACAAAATTTAAAACGAACAAACAAATAACACAGACACACTGTGAGGGAGTATATAAATCAGTAATATGTTATATTAAAGTCAGTATTGTATCAGCCTCCATTGTGTCATTTACACAATCCCTACATGGCGACCCTGCCAGCGCCGTAACGTGAGATGTGCATTTACGTTCCGTTTACTTAAACGAGATGCCTAGTGACACTGCAGCGTGACAATGATTGTATATTGTCGGCGTTTATGGTATTAATTAAAAAAAAGGCCGCGAATATACACTTATTTACGTCATATGCCAATATTGACGAGTTTATAGCGGATTTGAAAACACAACTCTTACCAAAAAAATCAGCTATTGCAATTGAACGCAAGCTTCAAAATTTTAGACAAAATAATTTATCGATTAATGATTTCGGTAGGCAAATAACGGCAATATTCGTTAAGTTGACGATTTCACAATCTGAAGGCAATAAAGCGAATTTTAAAGTTTTGAAACCATTAAATGCAAAACAGGCCATTAAATAATTTTCAGATGGATTGAAAAATCCACGACTAGACACAATCATTTCTGCACGAAATTTTAGCTCATTAAAAACGCTGTACAGACCGGCTGTTGACGAAAACGTCGCTGTTACATCAAACTCTGCTGATATTTTCACTATGAATTATAGAGGCAGTTCATTCCAACACCATACAGGAGCGAGAGGCCACTCATCATTCACAAGTAGAAGTCGTGGACGATGTAGTTAAACCGAACCCTCAGAATAGACGACAGGTACAAGTTCAAACGGGACCACAAACAACTCGGCGCAAACCTACGCACTCATTTAATGGCAACAGAGGTAAGTACAATTATCATACAACTAGGGACCAACATCTACGTCACAGGCACATACATACTTTGACTAACTCAAATCCTCAGAAAAATTCAGTAACCAAGCAAAATCAGCGTGTCGAATACCAGTTTTTTCGAGTCTAAATATATTATTCTATCATGCAATGGTGTAAGGTTACGTAAATCTTAAATCGCATAATTATTACTCATACGATTTGTTAGTCGATACCGGTGCATCCATATCGGTTGTAAGTATAAACATATTCTCGAACAAAATATTCCAATCCATATAGAGAAAAGTTTTGTAAGCGGTATTGGAGGCAAAGTCCAAGCAATTGGATATGTTTATTTAAGCTTCGTTATTAGAGAGTTATAATTAATCATAAGTTCTTTGTTTTTAAAACATTACCATGTAAAGATAGCGGTATACTTGGACAAGAATTTTTGATCAAGTATAAATCGGTGTTGAATTATGGTAATCAGACTTTGTTGCTATGGAATAACAACTTGACAATTATTTTACCTTTGATAATGACAAACAGTACCCTTACTGTACCGGCGAGGTCAGAGTCCATACACTTTATTCGAGTGAATGAGACAGATGAATGTTTAGTAAACGCGACAGAACTACAAAATGGGATTTTTATTGCGAGTACTTTAGTTAAATCTACGAAAAAACTGAAAAAAATATACATCCTTTTGTGCAGGTGGTCAATATCAGATGACTAGAATGCCTATGGGACTCAATACCGGTCCTAGTTCGTTTTCGAGTATGGTGACTCTGACATTGACTGAATTATCATATGAGAAAAGCCTAGTGTATCAAGACGATTTAATTCGCAAAGGTAGAAATTTATTTGATAACAACAAAAATCTTGTAGAAATTTTTGAAAAATTGCGAAACGCAAATTTAAAATTTAATCCTTTAAAATGTGATTTTCTTAAAAGAGAAATTCTTTATTTGGGACAATGGTATATCACCTAATTCTGATAAAATTAAAATTAAAGAAAATTTTCCTGTTCCCAAAAACATGGACGAAGTCAAACGTTTCGTTGCTTTTGCGAACTACTATAGAAAATTCATAGATGACTTTGCAAACAAAGCATATTGTTTAAATCTTTTATGTAGAAAAAAATCAAAGTTCATATGGGACACATTAAACCAAATACCTGAGTCAACATGAAAGCTTCATGGAAATAAAGTTTACAGCAAGCAAGAATACAGCATGATAATTGATGAAGTTGGTTAGAGGATAATGGGAAATAAAAACCATAAGCGGGTAAAATTATTGCGTTGGTGCGATGATAGTCAATAGGACGCAGAGGAGCAGCCCACGGGATACCGGCAAGACATTTCTTGCCAATATATATAGGATATTTTGGAATCACAATTGGACTCGGTAGATGTTGCTATAGTCGAGTTCTAGGTTTTTAAGATTTTTCGCGTCTGGAAATAAAAATGGAACCGGTAGTAACCAATTTGGCGCAGACGAAGTTGCGTGGGTCAGCTAGTATTATATAATTTAAGATGTTAATGTGTTAAACCCAAATGATATCCCATCATAAACTATAAAGCAATTTTTCTTATGTTAATAACATTATTATTCGATTCCATACACGCATTTGTTTAAATAAAATGGATTTCCAATAAGCTCAGTAAGACATTCTGAGTTCTAGGGGTCTTTCTCCAGGGATCCCGTTTAAATATTCAGCACGGGTTTAAGAAGCGGACGCGGACAGACCAGCTCCGGCCTCCTACGAAAATAAATACTGTTTGTAGTAAGCTTGACCTTGTAACTTCAGCCCTTACTATGAAGTTCTTCAACAGAAATGAATACACTTAAAATTGATGAAATTATTCTAAGTGCGTTTATTGTTTAGCACGTTACATACCAAGCCATTTATGTCTGACATGTCCTTACACGCCATTTCATGTTTTGACCAAAAAAATTGATGTAATATCATACTTTTCTGGTTTTCGAATTGTCTACGCTACGAGCCTACACACCTTCGCCGGATTACATTGCGTATTTTCATACAATATAATGTTACGTCATACATAACATAACATAATAGTATAGGATCCCGATATACAACGACCTTCAAAAATTTTTTGGTATAGTTTGTTGAGGTCCCGAAATTTTGTACGGAATATCGAATTCTTTTCTGCTTTCTCGTTCAGAATCTTTGATTGACGGTGATAAGTAGCGATCAAAAATTAAATGTATTTCTGTTGCGTTGGTTGAACATATTTTTATGAGTATTGACTCGGCAATTTTATCAAAAGTTTGAGCTATAGAAGATCCGATTAGATGCAATCGCATGGGATGGTTGGTTGGGACCTCTCAGTCGCACACATTCACTCGCAGCGATATTTTACTTTTTAAAATTCGACAACCGGAATTAGGGACTGATTTTTCACAGGCAACCCTATACCACCGTGTTCTTAATTAAATAATCTTTAATTTTATTTAAGTTCAATTCAATAAGCAGACCGTTGCAAAATGCTAGTATAGATTTACCTGTTTATACCTGGCTACCCGATAGTTGTGACCGGAAAAAAATAGGCAACCTAACGTTTGCATATTCTATGGGCTTCATACTTTCGATTGGTATAGAGTTTATCTAATAATCACACCGGTGGAGTGTTTAAAAAAAAATTTTTTTTATTATTAATTAATAATACCCTGGACTAAAATTAGTTAGGCAACCCATATGCAATATATTTATTGACATATTAAATTAAATATAAAATACGTTTCATGAAATAAACATCTCAGTGAAGGTCGTTCTATATCGGGATCTTAGACTATAAGTAATTCTTTTGTTTTCAATTGTTATCCAATCGTATACCACCGTTGCTACCGTGGCCTAAAAACCACTATGGTACACGTAGCACGCAACGTTTTCAAAATGTTTCTATTTTATAACTTAAAATTAATTGTAGATAGATAGAGATTGTTGGAAGAGAAGAAAGTCCTCTCGATTGTTTCCAAGAAGTTTGGGAATCTACTGAAACACAGAGAATTACAAAAATATGGTTAAGTAATTTCTGGTTACGTATTTAAAAGCAAATTATTGACCAAATTTTTAAATCTGGTCCATATAATATTGTGTGATCGTAAATCTATAGTAACGGGTCGTCTAGAGAGGTTGAAGTTGAGACGCGTCTCGTGTGGCACTCGTGCCTCAGTCGGATGCGATGTCGGAGAGTGGGTTCTGAGTCCCTGAGCAAGCTGCACGAGGCTCTCGACTCAGCGCGACTAACAACTGCTCTTCGTCCTCCAAACTTACTTTTCAAACTTCTCTAGTGTTTGATATTCTCTGATTTAGCTTAATTTAACTGTTTCTTTACCTTTTTTCGACTATTATATGTTCCTCTTTTATTAGTAATTTTTTTATCACGATTTTCGAAGCGCTTGTTAATGGATTCTCAAGTTTGAGTAACCACTGGAATAATTTCAGGAAAATTAACTCAATTTCGAATCGTAAGCTTTGCAGATAAATATGTTAGGCAACTTTTGAAAGACTATTACGCTGTCACCAAATACGCTTCAATAATTTTCTGTTCAGACCATAAATCCGCTGTCGGTTGCCGGAGGGCGCAGTTTCACGACTTACCGCCCTTCCGAGCGCCTCTTTAAAGCTGTAATAACGAAATCAAAACTTGGTCCAAAACTTTGTTAACGAGTTCGGTCTGTGACCGCGTGTCCGACGGTTTACTTTAAAAAGAAAAATTGGTGGGAAATTATTAATAGAATTTGTTATGAAAATTTAATGACTCTTACATTAAAAATGAATTTTAAATGACACGTATTGACTATTTTGTTAGTGTATGACTAAGTAGATTCAGAAATCTACAGCACAACACAACGTAGTTACTTGAACAGCCGAGTTTTATTATTGCAACCACTACTGTTATTGCAATCATACATTAAAATGAACATATAACAATTTCAATTTAAATTACAATACAACTCAAAAGATAGATACAAAACACAATGGAATATCTATGTAAAACAGACAAATTATACTTAATTCAACTTAAAACTGGGCTACTGATCGAAACGTGATCAAATAAATAAAATTGAACTTCATCTAAAGCATGTAGTTACCAATAGATATGTGTTCTCATGTAAGCCGTTCTCATGATGTTGACCAACACCAGTTCCTAAAGACAAGTTAATAGGTCTTTGAAACCTATGAACCTATGAAATTACCGTTCTGCAGTACTGGCTATTTCAAATTAAAATAATTTTTGTTAATTTTATTTTAAAAACATGGAATTCTTTTTCCAAAAGTAGTCATTTGTTTATTGATTAGTGTTACATTTTCATCATTTTTCATTGTTTTCATTGTTACATTTTTTTGTCATCATGGATACGTTAAAAATTCGAGTAATTATGGAATATGAGTACCGTCGTGGCTGCAACGCGGCACAAGCGGCACGTAACATCAACAACGTTTACGTAGCTAACACTACAAACCAACGCCCCACCTGTTATTGGTTTGCTCGCTTCCGTTCTGGGAATTTCGTCCTGAAAAATGAACCTCGCGATCGTCCGAAGACTTTGGTCGACAATGACGAATTAAAGGCGATTGTGGAAGCTGATGATACACAATCTACGGCTGAATTAGCAGCAGCTTTCGACGTTAGCGTCAAAACAATATTGGTCCATTTGCGTCAAATTGGCAAGGTAAAAAAGCTTGACAAATCTACTTATTTACACTAAACTCAGTTTTAGAAGGAATGAACGAGTAGGTGGGAAGGAATAGGTTGTCCTAGTTTGATAGAGGCCTTCTTTATGTCGGTTGGTACCTGCACCGGATAACACACAGGAAGCCGACCGACGTATGCCATCAGTGCGGCGTTGACACCGCGCAGCACACTGTCTGTCTCTGTCTGACGTGGGAAGAGCAGTGTCACACTCTGGCTGTGGCGGTAGGACAAGATCTCTCACTGCCGAGCTTGGTTTCGGCCATGCAGTTATCTCGCAAAAGGAGGCGGCGGAGAGAGTCCGTGAGGAGGACCCTCGAAGTGACCGTCTCCGCCAACGGAGGACAGGCCGGAGGAGGCGGACAACCTGCCGTAACCGGACTAGGGAAGATGGGTCGGGGGTCCCATTTTCCCATTGTTCAGATCCGGCGAACGGAGGAGACGGCCGGTGTGTACATGGCGGTCTCCTAACAAGACGGGGCCCGGCTACGGCGCTTTTGCTGCTGGGCCAAGCATTGGGGCGGTACGATGAAGTATATAGAGATCTTCTGTCACCCCAACTATAGCGGCAGACGTACACCGTGAGGTTTTAGTCCGTGCGAGTCGTACATAACCCTTCCTCCCCCCAAGAGGGTGGTGTATCCATAAGGGCTTTCCCCACGTTAAAAAAAAAGGCCTGCTTCTCTAAGTTGCAAGAACTGGGGTTGGAAGTTCTCCGTCATCCACCCTACTCACCAGACCTTGCGCCTACAGACTACTACTTTTTCCAGAATTTGGATAACTCCTTGACGGGAAAAAATGAAATACCCGAGAGGTAGTACAAAATACCTTTGAAGAATTTGTTGCCTCCCGTCCAGCTGATTTCTTTAAGAAGGGCATCAATAAACTGCCACTGCGTTGGCAAAGGTGCATTGATTGCATGGGTGATTACTTCGATTAATACAAATAAAAAATACATGAAAAAACTTCGTTAAATTTTTTTCATACAAAACGGCATTTTCATAGGTAAACACCTAATATAATGCGTTTCGGCTGCTGGTGCTCTAATGTATTACAACGATATAATACGCCTTTTATTTGTCCTTATCACTATCATCAATGGCATGCAGCCCGTGTTAGTGACCCGCTGTATACGCTTTTTTATTTTGCCATTGCATCAGGTATTACCATTTCATTCTATGTATTATTTACTAAATATTACAATGCTTTTTATAATATTGCTAGTGGGCCCGGCGGACTTTAACCCGCCCTGAAAATAAAAAATCTTGAAAAAATGGAATACCAAAATCTTCCTCATGAATGACTGACTGTATTTACTGATGAAGACCGCATGAAAATTCGTTCAGTACTTTTTAAGTTTATCGCGAACAGGCAGACATATGTGACAGAGTACTTTGTTTTATATCATGTAATAATAGTGATGATTGTGAAATTATATTACACTGACTGTGTTCCAATAAGCGTTCACAATGCTCACACTCACGACCGCGGTTCCACTTACTCCCGGGCGTTACAATCGTACACCCAAGTGGAACGCATAATGGGGGGTTGTGAGCGTTTAGGTAAATAATACAAATGGCGATCTAGAAATAATAAAGCAAAAACTATAAGAGATTATGTCTTAACAGTAAATTGTAATAATTATTATGTAAATTGATTTAAGTATATTGAAAGATAAATGTATAATTCAATTTTTATATTTAATTTTAGTGCAAACTTAAAACTGGGCTACTGATCCAAACGTGATCAAATAAATAAAATTGAACTTCATCTAAAGCATGTAGTTACCAATAGATATGTGTTCTCATGTAAGCCGTTCTCATGATGTTGACCAACACCAGTTCCTAAAGACAAGTTAATAGGTCTTTGAAACCTATGAACCTATGAAATTACCGTTCTGCAGTACTGGCTATTTCAAATTAAAATAATTTTTGTTAGTCGTGAGCTTCGCGTGAGCGTATGTTATGACGTCATTATTTACGTTTTCGGCGCGACCGCGATCGCCAAGTGGAACGGTTAAAAGGCTGTTGTGAACGTCTTGTGGAACGCGCCCATTGTCATATAGATCTGTCAATCATATCGACTGTCAACTCGTTCAGTTGAACAAGATTACAAATCCCATCAAGAACATATATGTAAAACGAGAGCCAATTTTAATATTATGATATATGCCTTGATCTTTGACTTCAACGACTAAAAAAGTGAGATCTAAATGGGTACCAAGTTCAATGGTCAGTTCTGAAATTTATTTATTTATAATTGCCAGGCTGCCGCAGGGACGGTTCAAAGGTAAATTAGCAGGACCGATTCCTGGCTGCTCCTAATATGCGGCGGACAGTATACCGTGGGGTTTAATCCGTGTGAGTCGGATATAGCCCTCTCTCTCCCCCCGGATTTTCCCAAGTTTTAAATGGTTTATACACAAATCAATGAAATTATTGTTAATCACTAGGACTTTCTGAAAATATTCACTCATACTTACCACGTATCTTTTACCTTTTATATGAACTCTTATGCGTTCAGGTATATTTTTCTATGAATTATTCACTTACTTTCCTTAAACTTGTACTGTGTGTTATTTAAATAATATTAGATTATAATTAAACATAACCAAAACTTCTATTAAATCATAATTAGTTGAATTCGTTACTTATCATATGTTCCTACTTTTCTATATTTTATTTACTTTATAACAAAGAATTGCTAATAATATTTCCTGTGTTATTTAAGTTCTGAATTAGCTGATAGATGGTACTACAGATATTGAAGCTTTGATTTAATTTGTTACTTACTTACATTGAAACCAGATGGCAGCACGGTCACGCGCCCATGTATAAATAATTAATTCTATTGTATCCCATGCTAAATCCCAGTTAATAACAAAATAAATGCGAAAGTCGACGTATAATATTTATATAAGCTTGAACCATACTTTTACCTTGAACTATACTCTTAGTTATCTATACATATAATAAAAATGAAGTGTCTGTATGTAATATCAAAATAAAA
>MU159211.1:25014-59770 GCA_015888305.1 Antheraea pernyi
CATGAAATTTAGCAAGATTTCAACTCATTTATTTTATTTTTAATGAGAGAAATAATTATCGGCTTATTGTTTACAATTCGACATTATAATTATTAATAACATTAATGATATAGAGTTCTTCCTAATAAGATCTTAGATTATAAACGTATTGCGTAAAGATTTCCATAATACAATTTGTTGCGGAACAGATAAGCGTTTATTTTTTGTATAGTCACTAAATCTTAATTATAATAACAGCAATGTATATTAAATGTAACGTTAATGTAAATCTTTATAATAATACTTTAAGTTATTGTTTCATTAGTTCCTTATACAGTGTAAGTTAGCACTGAGGTAGTTATATGGTGGGTTAAGGTTCTAATTATGTTGCTGATGACAAACCTCATTTGGTACGCTTTTAGTATTTATATATCTAATGTACATGTTACTTTTAGTGGCGTGCGCGTCGTATGTACAATTGTCTTTAAAGAGCATTTCTATAATTGCACATAGTCTCACAATTTTATGATTCTTTAATACGATTTTAAAAAACGCGTGTGGAGCTGCGAGTACAGCTAGTATATACATATAAAAAAAATGAAGTGGTTGTATGTAATATCAAAATAATTTTTTTTTACTGATTGGGTACGAAAGTATACATACGCTTCTGATAACAAAAATGCAATTATTAAATTTTTTGTCGGTCTGTCTGTCTGTCTGTTTGTTCCGGGTAATCTTCTAAACGGCTTCTGAACGAAACACAACAATGCAAGCAATGTTACTTCACGTCGGTTTTCTGAGAGAGGGTGGTAGTACCCCGGGCGAGCCGACCCATTCATACTGAAACCAGTAATAGCTTCAGCGTGGCTCTACCACCTGCAGCTGTTTATTTTTACAAAACGTAAATAGTCACATTCGTTTTTAGTGGATGCACGGAGAGGGTATCATTTCCAGACGTCACAATCGTTCACATATTAATCCACCCTTTAGCTATTAAAACTCGCTTGACATGGTTCTTGAACTCATTATCCAGCATATCGGTAATGTCTTTTGGGACTTTGTTAAAAAACCTAACACTATTACCTAAAAAACTGTTTTTGGACTTAGTGAGCCTGAAGCATGGTATGACTGATTTGTTGCTGTTTCTAGTATTTAAATTATGTTGACCTTTTACTAGATCCAGCATATCTAAGTTTTTGCGGATAAATGTGTTGGCTTGAACTCGGCTTGACACGCTGCTGCGTATCTACATATTGATGAAATGATACGCAGGACGCCACAAGCTTATTAAGAAAAATTGGACTTGATAAAATGCTATCCTTCTGAAGATCAAGAGAGTTATCAAACTGTTCGAAACGCGTGAAACCCACGCTACTGTAAATAACTTAGTATTGTGAGAGTTCACACATATAAGCAGAATAGGATGGATCTAGACATTATGTAGCTTTTGAACTGTAAAACATTATTGTGAGATGTTTTTGTTCGCTTCTAATTTGTATTTTACTAACACCTCTAAAAGAGATATTTTACAACATTGTGTATATATGATGTAGTCTTCAAAAATCTATTTTATTGAAGATAGATGATATTGGTATGTAGTTATCTAAAAATAATATACAAAAATGAAATTGCACTTATAACTTCAATTGTGAATATAAAAAAGCTTGAATTGTTTGAATAATAATTGCCAAAGTACTTCTATAGTGAATAGAATTGAAGGCAACGAGTTGCTTTTGTTGAAACTACGGAGCCCAGCAGCTTAATTGGGCACAAGTGGTACACAACGGAGCGGCCACCACGAGGAATAACGCTCGCTCTTATACGATATTGTATTTGGTAATGATTGAATTATATACGTGTGTAGATAATTTTTTAGTAAAAATAGAGTCACTTCATTCTTTAATTCAATTGAATATGAATATACTTTATGTGGTAATTTGAATTTGGTTTATTACTCTATTACCTCTCTAATCTTACGTATTCCTTTGAAACTATCGAAATAGAACATATTTTTTTAATATATATATCAAACGCAAGAAAAATGTCAGTTTTCTTTTAATTTTAACTTTATTCTTTGTAGGTTATCTCTATAACAACATAATTTCTAGAATTACTAGATAAATATTACTATGGTTTTTAAATTATGTATACAAAGATTTTTTTATTTATATAGTGGTATGAAATATGCTAACGCTCGGTATGTTTCCTGAAATTAAAATAACGTCGTCCAATTCATGCTCATCCTACCTTAAGGCTTATATTGAGAGTTAGTTCTAAGCGCGTCTTCTCTTAAAGTCAAATGAGATTGTAGTCGCATGATAGTCTAAATGAACCTAACAGTTTATGGTAATTCTTATTTAACAAAAGTCCCTCTAGATAACATCGGTATATAAAACTTGTTACTTGAAATATATAAATAAAAGGGGTAACAAAATACCGGAGATGCGGACAAACGCCTTTACCTGTAAGTAAGACAAACATCTCCTCCGGGAAGACACGGAACTGGAACGGAATGGAGTACTAACTTCCAAGTAAAGAGTTGAAATGAATCTACCTCCTTATCTTTTATTTATAAATATGTGCCATTCGTTAATAAGTATTTATATCAAAAACACGCAAACACAAGGATTCTCTTTAAAAGTATGTATACTTAAATTAAATTTAATTGAATGTCATTTATTCCGGCTTAAGATTGCTTTTTGATTTTTATGTACACATGAGGTTATCCTTATTAGTAGTTGGACTGGGTACGTATCGAGATTTAGAATTTTTTAATATATTTCAAAGATTTAATTTAGGGATTTCTCACATTATAAAAAATATTATTTCTGATTTACATCTTTGAAACACCTTTCATACTTTTTACTTGAATACACTTTTGTATTCATGGTATTGAGGTAAGTAGGAAGGACTTCTGGCTACCGGACCACTAGTTACACTATGCCTAAAAATAAAAACGTATGCTTTTTCTTCAAATTTTTATGTAATGTATGGAAATTTAAAAAACGTATGCAACTTGGTAACCCTTGTTTATGCTTTTTCTTCAACTTTGTATGTAATGTATGGAAATTTAGATTGTTAATATTTGTACCTTTTCGTCACGTAAGTAAAAAGCGTCATTCAACTTTCATGCAAATCTCTCTCTGTTTCTCTGTGTGAAATGTGTCAAAATCACTTTCTATAATGTGATGGACCGGCAGCATATAGTGCTTGTTTGCTCGATGTTCGTACGTCTACACACACACTTCTGTACGATATATACGAAGAGATAGAAAGTCACATGGAAGGAGACAAACAGAGAAGCAAAACGCTCTTATTTCTATCGGTCCATTCTTACTGCAAGATACGTTAAAGAACTTCGTTATTAATTCAATAATGATACTAGGAAATAAGAGGCGAAAAATAAATTCATTCTGCAGCTCTCAAAATGTCTTGTGACTTCAAATATTTTGCATTAGATGTTTAATATCACTTTACTTTTATGAGAGTAGTTATTTTAAGGTAAATATCTGTATGTAGATAACAGTGTACGCGAAGAAGAAAGGTGCGGACTCACTTTCCGACTGATTTGTATATGTGCGACGGATATCCGGGCCCCGGCCACCTCTGTCTCTTTGAGTTACTGCACCAGAAAGCTATTCCTAGCCAGTTTTATTCTTTTCGCGACTATCCGGTGACTCGTAAAACTATTTGAAAATATACCTAGAAATATAAAGTGTACGATTCATTTTCATAAGTTTTATATTTATTCTCAGGTACGCTACGCTAGAAAAGGCCTAATACAGATTCCCTTTGTACTCGAGGTCCTCACGACACGACGATGCAATATCACAAGTGCGACATTTTGCATATTAGGTTTGTCCCGGTAAATATTAATTTAAAATAGATTTTACAATTTTAAGTTCATTTAAATATATTGAATACATTTTGATTAGGTGATCCTGACCGTGTGTGTTATTAGCTAAGGCTAATGTTGGTACGTATGTTTAATAGACAAGCAATAATAGACAAACTAGTGTCTCCGGCGGGCGACATCCGCATCCGCTGTGAGTTCAAAGCGAGTGCGGGGCAGTTTGTCACCGAGTCGAGTGTCGGAACAGCGCGTCCGCCAGCGCCGCGCCACCAGAACGGATGTGAATCGGTCCAAGAGTGACAGAGCATTGACTAAGCGCATCCCGCTCAAAATAATACTTGTTCACGGAGATTTTTGTCGACCGACACTTTAGACAACAACGAATATTTGGGATTTGATTATTAGGAATACGTATAGGAATATGACTTTAAAAAATATTTGTCTGATTTATTTGTATGTCCGCACAAAAACATCTTAAGCGAGTTTAGTGATTTTTTTACCATGAAAATCTTATACCATTCCTTCATTGCCAGAGCACGAGAAATGTAAACACTATTTTTAAAACTGCATTTTATTTGTGGAATGGCAATTTGATGTCCGCAGGTTCAAATCACGGAATTTACCAACAAATTTTTCGGAATTAACGCTCATTTACTAATTCAAATTGCTAACACTAAATTCCGGCGATGAAGAAAAACTTCCTAAAGAAAGCGAAAGCTGAGAAATGCTCTTGTAGTAAAACCGTATGTGCAACAATGTTTTATTTTTATTGTAGCTCGGCAAAATGACTGTACTCTGCTTGATGGTAAGCACAAAACAATCCAAAAATAATGGTGACCACCGAGAGACATACTATCCATCGCCGGTCGCCACTGTCATGCCGGCCTGCGTAAGTATCTCTTCACGTTGCGCTTGAAGGACCCCATATCATAGGAAGAAGGAAACACACTGGCCGGGAAATTGTTCCACAGCTTCACGGTACGGCAAAGATGTTGCGTTGCGAACTTTTTAGTTCGTGCCCAGATAGGATTTACCGTAAAACTGTGACTCCGAAGACCAGCGCGTTATGAATGTCTCTGTTATGAAGAGGAGAGGAAGGGATCAAATTGAATAACTCTTCAGAACACTCGCCATGATACAGACGGTAGAACACGCTCAGTGAGGCAATGTCTCTGCGCAACTGAAGCGGCTCTATGAACTCTGTAATGTCTGCATCATTAACAATGTGGACAGTCCGTTTCTGCAACCTGTCCAGGGTATCCAAGAGGTACTTTAATGTTTAATGTAGAACTCTGGATAAAACGAAGATTCATAGTGATTCATGATGGTGACTTTTTTAACTCTTTCATCGAAGAAGTATATATAATAACAATTTACAATATTCGCTTAAAAATAGTGGAAAAAAAAATTATTCAATCTCAATCCATTTTCATCAATCACGTCAAAGCTACTAAACGTATCGGCATGTGACTATAACCATTCGAAGCGGAATTTTGCGTAGTAATTCGTAAATGATTCTAGGTTATTTATTTATGGGAGACGATTGACCATTGCTTATTGCCCAGCCGAGCGGGCAGCTATCAGCTAGTCAATGACAAAAAAATGTCGTGGCAGTCATTAGGCCTGTCGATAGAAGTGAAAATTGAAAACAGTGGAATAACTGTGTTCTTTTTTGATTTTTTTATTCAACTATAGTCTGAATTATTTAAATTTCATAATTTGTATTGTAGTTATTAATATTGGTTTGGTTTTCACATCTATTAGCACTCCGAACTATAATTATATACAGTTTATCAAATATATAGTCGACTGCACTAGCTGAATACAAAGTATCAATATTAGATGTACACAGGCCGTTATGCGTCACTAGTCTGACGCAAGCGGCGTAAGCGCAATACGGCCGGTCACGCTTACTAGCATATCATGACGCGAAATTCTAAACTTATCTCCCGCCAAAAATACCCAACGCGCCACGAGCAGTTTTCACTTCAAAAATCGTAATCCAAAAATTAAAAAAAATAGAAGTTCCCATGATCTTAACCGATTTAGTTGAGATTTTACACAATAAAATATAACTATAAGAATGAATAAGTTCCGACACACGTAGGAAAGCGTTAAATAATGCAAAAGCTCGACCGGGCGCCGTATCTGTGAAGTTTGTCGGGAACTCTTCAGGATGACTCGTAAAGAAATTTAAATTCAATTCCGCAGTAACTAGCCGAGTTCCGCGAGAAAAGTTTTTATTAAAGATTTACAGTTAATTCAATGAGTTTCTAGTTTGTACAGGGATAAGGAAACGGAGTTTCAACGCGGGATTTCAATCGGGATTATGCACGAACACACTCTTTTGTGAGATTATTCAATGTTAAAAAGTTCCTTTACATTTCCTGTCTTGAGAATTTTAAACATTTGTTTATTTCCAGAAAGTATTTTGTTCAACCTTCATTGTTTGACATCTATTTTTTCATTCAAATCTATTAAACTTAATAGCTTCATTAGAGTTTGTTTCATTTTATTAACTCTGGTTATGTATCTAGGAAGATCTACATTTATATTAAATTTTCATTTCTACCGCCTTCTACCTGTATAAAATATTTCGTATTTATATTAGGGTGAACTATGTTTTGTAAAAGTAAATATACTACATTTTGATTTAGAAAAGATAAGGATTCACAAGGCATAATGTTTCGAACAAAGCAATGAATATACGTGTTTTCTTTTTCCAGTAGAGGGCATTTTCCGTTGCTTAATATATTTGTATGCATGTGGCACTTGAGGCAAATCTTTTTTCAATGTTAGAACTGTGGCGAGATCATTTTCCTTATGTTTAACTAACCTAACCTACAGTCCTGGCAGTCCAGTTCAGGCAGGCAGGTTGTCGTCAACCTGTTGCGTTAATTTGATTTGCGAACCGGCCGACTCTACGATATTAGTTCTCGGACACTAACGAAGGTCGATTGTAATTAATCGACGTTTTTTCCACAAGTCACCGTGCAAGGTGCAAGTACTAATGAAACACTTGTTTGAATGAAACTAATTCATCATCAAAATAATAAACCAAAATAATTATTTTACCATACTTCAACTTCCTCAATATGTCCCTTTTCACTATATTTGTTATTTTCTAAAATGTGTTAGATTAACTTCTAAATTTATTTATCATTATAATAATATTACCTCAGAATACGTTCAATAAAATTTCCAATAATAAAGTTATAATGTCCGAAACAGTTCAAATTTCAATGAATACTAACAGTGTACTTACTACAGTAAGACTGACTTCGATGAATAATTTTGATTTTGCTTAAAGTAGATAGATGTAGATAGTATAACTCTATTGTAAACAACGAAGTGCTATACTATACGGAGTACTATACAGTAACTATTACGAAATTAAAAGTGCACTTCGCAACCAATGAAACATATCTCAGTCGAAGCAACCAGGAAGCAGAACCAAACAATTCCAAAATAGATACGTATTTATGTAACAGAACATATGTGTGGCCGTTTATGATTCAGTTCGGTGTTATTTGGATTTGGTAAAGTTTTACTTAGTATGTAGATATAGACGGATCACTACTGTTAGGTTTTACAACATAGTCTTAAAACATGTTGTCGGTTTGCCGGACTGTAAGTTTAAGCGCCATGTCAAGATGGTTTGGTATCTAAAAGTTATTATAAAGTGGATTAATATGTGTTCGATGGTAAAGTCTGAAATTGACTCTTCCATGTGCATCCACTAAAAACGACTGTAAATGAATATATATTAAACCAGATCGAGTTTCTTGCCGGTTCTTCTGGATGACTGGGTTGTTTTCCGAACCGGTGGTAGTTTTGGCGTTCATAAGCTACCTATTAGTGCTTAAATTGAATAAAGCATTTTTGATTTTTATCCTAAGTTACTTTAGGTTGTTCTATTAGTGCGATTGCGAATGTTTTCTTTGTTTTGTAACTGATTCATATAAACACGAAGAATCAACACGTTACATTGGATACGTCCTTACTGATTAATGAAATTGGGAAAACAAACTGGAATAATAATTTGAAAACACGCCGAGCCACGAGCCTGGGCCAATAATAAAATGTAACGAAATAAGGTCCCTGTAATTTTGTTTTGAGAAATAACAATGAGGCCGGAGCTAACGGAGCCACTTCTTATTTATTAAATTACACGAGTCGCGCGCCGCTCTAATGGCTTCGGATTTGGAACTTTCTCCAATCCTTGTTCGAATAAATCTCCTTATAGTGTAATATATTTGGGATTTGACGGTTTATGGGTAAATCCAAATTGTTTTAAAACTCAGCACTTATTATGGGGAATATGCGAGAAAATATACAAACGAGTATGTTTGTAAAAATATGTAGCATGAAAAGATAAACCAGATCGGGTTTCTTGCCGGTTCTTCTCGATGACTGGGTTGTTTTCCAAACCAGTGGTAGCTTTGACGTTCATAAGCACCTTCTTAGGGCCTAAATAAAGTAATTTAAATTTTGCCATTGTGGTTCCCTTGCTCGTTGAAAAAGGACGCATAATAATTATAATTTTTTTTTGTTTATTGTAGGCAAATAACACCGACTTTGCTTATGTAAAAATGGTTTCAAAGTGTGACGTGTTTTATTTGAATTCTTCTTCCTTAGTTCTTATTTTATAATTGTGTAATCATTGACTAGGCCATATTCATTGTCATGTATTATTCTATAATCGAATGTATTAGGTGGAACATTTATTTCCATAATATGTATGTTAAAGAAACATATAGTTTAGTAAATTATTATTATTAATTTTGAAGCGATGATGACTTAGTTGATAGCGCGTACGGACACAGCGTCGATGGATCTAGGTTCGAATTCTTGCTACTGGATCGGAGCTTTTGGTGAAGGTAAATATCGAGATGAAACCACAGCATCGTTTTAGGATTTAACTAAGTCCGCCGCCCGCTAGCTATTACCCTCAAGTTGAAAATGTATTGCCAAGCAACTGTTGGTGTATTCCGGTAGTTGCACTTGAGAGCCTGTGCCCTCTAGGTTTAACGTGTTTGCCACATCTTTATTTAACATATCGCACACCCGGTGCGACACTGTCACTTATGAAAAAATTGCAAAAATGAGTTAAGTATGTAATAACTGTCCTAAAGCAACCCTTTACTAGATGCGATAATGTTACTTTCGTAGTATGCATAGTTTCCGTATGAGAGCATGAGTGTCATTGCCCTTTTGGCGCGAAACAGGCGACGCTGGGAGCAACATCGTTACTAAGGTAATTGTGATATAATATTTTATTGATTCTGGAGCAATGATGATCTAAGATACAGTTGTGACCTTATTTCCCTAATATATAGCCCTCTCTCTCCCCCGGGAGGGTGGGTATGCATAAAGGATTTTCCCAAGTTTTAAATGGATTATACACAAATCAATGAAATTATTGTTTATCACTAGGACTTTCTGAAAATATTCACTCACAAAATACGTGAACGTTCAGATGCTATAAAATGAAGGTTATATTGGGTCAGCTGCACGTGTATTCATAAAATTCTTTAAATAATATTAGATTATAATTAAACATAACCAAAACTTCTATTAAATCATAATTAGTTGAATTCGTTACTTATCATATGTTCCTACTTTTCTATATTTTATTTACTTTATAACAAAGAATTGCTAATAATATTTCCTGTGTTATTTAAGTTCTAAATTAGCTGATAGATGGTACTACAGATATTGAAGCTTTGATTTAATTTGTTACTTACTTACATTGAAACCAAATGGCAGCACGGTCACGCGCCCATGTATAAATAATTAATTCTATTGTATCCCATGCTAAATCCCAGTTAATAACAAAATAAATACGAAAGTCGACGTATAATATTTATATAAGCTTGAACCATACTTTTACCTTGAACTATACTCTTAGTTATCTATACATATAATAAAAATGAAGTGTCTGTATGTAATATCAAAATAAAATTTTTTGGCTGATTGGGTATGAAAGTATACACGCTTCTGATAACAAAAATGCAATTTTATTAAATTTTTGTCTATCTGTTTGTTCCGGGTAATCTTCGAAACGGCTGGACTTGGAATTTGACGGGAATTTCACTGGCAGATAGAAAAAATTACAGCGCGTTACTTAGGCTAACTATCACCAGTATCAATTCAAGTAGTTCATTTAGTGATAGTAACTCTGACAATAAAGCTGTTGATGACCAAGAACCAAAATCATCACTGAAAAAAAGATAAGAAATCGTAATCTTAATAACTATCAGAGCAGTCGAGATTGCAAGCCGCTGTATAAAAACAAATAGGCGTTATCCCAGACAAAGTAACTGTGCATTTTATTTACTCAATGAAGGTCGCAGGCCGGCATGGCAGTGGCGATCGGCGATGGATAGTGTGTCGCCATTGTTTTGGATTGTACTGTGCTTACCATCAGTCACAATGCAGTCATTTTGCCGTGCTACGATAAAAAAAAGGTCGAACAATACGGGTTTGCAAGAAATTTTTAATTAATACCTTGGGTATATGTCGAAGGACTATACGGACTATCATTAATGCTCAAAAATTCAATGACGGTTACATTCCAGAAGACCACCGAGGGAAACACGGAAATCATTGCAAACTGTACAGTGAAATGATAAAAGCCGTAAAAGATCACAATAAAACTATTCCAAAAGTAGAAAGCTACTATCTTAGGGCCAACACAAGTAGGTTATTATGTATTGATGTTGGTTTAACTATCGCCGAACTGCAAAGGAACTATAGTGAAGTTCAGAAATAAAATAATAAGTAAACTATTGATTACAACGCCTATCAGCGTATTTTATATCAAGAGTTTAATATTGGCATCTTTAGGCCGAAGAAAGGACCTTTGTGACCCATACGATGCATACGAAAATGCACCAGAGCAAGAACAATTAAAATTATATGCCAGTTACAATATTCACCAAGAGCATGAGTAGAATTTAAAAGAGATATTTTATTTATTACACTTATGACAGTGCATTATTGTGATTTAAAATAGGACTTAATAAACAATTTGTTCTTGTTTCTTTTTAACTCAGCTTTACATAATTACGGTTATTATTTTTCGTTAGTGCCACAACGTCACTTAAGGAGTTGGAAGGTTTAAAATAATTTTAAGGTATCGTTTTTTAAATATTAAGACGTCATTATTCTTTCAAATGTAAGTTAAGAGTTAACATTGAAGTTTTATCTATTTAACTTGTCTAAATCTCGAAATATTATATAATTTTTACGAAGTCAAAGTTTTAAATGCTTCTGCTGAAAAGTTGCATTTTTGCATAAGCGAGTGTCGCACCGGGGGGCGATATATATATAGCAACTATATCACAAATCACATATGATCACTATATAGTATATAATGTATCCATACTTTCCTAAAGATTATTTTTTCCAAACTTTCCGGATTCTTGAGATTTATTTATTAAACTGAAGCGAAACTGCGAGCAAGCTGTTGAATCTTTGACGTATATGAAAGAAGTTTCGGCTTACTCAATATCACTTCAAGCAACTTCATGAACTGAGCTCGTAAATTTCAGTGCATCGTTCTACAACTTAAGACAAATGACGGTATACATAAAATATTAGATACTTGTGTACGTTTAAACAGATATGGAATAAGTTTTAACATGCGAGATAATTTTTGTTATTACCATATTAAATATAGTAAAATTTGTAATACATTGTTATTGGTTATGTGTTTACTCCATATATAATTTAAGAACAATACAATATATCCTTGCCCCACTTATGATATATGGATAGAATAATTATCGTGTTCATGAACAAAATAGCTGTGTACGCGTTCATAGGGATTTTTCAAACGGTGCTGGAGTTTATCGATCTCATACATACCGACGTATTATCATTAGTCTCTCTTTTACATCTATTGGCACTCCGAATAATAATTGTATACTTATTATACATACTTAATTGTATACAGGTTATTAATTCATCAAACATATGATGGGCTGAACAATCTCAATACAATATATCAATATTAAATGTACACAGGCTCTTATATTACGCGTCGTACTCTGACGCAAGATATAGGTCACGCTTACTAGCATGTCATGTCGCGAAATTATAAGTTAAAGTACCAAAACCTGTCAATAAAAAACCGCTCAACGACGGGGCTTCATAAGAAATAAAATATTAGTGAAGAAGAAGAAAAAGAATATATGAATTAAAATAAAATTTGAGATATATAACTCATAAATTTACCAAAGATACACAACATCAATCGTTTGTTGAAGAGGGCTAGTGATCGCTATTTAGTTAGCGAATGTAAATCTATAATACATACAATAAGAATGTCAATCAAACGTGTCTGTACTTTTAGATTTTTGTGAAAAAAAATGTTGCAGGTGTCTTGGAATAAGTAATAGTATAAATTTCAATCATTTTCGAAAATGTCTGTCTATCTATATGTCCGTTTGTTTGAACATGCATCACTGTTAAAGTTCACGATAAACCTCAACATAAAGCATATTCTCGAGTAACATTTAGTTTTAGTTTCATTAAAGTCGGTTTACTCTATATAAAGTTATTGTAATTTTACTGAGGACGCAACTTAAGTACGAGAGAACAGTGAATAAACATCATACATTCAAATGTTTTTCTTAGTCACTGTTTTTATACATTAGGTTCCACGCGGACGGAGCCGCGGGCACAGCCAGTGTGCAATAAAATGGTAAAGGTTTAAACATAACTTCCACACGCTCTAACACCCCAATGTGGAATACCGCAGTTTTAATGCATGTGCAAAACTGCATATTTATTAATGGTTTGTAGAAGGAAAATGTTCAATCGTAATCAACATTTTATCTTCAATTATACTACAGTTACCATCGAGTGAGTATACGATACCTAGCGAGCCAGCGTAAATACAATTAAAAATGTTTTCAAATATTAAAGATTATAGTACAATGGATGTTACGATGTTAATAGTTTGGCCTAGATACAATAATCACATTAGAAGGCACAGTGCAGCGTTGCAGTCACGTTTAGTGAAGAGACTTCATTCTAATGTACATGATTAATATATTGCTGCCGCTTAGTTATCGAAAAAACATTGATAAATATGAGCTGTATCTAATCAATTCAATCAACTCCAAATAGTTGACTCGGTGTGATGGAATAATTTGATCTCTATAAAATGACAATAGCAATAAGTCAACCAAATTTAATACTTTTTTTTGCCGTTAACATAATTCTTTTGATTCTCCTGTACCTTCCTATTTCTACATATGTCTGTATTTCTCTTATATTCTTATGACGGACACTTCACCATTTAATGAGGCTAAAAATGTAACATTATTTTTTAAATTTGGTCATTGCACTGTCAGTACACTCGTCGGAAATATTTATTATAAGCATATCTGACATGAGAATTAGATAAGGGGCCATTCTAGTATTACGAAAGCTCTGTACGGGGGCGGGGGAGGGGGTCCTTGATTTTCTTATTTTTGATGTCGTAGGGGATGGAGGTCCGGGTAGTGATTACGACAGCAACTTTTGCTGAGCAGGGGGAGGGTTCGGTCCTAAAATACAAAAATTTTGCTTACGTAATACTTGAATGGCCCTTGATCATAAAGTAAGTACTCTATCCTCATTAAATTTATTAACAAATATTTAGAAGTGAATATATGTATTGGATTAAATTCTTTACTACTATACTATATACCTGGCTATATGTTAAGAATATCTTTGCTTGGTCATTTAGTTCAATGTTGATGGCGCCACTATCTATCTTTTTAGGTCATTTTACTTACTGTGGATCCTATAATTATTTTACAATAAAACTTATTATTCAATTTAAAATACAAGAATGTTTTGCTTATTATCATCCCAATAATACGATGGTATAACTATAGTTACAGTAAATTTGAATTTAGTATAATAATTGAAGTTAGTGAGCAAAGTGATTCCCTCGATGTAATGAACTGTATCAAGCAGCTCAGTTAGAGGACATCCCTCGCGACTAAATCACCAGTGTTTATCACTGTTTGTTTGACGAGTGCTTTGCCAACACTACTGCCTTTCACGCGAGTTTATTTATTTAGGAATATCAACAACATTAGGCTTATTGTTACAGGCTTCATGACGACGGGTGTTTACGCTACCGTTGAGCTGTGAGTACGCAGTTTTGATTCTCTTATAGGGCGATGAACGTAATCCTTAGTTCTCTGATTATGTATATGAATCGCTTGTTTTATACTATCGTACAAGCTGTATTTTGTTTTAGAAACAAATGACTGAGATAATAAGAGAGAAAAAGAAACAGAGGATGAGATTATATTAAAGTATTAATATTGTCAATTAACGATATAAAGAGATGAAAACTAGAAAACCACTTACATTACTTTATATTTTATTAATGCATATATTAGCATATTTTCGAACTAATTGTTAGATAAATTTGACTGTTGATTCATATTATTAACAGTATATAACTATAATATTTTTAAGCATGTGAAGGAATATTGTTCCATTACGTTGCTTACTCTTTGTACAATATTTGAGTATATCTACAGGGGCCTTAGACTCAATAAAAAAAATTGCTCAGTGTGTGGATAAATTAATTTTGAATAAATACTTTATTGCAACTTTATTCAGTACACTGGGAGCTTAATGCCATGAGGCATCGTTGGCTGGATAAAGCTGTAGATTCTTATTAGCATTTCAAATCTAACTCTCAGAACAAAAAAAAGTGTACTTATGTACACGCGTTAGAAGTTATACTTCTTTAGCGTAGCAAGATAAAAATCTTTTCAAAAATTTTATCTTTCGCTTTATTCTACATTTGTACAAAAAACGACACTAACAATAGAAAAAGTTGACTATAACTAACTTCAGGGTGTCGGTTTTTCGTGGCGGTCTGCGCGCGCATCGTAATAACTTCAGGGTGTCGGTTTTTCGTGACGGTATGCGCGCGCATCGTAAAATTTACTCTCATCATTTTTCCCTAACGCGTCAAAAGAAGCGTAACGTCAAAAAATTACAGAATAAGTAAAAGCCACGTGATAATCACGATTATTATTAAGTATAATTTATCTTTTTCAAAGTAGTATTTTGAATAGTTTACATAATATCAGTTGTACAAGACAGTCCATGATTCTGTGTAGATAATTTAAACAGGATTGTACAGCTATCTTTCAGAAACAGTTTCGTAAGTAATGTAACTTCAAAGAACCTGAAGTTTTCTAAGACTTTGATAGGTAGCCTTGGAAATAATAGTTATTTAATGTAAAGATTGCAGATTTTTTCTTCTTCTTCTTGCCCTTATCACACCTAAGTAGTGACGGCACAACATGTTTTCCTTTTCGACTCTACCCTGCCAAATGGCACCTCAGTATGCACACTTTTATAACTATATGATTTTTCACACAGATGAGTGAAAATAATTCGAGTGAAATGATTTTTTTATCGCTGCTATTTCAAACGTGATTAAAGAAATCAAGTTATATTTTACATGTCGATATATCACATAGACTACTTACGTCTCGCACTCGAATACAAAATAGTAAATACATGTGAGATTCTTATGTGTGACTATAACGAATGAAAATGATAAATTATACATGTGAGAAATTGTATACCAATGCAATATCTAATGTATAAACTGTGTGATTTATAATTTAGTGAAGTACGATCATACTGATACGAAACATAGTATATAACCCATATTTTATATTTATCACGTCATATAAAGATTATCCTTCAAACTAGCTTAGCGATTTAGTTCGCGTGAAATAGTTACTTTGGGCTAAAGGAAAAAAACCCGATTTTGAACCATTCTTCACTGGTGCTCCGCTCCTATTAGTCGTAGCGTGATGATATATAGCTTTTAGCCTTCCTCGATAAATGAGCTATTTAAAACTGTAAGAGTTTTCTAATCGCACTACTAGTTCCTGAAATTAACGCATTCAACCAAACGAACAAACCTTCCAGCCTTATAATATTAGTATAGACGCTACTCCTATCTCATACTTAACTCGAGCCGCCGTTCAAATTACAGTAACTTTTGATAGAATGGACCGATTTTAATGAAACGAAAACGAAGTTATACAAATATTTTGCATTAGATGTTTAATATCACTTTACTTTTATGAGAGTAGTTATTTTAAGGTAAATATCTGTATGTAGATAACAGTGTACGCGAAGAAGAAAGGTGCGGACTCACTTTCCGACTGATTTGTATATGTGCGACGGATATCCCGGCCCCGGCCACCTCTGTCTCTTTGAGTTACTGCACCAGAAAGCTATTCCTAGCCAGTTTTATTCTTTTCGCGACTATCCGGTGACTCGTAAAACTATTTGAAAATATACCTAGAAATATAAAGTGTACGATTCATTTTCATAAGTTTTATATTTATTCTCAGGTACGCTACGCTAGAAAAGTCCTAATACAGATTCCCTTTGTACTCGAGGTCCTCACGACACGACGATGCAATATCACAAGTGCGAAATTTTTCATATTAGGTTTGTCCCGGTAAATATTAATTTAAAATAGATTTTACAATTTTAAGTTCATTTAAATATATTGAATACATTTTGATTAGGTGATCCTGGCCGTGTGTGTTATTAGCTAAGGTACGTATTAGGTAGGTACGTATGTTTAATAGACAAGCAATAATAGACAAACTAGTGTCTCCGGCGGGCGACATCCGCATCCGCTGTGAGTTCAAAGCGAGTGCGGGGCAGTTTGTCACCGAGTCGAGTGTCGGAACAGCGCGTCCGCCAGCGCCGCGCCACCAGAACGGATGTGAATCGGTCCAAGAGTGACAGAGCATTGACTAAGCGCATCCCGCTCAAAATAATACTTGTTCACGGAGATTTTTGTCGACACTTTAGACAACGAATATTTGGGATTTGATTATTAGGAATACCTGACTTATTGAATGATATTGGATCGATAGCTGCATGTCATTCAAAGACAGCGACCATATGAAAGCGCGAGCTATCAGTACTGTAGCGCTATCTCTGAACAACAAACTAAATCTTGTATGATTAAATGTAATGCAGAAGTCAATTTTGTCTTGAACACTATTTCAGTCCTCTAAAAGTCTTTAATTTCTAGTTACCTATATTAATAAAACTAGCTTTGCTTGTACATTTACTTTTTTCATAATTTTCTCGTAGATAGTTGTCATAGAGGCGACGAATCACTAATATGACGTTAAAAATTGTTTGTCTGATTTATTTGTATGTCCGCACAAAAATATCTTAAGCGAGCTTAGTGATTTTTTTTACCATGAAAATCTTATACCATTCCTTCATTGCCAGAGCACGAGAAATGTAAACACTATTTTTAAAACTGCATTTTATTTGTGGAATGGCAATTTGATGTCCGCAGGTTCAAATCACGGAATTTACCAACAAATTTTTCGGAATTAACGCTCATTTACTAATTCAAATTGCTAACACTAAATTCCGGCGATGAAGAAAAACGTCGTGAAGAAAGCGAAAGCTGAGAAATGCTCTTGTAGTAAAACCGTATGTGCAACAATGTTTTATTTTTATTGTAGCTCGGCAAAATGACTGTACTCTGCCTGATGGTAAGCACAAAACAATCCAAAAACAATGGTGACCACCGAGAGACATACTATCCATCGCCGGTCGCCACTGTCATCCGACACGTATCTCTTCACGTTGCGATTGAAGGACCCCATATCATAGGAAGGAGGAAACACACTGGCCGGGAAATTGTTCCACAGCTTCACGGTACGGCAAAGATGTTGCGTTGCGAACTTTTTAGTTCGTGCCCAGATAGGATTTACCGTAAAACTGTGACTCCGAAGACCAGCGCGTTATGAATGTCTCTGTTATGAAAAGGAGAGGAAGGGATCAAATTGAATAACTCTTCAGAACACTCGCCATGATACAGACGGGAGAATACGCTCAGTGAGGCAATGTCTCTGCGCAACTGAAGCGGCTCTATGAACTCTGTAATGTCTGCATCGTTAACAATATGGACAGCATAACCAACAGGACCACAAGTTTAACAGTGGCCAGTAATAATTGATTACTAGGACTGAATTAGAATTTCTAGTTTTACTAAACAGATACTGGAACACAACAGCGGAATATATATGTATATTTTTTGGTGGCGGTTTTTAACCGAACCATGTATGTACCTATAGGGCACTTATATTTTAAACGAGCGTCTTTATCTGTGTTGTTCTACGTACGCGAACTACTTAATTTTTTAGGTAAATTACTTAAGTATTGTAGGACGTACAGTCACGATGAAGCTATTACTGGTTTCAGCATGAACAGGTCGACTCGCCCGGGGTAGTACCGCCCTGTCACAGAAAACCGACGTGAAGTAACAATGCTTGCATTGCTGCGTTTCGTTCGGTCAGTGAGAGCGCCAGAGGCACAGTTCCATTCCCCTTCCCTTCTCCCCGTCCAACACAGGCTGGCAGTGCATCTGTGACTCCCTTGGTGTTGCAAGTGACTATGGACGGTGGTAATCACTTAACATCAGGTGAACCACCTTTCCGTTTGCCTCCTATGATAAAGAAAATTTTTTTTTTTATGAAAACGTTTATTAAAACCTCTAAATAACTCTATATGGAATGAAAATATCGTGATTTTTTAGATGAAGTATAACAACTAGAACTAAAAAAATAGCAAAAGTTAAACTAGACAAAGGATAGCATTTACATAGGCTGATTTTAATACTGTTCAAAATTCAAAGTGTCTTCAAGTTCAATTTAATTCTGTGTGGCTTGCATTCGGCCTGTAAACTTGCAGTTATAACAACAAATGATGATTACGTTATTTTAATATTATAAATTGTACACTCTTTGTCAATCTATTTATAAATCTTATATATAGATAAGCATACGAATGCGCATAATATGTGAGTTTGTGATGAGCGGAAAATATTATTGGCGTATGTCCAGTTCGCTAAACATTTGTTACTGTTTACGATTGTAGAAGTAATTTACAGTGATATGTATTATTAAACTAACATATGCTGCCCTCTGATACAACATCTGATAAGAAATTTAATCAACATATATACTGCTATTAATAGTTAATTCCTTAAAACCTTTAATTTCTAATGATTATTACATATTTCTTTTCGAGAAAATAAATCATATGTTGGAGCGACATTCCGTACAATTAGGGAAAGTTTAAACCTGAAGGAAGGTGTAATGACAAGTGGGAAACTTGATACTGGCACGCGCCTTGTTATGTAATTCCAGGCATTATATAATTGGATAATTTGAGAAACGTGTAATACTTATAACTGGTTCAATATGAATAAAACGTACATTTACAGAAATTACTACATGTTCAGCTTCCCAGGAGTCGTCAACGTTTTCAAATTCTATACTATATATGTCATATTAAATAACTAACTATTCATAATACCAAAGGCGGATTAAGCAGCGCGGAACCTGTAGCAAATGTTACTAGGTCGTAAATAGTAATAAGGTTTTTATTTCATTTTAACAATGTGGTGTTAAAAAGAAAATTGTATTTGAATATTTTTTTTTTTACTATTTAAGTCTTGTGCAACATTTGCATATTGCAATTAATTCTAAATATTCTTATGAGAATATGACGGAAAGAGGTGATGTTTTATTTTGAGATCGATTGGAAAAATTTGCACTGAACAGAAGAGTCGAATTAATAAAAACGTGTAAATGAAAAAAACGGTCGCATATCTTGTATTCCAATGCTATTTAATTTCATTCTAAACGTGTAGTAGAAGCAGGTGGCCCGTAGGAATTGCTTAAAAATAACAAACGCTGCCATATATATATTTATATATATATTAGTTTTATTTTATAGGCATGAGATCCCCAGAAGCGCGGGACATTTGCTACTTGTGGACCACAGCTAAATCCGGCCCTGCACATTGTGAATTTCAACTTCAAAATGAATAAACACTAGCAAACACTGTAGAAAATACTTACAATAATAATAATTAATCTGTGATTTTTACATCTATTTTATTTTAACTAGGAATGTCACATCATGGTATTGGATTACATGGCGATTACATCATTTTATTACAAATTGTAAAATTAAATATATCCTATAAATAAAATGTACAAATAATAAAATCAAATATACAAACAATATAAAAATATAACGAAGTATTTTTTGCTTTTTCCCGCAGACAGTAATTACAGGCTCAGGTTGTCAAGGTGACTGACAACGGTTTAACAGTCGGCAACGCGAAACACATGTTCCCTACATTACAACGTTCTCATAGTGTGTCTCTGTGGGCGTTGCAAATAAAAGTAAATAAACCATGGCATTGTACAGTTTCTTAATATAAAATCATTAATGGAATAGGATTAACAATGCGATAAATCATATTTAACAGTAAAAATACTAATAATATATATTGCTATGAAAATATTAAGCAGTCAAACAATCAATTATTGCTATTTATTTAATATCGCTCCATAATCTTATTCTATTTTCGGCGTACAACAAGAGAATGACTTAATCCACATTTTTGTATTTCCTACTAGCTCGTCTACGTTTGCGTAGAAATAGTTTTTTTTCCTGAGAACTCCGTAATTTATATGGTTTAATAGTTGCCTATTTATTTTTTTATCACTTTTTGAAGTGAAACTTCTAATGGAAGTCTCCAACAAAGTTGCGTTAAACGTTCAACGCTATCATGGAGGGGGTATGAAAGCACTGTTGCGTTAAACGTTCGACACTCCTGGGGAGGGGAAATAGAAAGAGACAGAGTGAAAAAATTATTCAAACATTTCGTATCTTACTTTAGTTATCGTAATCCCATTTGTAAATGTTATAGATTTGGGTATTTCTCCTCTCGAAAACGATAATTAAAAGATGCGATCAATTGTGAATTGTAAGCAATGTTAATAAAGTTTGTCTTAAAGAAACAATATGATTTCACTAAAAATCAATTTCTACCCCATTCCTATTTTCATTTCCACATTACGAAGTTTCACTTCTTCCGCGCGGAGGTTTTTTTTAATTACTACACTACACTTACATTAACACTTGTAAGTTACTTTTGCTTTTTTTTCTTTATGATTATTGTATAGGTTTTATTATAAAGAATCGAAGTAGCGGTTTCGCAAAATAGCCCGGATGAACAAACATTTTATTTATGTGTATAGATTATTCGGAAGGCAATGGAATATATTAATACTACAACTTGCATTTTTTCACAATGTATCTAAATCAACAGGGTTTCCACTACTCACCATTTGAATTGTAAAATTACGTTGTACGGTGTACACCATGAGAAGTCGCACAGGAAATGTTCAAACTAATTTCTCAGGAATATCTACTATATATATATGACTCAAATGAGAATGTAATACTGCTTTGTGTTAAATCACGGTTTTTCTTAAGCACTAAGCACAGAAATGAACTGTACATCTGGTTACAAATTATAACATATAAATAGTTGTTTAACAACTATGAACATAAAACAAAGTCCTCTACCACGTCTGTCTGTCTGTTTGTTCGCTATAAGCTCAAAAAGTGCTGAACGGATTTTCACCAGTATATAAAGTCTTTCATGAAGAAGGGTTAGGTATATAATTTGTCAAGAACTTTTTTATTACCAGGGGGGGGGGGGGGGGAAAAAAAATTTAATTTTATTTGATTATAACATTTTTACATAACTTAAAAGCCTTAATAATCTGATAAAAGTTAAGAATATTGTAATTCACATAACGACCAATCAGAACAGACCATGTGCCTCGAGCGGAGTCAAGACAACCATTTACTTTAAAAGGCGTACAGTTTTATTACTTTCAAAATACTTAATATTTATTCTATTTCAAAATAAGATAGAAGCGCGTATAGTTCTGGAGGATGAAATACATTTTAGGAAAATTTGCTTCCAAAATCCAAATTTCATGTTCAACGAATATACATAAGTATATATATAAGTAATTTCTATGGTGGTGTAGATTTATAAAGAACACTGCATAGTATTCATACGAGCCATGGAAATACCATATAATAGATAAATTTAGCAAGGAAATTTTAACGCTGAACTTCTATATAAGTCACCATTTGTACAACAATGATACGGAATTAACTAAACATGAGTACGTTAACTGTGACGATGGAATATTCATATTTATTGAGACACAAAAATTCCAAACACCAGGGAAAGGCCATTTATATAATATCGCTATGACCGTTGACATTTACATGTCTAAACACTCGGACAAACATGACCGGAACAGATGAACCTAGAACCAACAATGGCAGTTTGATTGTGTTCGTATTAACATGAAATCCTTCAGAAATATATATCTTTGATAATTGATTTTTATAGACTGATGATAAAGCTTCCAATAAAAAACAGCTCAACGAAGGGGCTCCATAAGAAATAAAAACACCATGATTAGTGAAGAAGAAGAAAAAGAATATATGAATTAAAATAAAATAAAATTTGAGATATACAACTCATAAATTTACCAAAGATACACAACATCAATCGTTTGTTGAAGAGGGCTAGTGATCGCTATTTAGTTAGCGAATGGAAATCTACAATACATACAATAAGAAAGTAAATCAAACGCGTCTGTACTTTTAGATTTTTGTGAAAAAAAAAATGTTGCAGGTGTCTTGGAATAAGTAATAGAATACATTTCAATCTTTTTCGGAAATGTCTGTCTATCTGTATGTCCGTTTGTTTGAACATGCACACTGTTAAAGTACTGAGTTCACGATAAACCTCAACATAAAGCATATTCTCGCGTAACATTTAGTTTTAGTTTCATTAAATTCGGTTTACTCTATATAAAGTTATTGTAATTTTACTGAGGACGCGACTTAAGTAGGAGAGAAAAGTGCAATAAACATCATACATTCAGATGTTTTTATTAGTTTTTATACATTAGGTTCTACGCGAACGGAGTCGCGGGCACAGCTAGTGTGCAATAAAATAATAAAGATTTAAACAGAACTTCCACACGTTCTAACACCCCAATGTAGAGTACCGCAGTTGTAATGGTTTGTAGAAGGAAAATGTTCACTTGTATTCCACATTTTATCTTCAATTATACTACAGTTACCATCGAGGCAGCGTGAAATGCAATTAAAAATGTTTTCAAATATTAAACATTATATTACAATGGATGTTACGATGTTAATAGTTTGGCCTAGATACAATAATCACATTAGAAGGCACAGTGCAACGTTGCAGTCACGTTTAGTGAAGAGACTCCATTCTAATGTACACGATTAATATATAGCTGCCGCTTAGTTATCGATAAAACATTGATAAATATGAGCTGTATCTAATCAGTTCAATCAACTCCAAATAGTTGACTCAGTGTCATGCAATAATTTGATCTCTATAAAATGACAATAGCAATAAGTCAACCAAATTTAATACTTTTTTTTTGCCGTTAACATAATTCTTTTGATTCTCCTGTACCTTCCTATTTCTACGCATGCCTGTATTTCTCTTATATTCTTATGATGGAGATTTCTTTTTTTCACCATTTAATGAGGCTAAAAATGTAACATTATTTTTTAAATTTGGTCTTTGCACTGTCAGTACACTCCTCGGCAATATTTATTATAAGCGTATCTGATATGAGAATTAGATGAGGGTCTTTTCTTATTTTTGATGTCGTAGGAGATGGGGTCCGGGTAGTGATTACGACAGCAATATTTTAAATATAGTTTTGTTTATAATTTTTTACTCTTCGTGTCGGAAGCATGTCGATTGAGTGCTTACTCAGCCTCTTACAGAAGGCAGCCCTTTCCTCTTCTTTCCGTACCTGGAAGCGACCATGATCATGACACATCACATTACGGCAGCCGGGCACATCATCATTTCAAGCATTTCATGCAAGTTTCAACTTTAAATGGAAATAACAGCACGTTTTAAACCTGATATTGCAATTTTTTTCGCTTCTTTCATATTGATTAATTGATTCATGCCTCCATATAAAAAAGAAATTCTTATTTTCTGTTCTCAAATATGTATTTAATCGTGATTTGACAATGACATTTCAACTATAACAAAAATACCAAATCGCGAAACACGTTTGACGAGTGCTTTGCCAACACTACTGCCTTTCACGCGAGTTTATTTATTTAGGAATATCAACAACATTAGGCTTATTGTTACAGGCTTCATGACGACGGGTATTTACGCTACCGTTGAGCTGTGAGTACGCAGTTTTGATTCTCTTATAGGGCGATGAACGTAATCCTTAGTTCTCTGATTATGTATATGAATCGCTTGTTTTATACTATCGTACAAGCTGTATTTTGTTTTAGAAACAAATGACTGAGATAATAAGAGAGAAAAAGAAACAGAGGATGAGATTATATTAAAGTATTAATATTGTCAATTAACGATATAAAGAGATGAAAACTAGAAAACCACTTACATTACTTAATATTATAAAAATGCATATATTAGCGTATTTTCGTACTAATTGTTAGAAAAATTTGACCGTTGATTCATACGAATAAACAGTATAATTATAATATTTTTAAGCATGTGAAGGAATATTGTTCCATTACGTTTCTTACTCTTTGTACAATTTTTGAGTGTATCTACAGGGCCTTAGACTCTATAAAAAAAATTGCTCAGTGTGTGGATAAATTAATTTTGAATAAATACTTTATTGCAACTTTATTCAGTACACTGGGAGCTTAATGCCATGAGGCATTTTCTTCCAGCTAACCAGCGGCATTGATGTTAAGTAAAAACTTTTGTAAGTAGTGCTTAGTAAGAAGAGTTTTGTAAGTAGTATAGAAAAAAGAGAAATGGATAAATAGAATAATCTATACTAATATTATAAAGAGGTAGTGTGACATTGTGAGTTTGTGACGTTGTGACGTTGTAAGGGGTAATCTCATCACGCTAAGGCCAGTAGGAGCGGAGCACAGATGAAAAATGTTTCAAAATCGAGATGTTTTTTTTTGAGAGCTTTTGCTGTATGTCAGCGTTAGCCCAGAGAACTATTACTACGTGGACGAAGTCGCGGGTAGGCGCTATGTATAATCTATATACTAATATTATAAAGAGGTAAAGTTTGTGAGTTTGTGACGTTGTAGGGGGTAATCTCAGGAACTACTAAAAATTTTTAAAAATTAAAAATTAAAAAGTTTTAAAAATTCTTTTACCAATAGAAAGCCACGTTATTTGTGAGTGTCATAGGCTACATATCATCACGCTAAGACCAATAGGAGAGGAGCAACAATGAAAAATGTTTTAAAATCGGGGCTTTTTTTCCTTTTGAGAGCTTCCGCTGCGTCTTAGCCCAAAATAACTATTCCACGCGTGCGAAGTCGCGGCCAGAAGCTATTAACTAACTATATTATCTATAATCTATACTGATATTATAAAGAGGTAAAGTTTGTGAGGTTGTAGGGTGTAATATCTGGGGAGTCGGAGAAAAATGGTCGAACGAAAACGTTTCTTACGAACGCTGCCTTAATTATGCGAGAAAAGTTGTAGCTTGATAATGCTTATTATCGCCCAACGAAGTGGGCACGCGTCGGCTAGTAATAAAATAAATACATACATAACATAAATATACATATACACATAAGCATACATACATAATTACAAATATATAACAATGACAAAGATAATAATAAAAATTTGTACACACAGCAAGATTTATTATAAATACAAATTGCAAAATTTCGAACACTCTGCCTCATGTTTCTCAAATAAATAGTTAGAATATAAAAAAAATTAAATTACATATGACTCTTTAATTATTTTTAAAGGTTTAAAAACATGAGTAATATAAAAACTGGTGAGCGTAGTAGATAGAAGGGATTTGTGTCCGATAATGTCGCGATCACGACACTAGTGGTAATAAACCTGACATTGTGAGTGTCTTGTAATTTGTTTTATCTTGAGGTTAGCCATTCAGTAACCGAGAGGCTTGCAGGGCGGCATGACAGCGACATCTGGCCATGAATTGTAGACCTTTTAGTGGTCGTAGTTATCTTCGGATTGTATTGTGCTTATCATCAGATCCAGTGCAATCCTACTGTAATAAAACAGAAACATTCTATGTGGAGTCTTCAAAGTTCAGCTGATCTACTCCTAAATCATAGTCCGTCCGATATATAGATTAATTAAATATCATTTATACAAATATAATTTAAAACGAAATGGTAAAGAACCTATTTTTAAAGTTAGAGTCAGTTGTCTCCGTAGAGTTTTGTCAAAGGGAACATCTTAGGAAGTTGCGAGCCTTTGAACATCTGCGTTCGACATTACCTCTGAATTCCTGTTCCAACGGTGCGTCTCATCTCATAGGCACGATGTTTAAACTATCAGTGTACTAAGCTTGTGTTAGGACAATTTACTTAAAGCTTTTTTTGCGTATATTTCTGAACCGTTTATAGGAGGAAGAATTAAATACTACGAGGGCCGAATTTCTAGTGGATCCTAAAAAGAAAAATATGCGCAGCATTCCATTTTCAGGTGATATCTCCTAATACAAGTGAGCTTGTATCACTCATCAGAGAGCTCGACTTAATAGCCGAGAAAAGTTTATAAAAGATGTGATACATTTTATTGTTAAACAAGTTTTAGAACCTTCAATAAAGTTGGTTGGTACCGCTGTCACTTATTCCACCTCAGGTCTTTCTTAGAAATATGACGAGTACGCACCCCTGATCATTTCTGATGCTGAACGTGGCCGTCTATTCCAATGTAGTCCATAGAAACACATTGTGGGAACACGACTGAATTCCAATATCGTTCGTTCGTCCTACAAAAAGAACACTAAAATCTGAGAAAGTTCGAAAAACGTTGAAGAGAGACAATTGACTGTAACTTAAATATACATAACATTTTAGAAGTAATTTGTGGGAGTAAAACGTGGGAGTAACGAGAGTTTTGTTGAATCAAAAAATTTATGTGCTTGGATTTTCGTGCGTACATGGCATTTGTAAATATTGGTTAATTGAGAAGTGTGATCATAGGTTTAAGATAATAAAAAAAAACTAGTTTTGATAGACGATAACTTTCCTTTCAATGAAAACTAATTTGGCCTTTGTGATTGTAATAAATGTGTATTGAAATAGCGTGCGATTATTTTTCAGAGTTAGTCTGAGTGCCTATTTTATAATACAACATGCTATTATAATTTTACTATTATAACATTCGATGCTTTTATAACTAGATCAACATCAACATAGCTATAATCAAGTTGTGGTGACATTTAAGCAAATGCTGTTGATTAACCATACATATTGTTGCGACGTGAAATGCCAGCTAGGAGTGTTTTGCGAAGTATTTTAAATTCATAGGAACATTAACAAAACAATTCAGAGGGTTCACACTTCACAGACTGCGGCCAGACGAGTGGGGATCTGTGACAGTGAAATCTATATATATAAAAGAAAGTCGTGTTAGTGTTACACTATTTATAACTCAAGAACGGCTGTACCGATTTGGCTGAAAATTGGTGACGAGGTAGCTTAGAGCCAGGAGAAGGACATAGGATATTGTTTATCCCGTTCGACAGCGTTCCCATGTGACTTGACATAAAACGTCAGTCACTATAAAACGTGGTATAACAAAAACGCATCTGACTTGGAATAACAAAATGCAAATGACAGCTAAGTAATTTGTCTATGGATGTATGGTTAAAAATTAGATTTTTGTAAGAAATCAATATTTAAATAAACAAATATTTAAATAAATAAATAATAAAAAATCAATAATCTCATTAAATTATCATTAACAATCATAATATAATGATGCAGCCATTTAAATAAAAAGTGAAATGAAGTATAACTGACAATGCCGCGACCAAGGCGATCGAATCTTTCCCGACAAAGCCGTAAGAAGGATATGAAACTTTGCAAATGAAAGGACTGAAGAAGAAGAAGAAATTGCACGTGAAGAGCAATTTTAAGGCGGAACAGAGTTCGCCGGGTCAGCTAGTACAATATAAATAAAAGGAATATTGAGAACAATTACCATCGTACATTCGTGGGCACGTACAATCTCCTGTGCGTTCTTTTGTAGGGTCATTAGCCAGTGCTTATAGATATCTATGGTTGATAAAGCTCTTTGCCAGATATTGATTCTGTTCTGGGAATTATTATTTATGCAATAGAATTCTTGTAATTAAGAGTAGATTTCACAACCGAAAAGATTGTCTCTATTCTCATAAGGCTAGCTTAGTCATGGTTAAGTAATGACTACCGTGCTTGACAATACCATAAGTTTTATAAGAAAAAGAAGAAAATCAAAGACCTAACATTTAAATTCTGTGTACCTAATTATGTTTCCTTTAACCTTCCTATATACACGCGTGGGTCCGTAACACCGACGACATACTTTTTACTCTTTTTGTAATGTAAAAACCTGGTGATTTGGGCTTCTCAATAGCTGCATGATTCATACATTACACGTACGTACACGACGAAGATCGGTCCGTCAACCGACGCGCGGGTATAGGAAGGTTAAAGAAAAAATCAATATTTAATTCTGTAGACTTATAAAAAAGATATCGTGTTTCGTATTTTTTCTTACTTTGTTCAAAAGTTGAGGTCTATTTTAAGGTTTTATGACGAGAGGAGGTTAAAACTTGATTTCTCAATTATCTGAATTAACACAGTACGTTAAATGACCTTGTGTATGTTAGCATGTATACAAAAATGTTATTAATAAATTTGTATGAAAATTGTAAAATAAACATTGAGATAAGTACATTTGTCATGAGAAGCTTGCATAAAAAGCCGAATAGAAACATAAATCGTTTAAAAAAACGTTATAATATTGTGTAATCTCAACGACCCTCGTCAGGACATATCGTCGCGATCTCTCTCAGACATTGAAATACGCATGCAGAGTCACGGAGGGAAGCGTGTTTAATATTAATAAGTGTAAACGAACCTCTCGACTTTCCTACACATCTTCGGAAGTAAATATTATTCTTCAATTTTCTTCAGACTGCATGATATATGTTGGCAATTACGTTGCGTTGTCGAATATAAACAAAAATTATACAAATTTCAATTTAGTATAGAATAATGACGCATGAGTTTACAGGATTAGGTGGATATTAGGATATTATCGGAGTACGCCATACATTAGGTGTAGTGCCCGTTATAGTGATATACTTAAGCGTATCGCGTTCCGGGATCAGCCGATGTATTTTCAGTAGCGTTGCCCAAAATCGGTCTTGATCTTGCAATCTTGTTCAAGTTTTTGCGTTTTATCAAGACCAATACCAAGACTAGACCCTGTAAAACTAACGCAAAACGAGGCTGGGCCAGCAAGATTCTTGCTTTTAAGTCCAATTTGAACATTATTGAGTATTTGGTTTCAATAGGTACCGATGTTGATATACGTTCTCTAGTATTCACATCAAAATTACGATTCATTCCATTTAACACACAAACAATTTTAAGTAATAAATTTAAACAAACAAATGTGTTTATGTCTTGTAGAGCATGATTCATTTAACAAGATTTAAAACTAACACAATACATCCAGTATAATAACAATTTATGTTACGCGATATTCTGGCAATTATAATTGTTTATATGATAATTTACTTACAAAGACGCCGCGCCACCTTATTGATAGATTATGCGACAACTGTATCACAGCATTGCATATACTGTTTGATCGTCACCGCTGAAAGTTCGCCGTTGTTCTAAAGAATAAAATAAGTTTCTAGTAGCTCACTACCGATACGAATACATAATGTGTTGTCCTTAGCAGGAATATTGTAATCGTAAGTATACGTAGATATTATAATACAGTAGAACCTCGATAAGTACCAAACCTTGATTAGGTAAAATCCTCTATAACTTCAAAAAATAATCTATTCCCTTTACCTCAGAGCCCAAAACCTCTATAACTTAAAATAATAATTTCAGTATTAGCCCTCAGCTACTTAGATAAATGTTTCGATGTAACATAAAGTGTCTGTCAATAAGTCATTTCGAATGAATGTACAAATCAAAAAGTTTCTTGAAATTTATCGGTTGCGCTTGTTTACAAGATAAATTGTTAACACAAAAAATAAGTATACAATCACCTATTGTTTCTTTGAAATCCCTAAAATCCGTATTTGCGGTAGTTAGATGATTAGTCGTTGACCACTGTCCAGGAAACTGTGCTCTGTGATAAAAGTAAAATGAGTTCAAACGGAAATTAACAATAACTAGTCGACATTCGACCATAGTTCATTAATTTTTTTAAGTTTGAATTTTATTAGGGTTTATATCATTGTTGAATGTAGAATGAAAAAGGGTAATTGGAACGTAAGAGTAAAATAATACATACAGTCGAGCATTGCAACCTCTTTCGCAACCTTTTTTGAAGTTCTTTATTGACGGATGCCAAATTGTCCTTTTTATTTACATGTGTGTATATGTTATGTAAAATTGAAGCATTAGTGTCAGTAATGCATATTTTAATTAATTTAATGTACTTCTAATGCATTTTATATAAAATAAATAGCTTTCTGCACTTCTCCTCCATATAAACTTTAACTATGCCAAATTTCACGTTCATCCGTTCGCGCAATTCGGTTAAAAAGGGATACAAAGTTTAAGCTTCACGTATTAATATATAGATAACATACGTTTGATAGCTTAAAAGTGGATTAAAAAGGAAAGATGTTACGGCTAAGTTAGGAATACACGAAAGTACATTTTCACTTATAATTAAAAAAGAAACTGAACTTTTGAAGAAACGAGAATCTGGAGAAAGTCTTTTATGTAAAAGACGAAAAATTGCTGAATTTCTTATTTTGGAGCAATATAAACAGTACTACAAATGTACTTTCTTAACAGAACAATTTAAATGCTCAGTTATTCGTCTGTACGCCCACTTATGATCTACGAGTATATGTAAATTAACAATTATTTATCTAGTTGACGCATCACAAGTTTTATTTTTGCCCATTTTGAACAATATAAAATTCAGATTAAATTTTGAATTTCCGCCAAAATAATAGAAAAAGCCAAGAAAGAAGTGTTATTCTCCAATTTCGAAAAAATAACGAGCTATGGATGCTTTTTTAAGATATTTCTAATTAGGCGTCCAAACGGCCAGTAACATAAAATAAACTCCTACATGTGTAAGACTCATTTTGTAATTAAAAGTAAGATATGTTTTATATTTTATGCATTTAATGAATTTTTTATTTGAGTGGCTATATTATTGCATGATTATTAATTATTGATTCTGTATATTTTTAACGAACATTTAAAGATTTAACCTAAAGAGTTGAATAAAGAACAATAGACTAATAGGTATTAGCAAGATTTGCAAGAGTTGAATGACTCTTGCTGCAAGACCAAGGCCAAGACTGGGGGTGCAACACCAAGAACAATATCAGGTGTATTGACGCATGACCAATACAAATACAGAGCCAAGTCTCGTCTTGGTCTTGCATTTGGGCAACACTAATTTACAGTAACCAAGAGGTCCCGAGTGGCAACCACCATTCACATGGTGATAATCCCCTCATAGTGACTCTTATACAGTAACTGTCGCGTTTGTGGATTGGTCAATATATGTATATTCAGCAGCAAAGGACTTACAGTTCGGCATTATAGGAACTCAGTGATCGCCGTTGCAATTGAATAGTATTGTGCCTAAAATAAAAATTCACAGTATATGTATAGTTGAAAAACTAAATGGTGAACACTGATTGATATAAAGGATCAATCACAGTAGTAAGGTTGAAGTATCGGTACTGAAGGATGAATTTTTTCGAAATGAAAATTTATTTATTAGAATTTTACATTTAACAAATACTTTTACAGTGGTTATTAAACCGGGCTTTTTTAGAGAACTTTTCTATAGGGAAAACATAAAATTGGTTTTACTAACACAATCCCGTCAATAACTATAACCACGGATTGGTATAATTATACTTTATCATATTGTAAATATAAAATTAATAAAAAAAAACAAATCCTAATAAAAAGGATTGTCTTAAAAAAAAAAACACGTAACACCTTGTCTTAATTTTTAAATTATAGAATCTAATTATAAAGACCAAATAATACCTTATTTATTTTTATCGGCGCAGAAATTATTATTTCCTCAGGCACCTCATAGTTTCGATGAAAATAGTTTTTTATGGTCCACCCGGAGCACAAATATAGGCGTTCCATAATCAGATATTATTAGAATCGGAAACGTCAACATTTGTCCGCTTCGCGTGGAATGCACCTTAAATAAAATAACCGGACGATACAAACCACGACATAAGGAACGCACGCGACGCTGCGGGCACTCAGAATTTTATGAAATTTTGTACAGAGGAAGTATACGCTATTTTAAACTTGATAGGCTATAAAAATATTACTAATACTTTAAGAAATAAAATTTTCTACAATATGAATCGTTTTTGATAAAATTCTGTACACGGGAATTATCATATTAAATTGATACCCTATTAATATTATTACGAATACATTCAGAAATCATAAAAAAAATCATATTTTAAAGAGATTAAAACAAGTAATACATAAAAAAGGTGTACGGAGCCGCGAGCAATTGCTAGTTTTGTATATTTATTAAATAGACGAGGAGACAATATTCGAATAATATTTAAAAAATTATAGATACTGATAAAAACATGTTTTCAAATTGAAATGATGATTTATTTATCTTATAGTATCATAAAATAAAATTATAGGAATGTGTCGCTGTGCGCGCATCACGCAAAATCCACTCATAGATACTCACAATAGATCATTTATATTTTGTTTTATTTCTTATATACTTGGGTCTTATCTAAAACAAGAACTATTAGGTACGATAGCTTTATTTAATAAAAAGCTATAAGAAACTACGATTTTTATTAGCAGTACACGTTCTGTGCCGTATGACTGTCGCGTCGCGGAGAAGGGAAACAAGCGATGTGCTGCTTATGTGTTTTCTTCTCTATGAAATATATTGTAAGATAATAAAAAACGTAGTCGAAACAGCGTGTATCAGTTAGTGTGCATTAAAATCCCAATAATACTGCACTACTAGAGAATTACAATACATTCGACTGTATTTTATCGACACAGAAGAGTGTTCGAGAACATGAAGCCATGTTTACTATTTCACATGTAAAAGTCCGATACCTATTATTGAAATCAAACGATGCAGAAAGTATACGAATTGACTTGTTTGAAAATTCGGATAATATTCTGAGTAATGAATATTTTAATGTGTTGTTCCTACCGAGTACTAAAATTAATTCGGATATGTCATTTACTAATTAGTTAGGTATTAGTCAATTATATTAAATTATTAAGCTTTTGAAGTGTAGTGTTTAAAATTTTTGTCTGTCTGTTTATTCGGGGTAATCTCCAAAACGGCTAAACCCTATTTGACGAGAATTTTACTGTCAGATAGCTGAAATTATCTTATAGTAGCTTTTACCCGCGGCTTTGTCTGCATTGCTATCTCTAAAACCGTTGGCCCGTTTTTCACGGGACTTTCACTGGTATATAGCTGACCTTAGAAGAAGTAATTTAGCTTATTTTATTTTAGATTAGCTGGTACCCGCGGCTCCATTAGTAGTGCTATCTCCAAAACGGTTGAACCGTTTTTCACGGAATATTCACTGGCAGATAGTTGATCTTATAGGAAGTTATTTCAGGCTATTCTATTATAGTCTAGCTGTGACCCGCGACTTCACCCGCATGAATTTTAGTAAAAATATGTTGTTCATTGTAAACATGTGCGTGAGGTGTAGCGCTGTACTGGAGTTCAAGAATAAATATAATTGAAATTCATATATTTGTATATATGTGTGTAATTTGAATTATATTGTCTTTTCGGCCATTTTGGTGGTTATTGTCAAATATTAAAAACTGCTTCCAACCAGATATAAAGTTTTATACCTTGATTTATATTAATGCAAGATTTCAAGACTTCAGCTCATTCTGTATTTTTAATTAGAAAAATAATTATTAACTTATTGTTTACAATTCAACATTATAATTAATAGCAATTTTAAAGATAGAAGGGGTCTTTATTAATAAGTTCTTAGACGATAAACCTATTACCTTAAGCATTCTATTACCTTAATTACCTATTACTAATTTTAAATTCTATTACCTTAACGATTACCTTAAGCATTCTATTATAGTATTTCTTGTGAAAGAGACAAGCGATTACTTTTTGTACCGTCACAAAAACTTAATTATAGTGACAATGTGGGCATATATGTTTATAATAAAATTATAAGATACTGTTTCATTAGTTCCTTATACAGTGTTCGTGAGCACTGAGGTTGTTATATGGTGGATTAAAGTTCAAATATGTTGCTGATGGTAAGTCTTATTTGGCACGCTGTTAGTATTTATATATCTAATGTACACGTTATATATTACTGTAGGAGGCGTGCGCGTCGCGCAATTATTTTTGAAAGAGTATTTCTGTAATTGTAAATTTTCTCACAATATTATATTTCTTTAATACAATATAAAAAAACGCATGCGGAGCCGTGGATAACATTTACTATTTTATAAATACGAATGTGAATTTGTTTGTTATATTTTTTACATTAACTAATCAACTGATAGTTATGAAATTTTTCATACATATTTTTAGGGATATACAAAAGAATATAGAATTCCTTTTATCCAAGAAAAATGTACTGTTTCCGAGGATTATATCACATATACAATAACACGAGCGAAAACGCCAACAAATGTTATTAAATATAGACGGCGGCATATTCATTACTTATTTGTCATATTAAAACGAGTTAGATCAATCTCAAAAATTAAATTGTTAAAATCAACAATTTTGAAGTATCACTCTCCTTTTACATTATTTCTTATAGACTATTTCAATCTATGCTTATTGCGTTTTTATTGCAATATAATTAATACATATTCTATAATATATATAGATATATTATAGAATATGTATTAATTATATATCAATAAAAACGCAATAAG
>MU159211.1:59808-72062 GCA_015888305.1 Antheraea pernyi
ATATATATATATATATATATATTATTTGCTTTTTAAACATCTATCGTTCAATTAAATTAGAAGCTTTATTGAAACCTTTTCAAGGAAGAATTTTAATAAAGCAAATGTTTATCGCAACTCTCTTCTACATGAAAGCTATTTACGTGAAAGAAATTACATCGAATCCTTTACCGTCTCAAGGTTATAACGTTACGATCCTTTTTATTTACAATTTATCTCTTGTTTCGTTACCTTAATATTTATTGGATTTCAATAACAAGTTCTTTTCAAGAGCGCTCACAATTTATATTATTTTGTTACAGAGTTATTTCTTAAAAGGAAATCTAATACTATTTTGACCTGCAATTATATGTATATAACGAATATATTTGTAAATGGTCTTCTAATCAAAATTATAAACATACGAATTGTTGAAACCAAAAATACATACTGTAATTTTTATCTAAATAAAATACTATTTTGGTAAATAAAGATTCCCCCGAATATCAATACTGCTCGATAGGACACAGTGCCTTCCATGCTCCCTAAAAACCTTATAACCTAATAAACTTCCATTAGGTGAACAGCTAACAAAAATAAGCTCCAAAACCGTTTGACTAAGCACCTTGATCCTGTGTTTTTATATAATCGTGCCAATAGATGGTGCTAGGGTATAAGTTATTGTTATTAAGTCTTTAATTTAATCTTAAATTGTACGAAGCCGCATGCGGTTGCGAGTGTACATATAAAAAGCTTGTTGTTTAGTTCTATAACACAGTTGTCGTTTAAAAGTAGAATACAAATTCTGAAAGGTTTTTTACCGGATGACATGGAATTTAACATGATGATCTAAGTATCGTGAGTATAGTATAATATCTTTTAGTATAAGTATCTAAATCATGATAGCGCAAATAACAAATCTAGGGTCAACATCGGTGCACAACCACTACGCTGCTTTACAATGGAGTTCATCAACGTCCGTGGACTTCATTCTAACTTAAATGCCAGTCATCAACACCTCGAGACGGTTCAGCCTGAAATGCTCTTCTTGACCTAAACACAGATACGTCTTCCGTCCGATACATCTTATTTGCACTATCCCAGCCACCAGCTTGAGGACCACTTTCAAGCTAAAGCTGGTGTATGTGTGTATGTACGGTCGGAGGTGTGCTGTCGTCGTTTGCGCTGCATGGAGGATTCTTTATTTTCCATCCTTTGGCTACACGTAGACCTGGGCACTCAAAGCCGTATTTACGTGTGCCTTTACAGATCCTATGATGGGGATGGTGAGACGACTCGGCTCTTTGAATACATGAGTAAGGCAGTAGATGACGCACAGGAGCAGTTCCCTACTGCGGAATTGGTGGTCTTAGGGGACTTTAATGCACACCACGAAATGTGGTTGGGTTCCTCTAGGATGGACCATGCAGGACGAACTGCCCATGCATGCGCCTTAAGACATGACCTGACTCAACTAGTAATCCAGCATACCCGGATTCCTGATATCACAGGTCATGCGACCTGTTTACTGGCCCTTTTGTTGACAAGTCATCCAACTGGGTATGATGTGTCGGTCAATGCTCCTTTGGGCACATCGGATCACTGCCTTGTTGTATCATCTATGGGACGCGCTCAACCTCCACCTAGTATAAAAATTAAGCGCAAACCCTGGCACTACTCGCCAGCAGATTAGGACGGGATGCGGGATTATTTCACTTCCATTCCTTGGCGGTGAAGCTGTTTCGACGGGAAAGGTGCTTCAGCGATTACCGATACGATGATTGCTGACAAGATTGAAATGGCAACGGAGTATTATATTCCTTCCTCTGAGATCGTCGGTAATTGCAGGGGACGCCCTTAGTTCAATCGTGAATGTGCTGATGCAGTCACTAAGAAGCAAGCCATGTATCGATATATATATTGGATCAAGGGTTGCGCTAACAAAGATCCTAATATCAACACCCTCAAAACAGCCTATAATTCTGCTACCAAAACTTGTAAGAGTCTACTGGAGTCTGGCCAAAGCTGTGCAAGCCAATTTTTGCCGTTCAACGTTGCCGCCACTGAGGTACTCTGATGGGACACTGTCCTATGATCCACAGGAGAAAATGACACTATTAGGCAATCTCTTTGCGGCGAATTCCTGGCTCGGTGATCGAAACGCGCTACCGCCTACTATTCCATACTGCGGTGTCACTATGTTGGAATCGGAAATGATATGTTGCCTTTAGGCCATATTCATTGCTATGCAGACGATAGCACCATACATGAGTCCTATTACGGCAAGCCTTCTTGCGGTCAGGGAGACATAGAAAAGAGATGGCAGGAACTAGTCATTGAGCTCGACTAATCTTTGCTTCGCATATCAACACGGGGAGCAAGTAATTTGGCTGAGTTTAATGCCAATAAAATACAGGTATGAGCGTTTGCCTGCAAGATATCTCCATTTACCCCCCTTCCAGCTCTTCAGAACGTCTCGCTCGCAATGCATACATATTCCACTGTATCTCGAATCTCGGATCTGCATCTCATCATGCGCTGGTTTTCGGAACACAGTTTTATGGTAAACCCTATCTGGGCACGAACTAAAAAGTTTGCAACGTCTTATCTTTGCCGTACCGTGAAGCTGTGGAACAATCTCCCGGCCAGGGTGTTTCTTACTTCCTATGACATGGGGTCCTTCAAGCGCAACGTGAAGAGATACTTACGCAGGCCGGCATGACAGCGGTGATCGGGGATGGATAGTATGTATCTCGGTGGTCGCCATTGTTTTTGGATTGTACTGTGCTTACCATCAGACACAGTATAGTAATTTTGCCGAGCTACAATAAAAAAAAAGTATAATAAAATACATAAGTTAAATTCTAAAGTTTTTATTACTGAACAAGGCGCTCATTCAGTTGAGCTGTATATCATATTTGTGAGGGATTAAAGTAAACTGAGCGCAAAATATAGCAGTCTCTATTGTGGTATTATGGCTATTAAAAATATTTAAACATCCGTTCGAGCAGATCATCAATAAATCTTTCCATTGATAGTTTTATGAGAATTACTAACGACGTAAAATCAAAGAATAAAGTCGATTCTTGTATTTGGATTTATAGGGCTAGTAAGGCTTTCGCGTATATTAATAAAGGGTTTATTATACTTAGTCTGGCCATAAATACTGTTATCATTAAAAATAAACAAAATATTACATTTGGAATCTGTCGTTCTTATATGATTATTCATTGAGTTTTCTCATTTTGTACAATATTTTACGATATTAAAATGGAGTGGGGTGATAAAGAGAACCGAATCGCTGTGATTGCATTACACAAAGTAGGTATAGAGCCAAATCCAATATTTTAAACTCCCCCTACGCTTGGTATTAGTAAAATGTTTGTGTACCGGGCTATTAATAGGTACAATGAGAGAGAGAGGAGGTCTCTGTTTGTGACGGAAAAAAATTTGGCCGTCCACGTAGTGTTTGTACGAATAAGGTGGTCAAAGCAGTAAGGATAGAATTCGAAGAAATCCTGTCCGAAAGCAAAATATTTTATCTCGGGAGATGAAGATAGCACCTAGAACCATGTCCCATATTTTAAAAGACGAATTAGGACTTGCAGCCTGTAAGAGACGTACTGGTCATTTCTTAACTGATAATTAAAAAAAAGTATAGGGTGGTAAAATCGAAACAAATACTGAAGCGGTATGCAAAGGGAGGTCACAGAAAAAAATTGTTTACGGATGAGAAATTTTTTACAATTGAGCAATATTTTAACAAACAAAATTACCGTATTTATGCTTAAAGCTCTAAGAAAGCTTCCCAATTAGTCGACAGAGTGCAACGTGAGTTCTATTCAACTTCAGTGATGGTTTGGTGGGCTATTAGCTATGATGGAGAGACTGAGCCATACTTTTGTGAGATTGGCAGTGAAGAATCTTCCCTTGAGTGCGTGCTTCTATTGATAACTGGCCTCAACGTTTAAAGGACTGTATTGCAGCCAATGGAGACCATTTCAAATAAGCTTTTTATATGTTTAATTGTTTTATATTTATGTATTAAACAAACATAATGTAAAAGTAATGAATGTTATTTGCAATAGAATCTTTTTTTTGTTTCAGTATTTATGGCAAGACTAGGTATTAACACCTCCACTATACATGAGTATGCAGTGAGACGTTTTAAACAGAAAGGCAACTACTAATAAACAATAGACAATAAATCTATGATATACAAACAAAAATACATAACACTCATAACAGGAGCTTTTGTTATATCATCTTAAGAGTTGAATGGTTCAATTAAACCGTGTAATTATAGCCATTACTTGGGACCGAGAAACGAGGCTCGTTTGATTGATACCCCTCAGTGCGCCGAGTAATTGGACTCTGTAACGCTAAGTTTGCATAATGTCCTTATGAAACCACTGATCACCTGTTCGCTCAACAAACGCTTCAAGTGTAAGTATCTTCGCAATTACTTTACCGCTGGTGTTTGGATTTGGTTACATTATGTTTTATTAATATGGTTAACTATTTGTCGCATTATTGTTATATATAGCTGGTTTCCTTTCCAAATTATTAGGTTTTTTGAAGAGCTTGCAATTCATAACAAGCGATCACATAAATACCTTACATTATAAGAAATTGCATTCGAACGCTAGATAATAAATATTAGTTTTTAAAATATTGCTAAATGATTAAGTTTTTACTGAATTTACATATTAATAGATAGGCTAACAATTCCATGTGACGTTACGAGACGTATACTTACTTTTGCCAGTTCAAGGGTTTTGTCGCTGACGTTACGTGGCATTAGAGCAAGATAGATAGGAACAATAATCCTGGAGGATTTTATGATGTAAACAATACAAAATGCGAATTCAAGGGTATTACAAGAATCTATTTGTTGCCATTTGTATGGGAAAAAACAAGTTTTCCTATAATTAGATCGTATTTCTGGTAGGAAGCTCGAACGTGGCTTTATCAAATGTAAGTAACTAATAAACTTGAATTTGTTGCTTCATTTCAATCTACACTGAACAAAGATTATTAAAAAAAAATCCAAGATTATAAACGGAGTTTTAATGGAAAACTCTTAATTCACTGTGTTTGTACTTTTATTAGGTCATCGCAATCAGATTACCAGTGCGACCCGGACTGTCGACGCTGACGACTCACTACTCTCACCAGGAATCGTTGCAAGTAATATTAATTCGGCATCTAGATTGTGTGAACTCACAGAGGCTGAAAACAATTAACTTTACTGCTACCTGTGCTTGGAATGAAAAACAGTATGCCTGTGTTTACTATATCAATTGATACAATTTACATATTTGAATTTCTATTTGAGTTGCACGCACAACTATTTTTGTATCTTCCTACTCAGCTCAGTATTAAAGTGTACTTTTTTTTTGTCATAGCTGGCAAACGAACAGTTGGGTCACCTGATGTTAAGTGATCACCACCGTCCATGGACACTAACAACACCAGAGGAGTTGCAAGTGCGTTGCCACCCTGTTTGGAGGGAAGGGTTAGGGGAGGGAGTGGGAGAGGAGGGGAGGTGAGCCTCCGGCACTCTCACTGACCGAACGAAACGCAACGATGCAAGCACTGTTACTTCACGTCGGTTTTCTATGAGAGGGTACCCCAGGCGAGCCGACCCATTCATGCTAAAACCAGTAATAGTTTCAGCGTGGCTCTACCACCATATACTCGCCACCCTCATAATATAGAAACTAAAGTTATCACTATATCTTAAATTATTCATGTACAACTTTATAATCGTATGCCTATCATAGACGCATGTAAATAAACTAAAGTTTGTCACATTCACTCTTCGTTATAAATTATTCATGAGTTGACCTTCCACGTGTCGGCAATTAAACCGCTTCACGTTGCCCGCCTCCGCGCTGCGACGTACTGGGTCGCGGTCGGTCGCGGTGCGGGGCGGCTATCACGTCATGCCGCAACATTACATAGAAAACGTGCGTGACGCTAATTAGCTACATTTACACTGATTATAACGATCTAATTCAACTAGATTGTAAATTTTTAAATATAAGGGGTTAAAGGAACGGTATTTTTAACTATTTCAAAGGTATTATGTTTTTGAGCAATTGAATGGTAAAAGCTGATAATTTTGTGCTATCTCATTAATTATATTTTTTCTAATTTACTTAACAAACTAGATCCAATTAATATATAGGTATGTATATGTAAAGTATGGTGGCCGCTAAGAGAGTACGGGCACAGTAAATAAAATGAAAGAGGGATAGAAAACAATTTAAAGAATAAAAACTTTCCTTAGATAATTAGATATTTACTGAGAGTAGACAAGTATTAGATAGCTTGTCATTAAGGAGGAAACATTCAAAGTTAAAAGAAATGAGAGCTTTCAGACCGAGTGCAATGAGTGCTCGAGTAGTGCGGACGTCTAACAGAACATTTGAAGCGTGTTTACACAGAGGGATGTTTAGTTTAATGAGAATATGCGATGTATGCACTGTATGTAACATGCACAAATAAGAAAACTGGTGAAGATTCACTAAGTATCCTTTATGCTTAATTAACAGCGTGATGGTGATGATTATGATAAATTTATTAAATAACCTTAAAAGTATAGATTGTGCAGCGTTGTATTCGCTACAGCATGTTAAACTGTTTGTGTTTTTTGTTTGTTAAAAAATGTTTTTTAAATTTATTTAAATAGCTTACTTGGATGATACCTTTTGCTCTCTGTAATATAGGTGGCTGTTGTATTCTTTTTTGTTTAAAGAGACCGCTAACAAACCTGCCCTCCTACGGAATCGTCTTCCTGGACAACGTCTTCAGGCATAACCGTCCGGTTGTGCACAGAATAGGCCACCCGAAGATCCCCTATCTCATGCAACCATCAGTACATCACCCTTCCGTTTAGGCGATTTATACTCCTCCGCTTCGGCATGTCTCAAACTTCCGTGAGAGCAGCATGAAGGTGAATTGCTGATGCGTCGAATTCGTCTGCGTCTTTCTAAGACGCCTGTCCTTCTAGGACAGGATCCAGGTCTTAGAGATTGCCATACTATGGAACATTGTGATATTAGATTTTTTATACGTGGTAAGCGGTACGCGTGGTAACTTTGGGATTACAACCCGTTTTTTTAAATAGTATACAGGACTAAAACTCAAGATAGTATTGTGGGTTTCTCTTAATAAAAAAATATCTGTTTGCCCTTAGACGAACAACAATGCAAGTTGCCTGCACCTTTTCTTTTTTTCGCAGATCACGTTATTACTCTGAAAGTACTGAACCAATTTTAATGAAACTTGACAAACGGATAATTTATATTATAAAGTAACATCTAGAATACCTTATGTCCCATAAAACGCAAAGGGTTCTCCAGGATAATTGATGAAAGTCAAAAATTTTGTCGTTAATGAAATTATTGACGGATTTTGGTAAATTTTCTTTGTACTATATATAGCAGACAGATTACCTAAAAATGTTGGCTATATTTCATCTCACTATGCTTCTTGAAAGGGAACCACCGTTGCGTTCCGAACTGACGTCTCCGTCGGACCGTATAATGTACATGTACAGTACGTTATAACTGAGCTGCAGCAAAATAACGTTTCTATGCTTAGTTATCAATTAGTTGCATTAGAAGTATAAAATCTAACAAGTAGGCTAAAATCTATTGATGTATGTGTTTGTCTGTCATGAAGCATTTTTTTTCATTGATTTTCAAACCATAACGATTGTAAAGAAAGTTAGTTCACCTCAATAATACCATGTCGACAAAATTGAAAAAATATGTGTAAACGAAATTGTCACTTATATGTTGTTACATTTATTTTATTGTATAAAAAAATGTTTCCTTATGTATTTTATGAACTTAGAAGCTATTTATTTATAAACTTAAAATTTTGAGATTAACATTTCTAACATACAACTGCGTATCTACATATTTCATGTTCTTGACATAATTATAGTAACAAAATAATCTGTAAGGTGCACAGCGCGGCGGCTGCCAACAATTAAGTCATGTTTGACATATATTTGAGAATGTTTATTTTGGCAAATATATATTTTCCATAGTTAATCACAAGGCATGTAATTGAAATCGGCAAACATTCTATAATATTACGTACGCTTCTTAAACGGTTTGAGATAAAAGAATAAAATCTATGGCAATAATATTCATTACTTTTAAAAAAAGTTTGCGACACCATATATCTAAGTTTATTATCTCACCAAAAAAGATGGTTTATATGTCAAAAGCAAAATAAATTCGACGAGTTTAAGTTTGTATGCAGATTTCACGCATACTTTATAAAATCCTTATAAAACAAACAACTAAATCAAAATGGAAATTTAATATAGATACGGTTTAGATTTTATTGTATCTTAATTGATGAAGTTAGTCAGAAGATAATGCAAAATATAAACTATAAGCCAGCAAAATTATTGCGCTGTCGCTGCCGCTGGCTCTACGCGAATAGTGAATGGGCGCGGAGGTGAGTGGCACAGGAGTAACCCAAGTGGTTCTGAGAAGGCATCTTTTCCCGTCATTAACAGAGGAACGCGAGTAGATATCATCAAAGTATGCTTGAAATCGTATCTCTTATGGAAATCGATTGAAAATTTAAAATTACGGACCAATATGAGAACTTTTCTTTATGGAACCATAGATAGTGTTATCCCACAACAACTGCTAAAACCTGGGGAAGGTATTTTCCATACTCCTTTAAGCGGAAATTGTGACATCCTTTTAGATGAATCTCTAGAGCAAATAGTCCATAATTTAGAAATTTTAGTGGACGCATTGACATCGAGAAATTACCCGAAAAGGACTTTAATTGGTTATATTCTAGAGCAATAGTGTCACTTAGGTATAATACTGTCAACGAAATAAACAATTTGATTATTCGAAAGTCCCCGGCCAAATAAGAAATTAGAAATCGATCGACACCGTGACTAATATCGAAGACGCAGTCCATTATCCCTAGGAATTTTTAAATTCACTAAGCCTTCTGGACTACCACTACGTGAATTGACGTTAAAATCGGAATTCCAATCATGCTTTTGAGAAATTTAAGCCCTCCGAGCATGTACAATGGGACGAGACTGCTTATTAAACAATTAAAGGACAATTTAATTGTAGCGACTATTATCCCCGTCCCAGTAGCTGGTGAACTTGCTCATATACCGAGGATACCGATGATGCCAACTGATTTGCTAATCCCATTCAAGTGACTTCAATTTCCGGTAAAAATATTTTTCGCGCTAATTATTAACAAGTTCCAAGGCCAATCCTTCGAATTAGAAGGGATTGACATACGAAATGAATGTTTTACTCATGGTCAACTGCGGGTCGTAGCTCCTAAAAATCAATTTATTTTGCTACAATATACAACATAAAACAACAAGAACAACGTCAAATATCGTCAAAATAAATTTAATGGCCTTTGTTTTGTAGATATGATATTTTACAAACATTAGAAATAAAAAAAAAAAAATATAACAACAACAAAGAAACAAGATTCATCAAAATAATAATATTCAAACTTTCTTTATTACTCTTTTTTATGAACACGACATAAAAAGAAGGTTATATGTATGTGAGTGTTCGTGTGTTAAAATTAATAATTTTTAAAATTCTATTAAATACCCGTTCAAATCCGGAGCGGGCCGCTAGCTCAAAATAAATTACTAGTTATGTCACCAGCGATTCAACATTCTTCTGTCGGTAGTTAACGGTCCTGTTCTCTACGTGTTTCCCAAGGGCTTTGGCATCTATTAGGTAGCAATTCAATGAACTGTAATAATTGCTGTAGTTTAAGTAAGAGTGTAGAGGTAAAATTATTATAAAGTAATGAAAATCCTATGCTTTTGTGATACTGATAATTACGGGTCGTGCGGTAACTGCTGCTTAAATGCTATTTCCGTAATTTGTTTGAACTCATTCGCGGAGAAGGTGGCATCGTAAGGATGAAACAAATCTAAATCTAAAAGGTACTCATATTTGGTAAGACTGTACGCAGTTTGAAAAAGAATAAGTTACTGATTGATTGGATATATATTAGTAATATCTGAGAAACTTGAAAAATTAATGCTAAAATAGCAAACATTTTGCACATATTTGTAACGAAAGCATAACCGCGAGGGTTCCCGCTTTGACCGCATTCAAGTTTGATTAAATAACTTCTCTTAGCGTAGGTTGTGCGCCGCGTTTAAAATTTCCGGAAGGCTGTCTTATTTTCATATAGAACAGAAAATTATTCTAATCTACTCAAAGCGTTTTCAAACGCTCCAATATTATTTACAGTTGCTCATGAAGAAGTCCACAAATAGTCATTATTACCGTGGCCTGTAATGGGAAACAGTACATTCATTGATTTCGTTTTCTGGACATCATAATCTCTAGAGAGGAGTTATATTTTTATTAACAGCGCAGTTTATCTAGTATGTACGTTGTAGATTAACAGACGGACAAAAATTCTAAAAATCATGGAAATGTGTTCTACCGTTGATATTAGAGACCCTCCGAGTATTTTTTTATAATTATATTTTATGTACTGACTTCATTTGTTTAGTCTTTTATTATAAGTATGTATATAGATTATGACTATTTCTTGTGTGAATCAACAGCTTTCATAATTGCAGTAAAAATGGTGATGAAGAAGTTTCTATTAATCATAAAATATACGATTACTCTTGGAAAAGGAATATATATATAAGGAATATATATAAGGAATATATACTACAATATGTAATTTTTATTTTAATCAAAATACAATACATGATTAATTGGATAAGTTTACGAATAATACATTTACCCAAGTTGTTATTTAAACTACTCCTACTGAATTTAACAGATTTCAACTTTTCAGAAACTTTGAAACTTAAAGAGAAAATGCGAGTATTTAATTACCTTTAATTTAATATCATAATAAGTGTAGTTGATAGAAAACAGCTTATTCACTGTACATATAACAGCCATAACCACATCACAGAATATGTCAGAATAATAAGATGGTATATGAATAAATTATTTAATTGTATCTGGTAAAAACGACTCTGCTGAAACTGATTCTAAGAATAATATTGTCCAAATAACAAAGAAATTTATACCCGTAGATGGACGGTGGCGATTCGACGCAGTGGAGATTATATCCGCTCTATAATAGATTGGCACATGAACTCTTGGATTGAAAATGGACCACAGTTAAATGTATTTATTATTTTTGTGATACAATTGTTTCTTGTGTTCTATTTCTGCTATCTCAATCGACATTCCGTTACTTTAAATATCATAATTTCTGTGCAATAAATTAAAAAACAAGCACCAAATTGATATGCTGTGGATACCAACTTTTACAGACTTCATCGTTTTTATAAACAAAACTAGCTGGATTGCTTTTTTTTGGAACACTAATTACAAATGAGGGTCCAGTACTGCCTCAGCTATAGATAACGTTGCCTAATGAGCTTGATTTATCTAAAAACTAGTTTCAAATGTTAAATTAGGATTATATAAATTAAATATTGTTTTGATTTTAAAGTGGTTCCAGTATAAGTAAAATATTGAAAGAGAAAGATCTTTATTATCTTTGTGTAAGGATTTACAGGAAAATTTCCAGGTATATTTCCAGGTATATTTTATGTGAGGATACTTCCTGAAAATAGTTGAACAAAAATATTGACGCAAACTAAGAATAAAGGTGCCACTAACATGCATTTCACGTAATTATAGTGAATGGCTGGTTACGACAATACCCAAACATTGCTTTTATGACGTTCACTGAGTAAAAAACGTAATCAAATAATCTTAGAGTTACAATGCTTTGATCAATATAATGATAATCAAAAGGAAAGTTTCGTTCGAAAACGATGTGATAATCCTTACAGCAGTTTCATAAGCTCTCAGGAGTTAATTGATACGGCGATAGTTTGTTTTGAGGTAATTAATCACTAACTTTGGAAATAATTGTCAAACTATCAGTCAAATCAACCGAGTCAACAACTAAATTATATAAACTTAATTACTAAAAGGTTAACTAATATGCTTTTATTAAACAATTATTGAGGGAAGCCATGACAGTTTTAATTTTTAGATTGAATGAACAACTTGTAAAGCAATATCGATTACACTATTGAAGCTAATAAATAAACCTATCTTTATTATTAAATTAAATTATGAATTTATAAACCGAAGATCCTCGTTTTTAACCGACTTCAAAAAAAGTAGGAGGTTATCAATTCGTCTGTATTTTTTTTTTTTTTAATTTTTGTTACTTCTTAACTT
>MU159211.1:72720-133217 GCA_015888305.1 Antheraea pernyi
AAAAAAAAGTATTAACCGACTTCAATATCAATCAAAAACCCACAAGGCACTAAAAAGCGGAAAATAAATAGTTTATCAAAAATAAAACATATGAATATGTGTGCTACCTAGAGATGTATTGGAAGTCGGTGCCAACCAAACCGAAAATCATATCATCTACAGGTATAAAGTTTAAGTCCACTCTCGCGTCTCTGTGATACAAAAATTTTGGTTGGTACCGACTTCCAGTACATCTCTAGGTAGCACACATATTCATATGTTTTATTTTTGATAAACTATTTATTTTCCGCTTTTTAGTGCCTTGTGGGTTTTTGATTGATATTGAAGTCGGTTAATACTTTTTTTGAAAAAATTTCTTTTAAATTATATTGTTAACAAATAAAAATATGTACATACTTGTAATTTCCACACTCGTAAACTTTTTGATGTAAATAATGTTGAACGAAAATAAATTAAAAGGTTTCGAAGAAGCGTGTCTTACGCGACCATTACAACATGAAGGATGTTGTTGTGTAAAAGTTTTTATTGTAGTTTGATTCGTGCTTGGAGAGTTACGAATTATCCTAGTTATATATGAAGGTAACAGGATTACTTAGACGAAACTTAGTTTGTGTGAATTGTGTTACTTAATGTTTAAAGATGAAGTAGATAAGTTTAGCAATATCATGTTGTTTTTTGCTTATTTAATGTCGAAAGTAAAAAATGAAACTAATATGACCCTTTTAAAAATCATCAACAATGTGTCAGGTAAAATATGCGATGATTTTGAACAAACTCATTGACACAAATTGAAGGTGCAATGAGTTTATTCGTGTAGTTAAAACACAAAGTGTTTATTTGACGTAAAGAGCAACTACCGGCTCGTAATATACCACTGTCAATCGACATTAAATATAACAATCTAGTGTGTGATGTGATAACAGATGTTCTTACAATTAGATGGTAATGGGGCATGTAATTACTATCTGTACATTGAACTATTGTTGAATATTAGAGGCAAGAGTTGAAAGCACGTATATTATATGTATAGCTATAAGTTATCTTTATAGGTAGAGTTCGTAGACCGATTCTAAAAATAATTCATGCATACGTGAAGGTCGAGAGGAGCACTAGACAATGCAAGTACAATTCTGCAAAAAGAACTACTGCATTCAGTGATGACCTTAAGTAGGCTGTAACACATTTGAAGCAAAAACTCGGAATTCATGTTAAGAATGATTATTTTACATATACGTTACACAATGCAGTTTGTAATTATACGTATTTTAATAACTAGGAAGTCTATAGTTATCTAAGAGATAAAGTTTTTCTATCTTAAAGTTTACAAAAAGCGAGTAACTGTAGAATTACACAATAACTAGAATATCAAATGTCGACATGAAAGCAAAAGGGACTTCAATTTATCCAACTTAGACACATGTAACACATCTGTTTAGCATAGGTCTTCATTTTATTCGTACGTATACTGTGTTGTAGTGTAGCCGCAGTGAGCGTTTATACGCGCTAAACACCTCCTTTGGGTTCTGTTATATATATAATTGTCGTTACATTTCTTCGACGCTAAACAGGACTGCGTGAATCTACCTCAGGAATTGCTAAAGTTTATTAGAACCACACATTAATTAAGATTAGAACAAGTTTGTAAGACATTCGTAAAACCTAAGGTCTTCAAATTTTTTGAATCGTAATTAATGTATAGTAACTTATAGAAAAGCCATGCTTGAAAATGTAAAAGCTTAGCGTATAGTTGGGTCTAGTTTTTGATACAACCCAACTTGAGTACAACGATAAATATCTTGCAAAAGGTTTTCAGTTTAAGGCAGGCCCAACTACCACCGTCAATTTAAGGTACGGAGCGACAAATTCGACGCGACACTAGATTCTTTTAATACCTAGCTGTTATTCCATTGAATTGTAAATTGAATTCATATTGATGCAAGTACACTATCCTATGTTTAATCTTGAGTATATATATACTGTAACACGCCTGTTGAGCTCCCAGAGTCTCTCGCAAGCATCCGATCGCATTCACGACATGAAACCCATAATACAGGATTCGTATTTATTGGGAGTCCCTTTTTGTGTTGAGAGCCAATATTTTATGCAGGTCGGCGTGTAAAACTTGGGGACAAAGGGTGGGTTCTTATCTTCTCTGACATATTGTATCGTGATTTTTTCGTATATTTCTACTATATGTAAATTTTTAGATGCGATCTTATACATATAAAATTTCTTGAGTGGAATTACCTTACAGTAAATGCTCTAGTTGTAGCTTAATGATTCGTGAACCTCCGAGTCAATTTTTCATGATAAATATAAGACATCATTTTACAAAAATTTTGAGCATGTTTGAAGTCAGAAGTCAGAAATAGTAAATAACTATTTTTTCTTTTTTATTTAGCTTAATGATTCGTGAACCTCCGAGTCAATTTTTCATGATAAATGTAAGATTTGTAACATTTTGAGCATGTTTGAAGTCAGAAGTCAGAAATAGTAAATAACTATTTTTTCTTTTTTATTTCTGCAGACTCTTGATCCGCACATTTTTTCTGCTTTTGTTTATTTTATCAATCTTGTTAAAATCGTTTTAAATGTGAGCAACTATTATTATTATCTTACTTAACTAATACATCAGATTTTTAATTGAGATTATTGCAAGAGGAGCGCATCGTCGCGTAGGTCGGAGCGCACGGAGCTCTCGGACTACCTCGAACGCGTAGGATGACGGAGCCGTCTCCTTTATTGCGGCTTTATTCTCATCTTTTATAACCATTTTGAAATTATAGTCCACGACGTCCCGCGTCGCAGCATCTTTGGTCCGATGGATGAACCTACAGATTAAATAGTAAAGATAAAATAAAATCTTATTTAATGCTATTTAGATATAGAATAAGGCTCTGGAAATTGAGTAATACCTGTAAGATGTTTTAAAAATAAAAAGTAATTTAAATCAATTTATGTTTTTCAAAACTAGCAATTGACTACTATAAGATTCACTTCAAATATTTACCACTCATCTGTTGAACGTGAATGGTCGGGAGAGTCGTTTATTCCAGTTAAACGTCGGAGTCCCGTAAGCCGGCGGGTGCGGCCGATGCTCCAACTGGGACCGTTTAGTATTAATTGCAGCTCGTTTCATGTGCATCTCCGGGACCAGTTCCTGAACGTTGCGCGCCATTGTTTAACCAAAGAGCTATTGTTCTGAATTAACGTTAAATATCTCTAAAGCTATAATATAATATGATTAAGAAAATGGCATGATAAGATCTAGCTAAATTTAAATAGAAAATGGGAATAAAATCTGTGAGAAATATTACAAAGAAGTTGAAGAATGACATTATCGTCGGCGTAAATGTAAGCTCCATATTATAATATAATAGAGACTCAGGGCGAACGCGATACAGTGACTCACCTACAAACGCGATACAGTGACTCACCTACATCACTTGAACACGCATATGAGATCATCTCTCTCACACACGTGCACATATATACACATGGTGGGAGGGTTTTGTGTTTTTTTCCCTCATCGAACTGAATCGAATAGTTTTAGTTCGTTTCAATCCGATATACACGTATTCATTTGTGAATCATGCAATTTCGATTGTATGGTTCACAAATGTATATTTGTATGAATAGCTTAGAATAGTTAGCTAGGACAGACGCGTCTTTTTCCAGGTAACAGCCCAAGCCGAGGTGTGCGTGCACCCTTGTGTATGTTACCTAAAACCCAAATCGGTTGTGTGCCTTAAGCGCCAACCTTAGTAGTCCGGTGAAGCTGTGAAGACCCTGCCGGGTCAATAGCGTAGTCAGTTCGAGAAAAAAAAAAGAAAAAAAAAGAGACTCAGGGCGAAAAGCATTTTGCATCTTTCCTAATATTATAATGCGAATTTGAATTAGTTTGTCACGTTTTCACGCATTAACAACTACTGAACCGATCATTATGAAATTTATATCAGACTTACAGAAAAAACTGATGCTCCTGAGAGATAGGTTAAATCTACATTAAGTGAGTGAAGCTGCGAGCAAAAACTAATTTTATATAAAATGCCTACGTCAAAATTACAGTCTTCACAAGATTACTATGAAGTACATAGTAAAGCGCGCAGACGAAATTACAAGAAGTTTGTGCTGCGAAAAATAAATAAAATACGATAATATTCAAGTATACATTGTTATTTCCTGTGAACATATAAAAGGGAACAGAGTAGATACGTCAAGGCGCTGACACAGATAACACGAGGCAATAGTGTTTCCCTGTTGACTCGTATGACTAGTATAGAGAGATCTATCATGAGACACAGGATCTCGCGCGATAATAATTCAAGGGGAACGAGAACAATGAAGGGTGACTTGTTGTGTGGTCTAATAGAAAAAAATATTGATATCTATATTGAAGACATGTTTTGACACGTTCTATTGTTAATTCGGTTAATTGTTAGGTTGGTGCAATCAATTTTCCAGATCGAGTTTCTTGCTGGTTCTTCTCGATGACTGGGTTGTTTTCCGAACCTGTGGTAGCTTTGACGTTCTTAAGTGCCTCCTTACGACCTAAATTGAATTAAGGTTTTTTTTGATTTAAACTGTTTTTTCAATATCTTACGGATAGAATAGATGTTTGAAATAGGATGGAAATGATGTAATACAGAATCAACTCGCTTTTTGCCTGTTTGTTTGTTTGTTCGGTACGAGCACTATAATTTGCTACCTATTTATCAATGTAATGACATAAAAGTCGGGGTGGTTAATAACAGTCGATACCCACAAAGTTGAACTCTGACGTATACTTACGAATATTCGGAATTCACACATATCTTTACTAATATACACAGTTGAAGAGTTTGTTTGTTTGTTTGGTAGAACGCGCTAATCTCAGGAACTACTGGTCCAATTTGAAAAAATCTTATAGGCTATATATCATCACATTAAGTCCAATAGGAGTGGAGTGCCAATGAAGAATCGGGCATTTTTTTCGTTTTGATTGCTTTCGCTGCGTTTTAGCGTTAGTTTAGTTGCCATGGTAACGTGGTAAGTTTCTATCGCAAACATTTTCAAAGATTATTTTGTATTCCTATTCAAAAGGTTTATTCTACATTTGCTTTGTTCCCAATTTTTTATTTGCAATCTATTATGTATTATAAAAAAAAGAGTTTGTATATAAAAATAAATATAACTTTTTGGTGAATCCATATAGCTCCAATAACAAAAAAAAATGTTTTTATATTCGGTCGATATTTTTATATTATTATATTTTGTCTGTTTGTTCCGGGTAATCTCCAAAGCGGCTGGACCTATTTTAACGGGAATTCTACTGGCAGATAGCCGTAATTATGGTGGTTGACATATTCTATTTTAGTTGTCCGCGGTTTCGTCCGCATTGCTATTTCTAAAATGTTGGACAGATTTTCACAGGATATTTACTGGTAGATAGCAAACCTCATAAAAAGTAATTTAGGTTTTTTATTCGCCTTCGGCCGCCGTGGTATATCCGAAATGCTTGAAGAGATTTTCACGGGACTTTCACTGGCAGATTACTAACTAATGAGCTATTTTATTTTAAGCTAGTGGGCTCGGCAGACGTTCCTGATAATAAAAAGAAAACCTTAACAAATTATACCTAAACCTTCCCCATGAACCGTTCTACCTACTGGTGAAAACGGCATAAAAATCCGATCTGTAGTTTTTGAATTTATCGCAAATAGATAAACAGACAGACCACAAGACTTTGAAGACAGAAGGATTGATGAACCTGTGCATTCGTTCGTGTGAAATTGATCAAAAGTAATTTGTTTACTGTAAATACGCGTGTGAGACGTGCGCTGTACTGGACTCCAAATATAAATGTATGTAATTTGAATTATATTATCATTTTGGTCAATTTTTTGGCCATTTTGTTTTATTTACCACGTTTGCATCTACATAACTCAGTGATTATAGCAACGTATAAGAATAACACAATTATATTGACAATATAAGCATGTTATATCTAAATAATAAAACATTTAACACATTTTGTTCGATAATGAATAGTTTAAAATTTTCATTACTTTCTTATATAATGTTAGTGAGCACTGAGGGTGGTATATAGAAGGTTAAAGTTCCAGGTATGTTGCTGTTGATAATTTCCATCCCATTCGATATATTATTCATATTCACATATCTAATGTATGCGTTACATATTACAGTATATGGTGTGCGTGTCGTAGTTACAAATGTTTTAAAAAAGCATTTCTGTAAAGTACACATCTACTTACAATTTTACATTTCTTTAATACATTTTAAAAAACGCGCGCGGTCCCGCGGGTTACCGCTAGTTTACTAATAAAACTAGTAACACAAAACTGTGAAGAGTAATGACGTAAAGAAAACCAAAAGTAGAAAACGTTTTTGTATATGTTCTTCCATCTTTAAATCTCTTCGTAAACCTATATCGCGTACGGAACAAAAGAGTTACGTTACATTTGAAAATTAGCTAAATCAGCTATATTTTAGCCGTTCCTAATATTTTACGTTAATTTTCAAGATCTTCTAATTTTGTACATATATAATATGAAGATCATACAGAAAACTAAAAACGTTATTAACGGAAAAATTTGAACGTCGTTCTCAGTATATAAAGACTGGAAATCTTATCAAAATTAAACATGTTATATGAACGATTCAAATTGGAATTACCTCGTTTTAAAATGTAACGAGACAAATATACTACCAAGTTTATCGAACTGTGACATTAGTTGTTTAGCAAAGTACACCATGTATATACATACGTTCAGAATGTATTTAAAGTAGAAAGAAATTCTATTATATTATTGAAGAAATTCTTGTGACTGAAATGTAGGGTAGCGGGAGCGTGGCGCCGCGCGGGGAGTCGTCTCGTGTACTCGACACCAGTCTAATGGCCTCACTTCAATGTCTTTAACTTTATTATACCATCATATTATATTAACCCTGCAAGAATTTATTGCGGGCACGCTTGATGTATTACATTATTCACACCAGTACATTCGCCCTTAGTTTTGCCTTTTATCAATTTCTATTTTTGTTGCGACACTTATGTAAATTAACCTACTGTAATAACCGGAAGTACATCGTCTCGGGCCACGGTACTACCCGCTGGAACTACTAGTACAGTTGTAGTACTAATGGCTAGTGCTACCGCCGGAAGTGTCGCTATAGCCAAGACAATCCTTACAACTAGCTTAAAACAGTTTAAAACTTTTCTACTTTCAATGCAAACAACTTAGCTTGTTATTCTATAACTTTTTATTTTTCTGTATATACATGTATATATGTCTGTATCTATATATTCATTATTACCTATTATTATAGAAATATACTCGTATATGTACTTATTATCTCATATTTCATACTAAACTTTTTATTATTATTATTATTATTTTCCAAACTTATATGTATAACTTCACTACACTAAACACTGCGTAACACTTAATATGCACACCATAACTCGGCGCACACATAACTCTCTGAGTCCCGAGTGAAACTCGGCGCTGAAGGACTAACCTCCTACAGCACATAATCAGACTCGGGGCCCATTCGCCATTATGATTAATTATTGATAACGATACATACCGCCCACCAAAATACCAATGGTATTTTCTAAAGAAAATAGAAGAATATAAGGAAATATATAATAAATGGATTGTTAACTGAGTAAACTAAAACTGATGATACGACAAAATATGGACAAAAGATACTAGTTAGGTTTTCTAGTATGACAATCGATGAATTTGAACGTGAATGGATGATCATTGGGTAAAAGAGCGAGGTGTCGTTGTTCAAACTCTAAACCAGTACGTGATATACGACCGCCCACCCTGAGAATACCCTTTTCGTCCAAGAACGTATTTAGCCTTCGATATGGTTTTGCTAAATGTTAATTCGTTTTAAGCCGTTTAATTTCGCAAGCTAATGGTACACTATTAAGATACATCTTGGACGAACTTTACGATTAGTAGCAGTGAGTGAGTATTGTCAAAATCAATTAGAATTGTACCTCCTTGGCGTGCTCTTGGATTTATAATGTAGTGAGTGAAACGTTTCATATATAATACGATTCGAGTAATTTTTACAAATGAGGAGGACTGGTTTATTAGATGGTTGATTAATGAATCGCGTTTACTCCCGTCACGAATAAGCAACGCAACCGATCTATGTTCCTCAATGGACACTATATTATCTTCATCGCTGTTTGGTAATGGAAATTCTTTCGATATTGGCCAACGCTCAGGTTCTGATAACCAGAAAGGCCGCCACAGCGTATATTGAAGAAGCTTGTGTGGAAGTTCTTGACGAGAACACACATTAGCAGTATTGTTAGCTGAGGCTACATAATGACTCTGCAGTTGAATGTGACTAATATGATTAGCTACAAAAGTGATCCAACCTGACGAATGGGAATGTGTCCAAGATAGAATGACAATTGAATTAGACTATAGATAAACAATGTGAATAGATGTTTTACCTAAGTAAATGTATAACACAACTTTCGTGAGGTCTGTAAGTGGAACAGCTGCACACAGTTCTAAACGAGCTATCAAAATTGTCTTGATGGGTGATAGGCGAGACTTGGCGCATAAAAGTCGTATTTGTGTGTAATTCTCATAATCCTTGAACTCTAGATATTGATTGAGTAAACAGGGATCACGTGAAAGACGACGTTTGATAGCGTAGAAACGTTTTAACGTTAATGCACAAGATCCTTCGACGATAGGTTCCACATTGGCCTGAAATGGTGAGCGAACCATGTATCCATAAATTGATGTAACCATGTAACCAAGAATCGCGAGAATGATTAGTTATAAATGTTTGTTCACACAGAGCTTCATCAGGACTCAGAAAGGATACCTTTGGGAAAAAGTTAAGTTCTCGGAAACATTGAACTAATGGATGCCTTTCATTATGCACGTCTAACGACGCGTGTACCGGGGTATTAGACGCTACATGAGTTTTGCCTAATATAAGCCAACCGAAGACCGATTTAAAAGCAGTAGGTTGATTTGTATCCCCCTTAATACATTCTAATTTTGTTATTGGTTGATCGCCACAATCTTTGAAATAACGTGCAAGTTTAAATTAAAAACAACTTTGTTGTTCGTACCTACAGCACAAGTAACGTAACCGATTATAGGAGCCACTGCGCCTCCGATTCTACTGACATTGATGTCAGCTGGAGCCGAAGTTAAATTCAAACGCTTAATCGTAGATTTCGCAATAAAGTTACTTTGACTTCCGGTGTCAAACAAAGCACGGAATGATTGCATCGCTCCTGAAGCATCTCGAACTTGCACGATTGCAGTTGCCAGCAATACGGTCGTGTGTGAAGGTGAACTTGTTAGCAGGGATGATACGGTTTGATTTGTTTCGCTGACTTTGTCACGATGGAGTAAGATATGATGCCTCCGCTTGCACGAGCGGCATGAAAATATAGACTTGTAGTCTTTCAATTGGTGAGAGGATTTCAAACAATTAAAGCACCAGTTTTTCTCTGTAGCAATTCTCATCCGTTCATCCAACGATTTTTTTCAAGAATTCGGAGCATGCCGATATCGAATGAAAATCTTTACAGAACGTCAACAATCGACTTATACAAAAAGGTTATATTGATTAAATGATAACGATACAACGTGTTTGATATTTATTTAAGTGTGTTGCAAATAAAAAAGTCTTTTCTTTCTATTTAAATTTATTCTTTGAATGCAATATATTCAAAACCGCGAATCACCGCATTGCAAAATATAAAAGAGGTTGTATTCTGCAAGCTCACATTTGATGGCACCGCAAGAACATTATACACAAACACGACTAATACAATATTATTTTTATATTTAATACAAGGTAACTATTATAGTTTCGTAGTTTCATTTTTTAATTCAAATGCATATGATATAAGTGACTTTCAAAAAAATTGGAAAATAATTATATGTACAGACAAAACTATAGGTTTATTAACATAGATAAAACTCGAGAACCTTATTTAGAGAGTTTCCAATAAAGCGAACTTCTCTTTATAAAGACACGATCGAAAGTTAGCCTATAAAATTAGTTAAGTGGATAAAATGGCTTTGATTTTGAACATTTTCAGTATTACGACAATTTATGTAAGTTCAAAGTCATAAATTGGAGTGAACGTGGAGTAGCTCAGTTGATCTCGTGTGTAGAGACAGTGGCAGAGGTTATTTGAAGTATTTATATATATCATAATAACAGACTTGACGAATAATAACTAAGATTATTTTTATGGTGCTTGCTCACATTCAAAAGTAAGATGTAAATCAGCAATAAAAAGTATAAAAGAAAGTCACTTTTTGTGTCTGTCTGTGTGTTCTTTTTAGTTTTTCTAAACTACTCAACGGATTTTGATGTGGTCTAATTGATGTATTATAACAAAATCGTACAAACATTTTTTTATATCACAATGGTACCAAGGTACACAGGCGGGCCGCCTGATGTTAAGCAGTCACCGCAGCCTATGGAAAGCCAACATCAGATATGCGCGTAGCCGATCCTTTAATATTCTATTCACTTTCCCCTTGAAGAATTTCATACTGTAGTCCCCAGGAAAAACCTTAGCAGGAAGCTAATTACACAATCGGAGCGTTCGTGGGAGGAACTCCTCTGGAACAGGACCGCCCGAGACCATTTCGTTTCCAAAATGTGAGGATGAATTCCCTGCCGATGACGAGCGGTACACTTGTGAAAAGTAGCCGCAAGTATAATGTTGAAAAATTTCTCGGAACACAACCCATTATACAAACGGTAGAACACACATAAAGAGGCGACGTGTCTCCTTAGACTTAATAGTTCAATATCGTTTGTAAGCGCGATCGTCAACAATTTTCACAGCTCTACTTTGAGCAGAGTCAAATGGTCAAAGTTGGTATCCCGGTTATCCGGGCCAGAGATGGCAATAGTACTCCATATGGGGTTTGGACTTGTGTTTTATACAACAGCAGTCTTTACTCAGGGTTGAAGTACCATTTCTCCTTGTTCAGAACACCGAGCTTTTTGGATGCCAGCCTAACCGTGTTTTCCACATGACTACTGAGATTTTGTCACCAAGGATCCCAATATTTTTTGCGATGGTAAGTGGTGTCCTGGAATTGTGGGGCCATAGTGAATGGAGTTTTTTTAGTGGTGAATACACAAAATTATGTCTTACTGGGGTTGAAATGGACTAGATTGTTACATAGCCCGTGTAATATGCGTCTCCAGTACTATCGTCTGCATTGCAATGAAAGCCGTCAATAGATATTACATATTTTTGGGTCAATGACATTGCTAACACATGTTAATCTTTATAAGATACAACAACATAATGCACTATGAATTTAAATTCCCTACTCAAAAGTCCCGGGTGATATATGTCTATCTTCCAAGAATAACCTACATTCATTATTATCTAAATATATAAAAATCCAGCGACATAATGTTTGTCCATGAAGAATTCCGAAACTACTCATCCTATTTTAATGAAAGTTGGCATTTATGTGTAATTTGGCACAGCTTGAGAGATAGGATAATTTATATTTCGATTAATGGCCTCAATATTTTTTCATTATAAATTAAGTGATGGTCAATGTTAATTATTGTTATTAAGTATAAGTTCATCAGTTCCGAATAGATGGCGCTTTAAATTAGAATTCAACATGTAACAATTGAGCCACAAAAGCGCGTCGCCAAGTCTGCTAGTATTCTATATATTATTAACCTAATGGGCTTAAAGGGGCTGGTGGGACCGTGTAAATAGGCCCCACCAGGATATGCGGTAAAATAAATAAGAAGCGTGGGAGCGGTTGGTAGTGGCCTTGCCTATAAATAAATAAAATAGCAAGAACCCCAAATAACAGCGTGGACTGACCTGCAACTCAGCACCTCGTACGGAGAAGCGGCGTCCCAAGCGAAATATACGAACTGCGAGTTGCTCTCCAAACTCCTCAAGCGGGCGGCGTCAATATATGTTACGGTGATTCAACTCAGCGTTTACAATATATATTTTTAACGTGGTGTAAAAACGTTGCGGAGTGTATGCGTAGTATTGCGGAGTATAATCGTAGTATTGCGGTGTAAAATATGGAAGAAGAATGACAACATTTTATTTTGTTCTTTTTTTCTTTTATTTTAATTATTTTCCTTATATTTGTCACAATGACATCTAAAAAGTTCGTAACTAAGGCGTCTGCATGCTCCGTACTTGATCAATGAGATCCAGGCCATAAACACATCTCATTATCAGGAGCGCAGCTATTAAATTTATGTATAAGGGGCCAACCAGGGCTATTTTTGACAAATGTACTATTAATTTTTATCCTATTAAATATTTTAATTACGTTGGTCGTTTCTTGTGACTTTACATCATACATTTCTATGAATCTGTAAGAGTATATCATATATTAAAAATGACGAGCAACAAAAACAAGTTATTGTGTTATACGATGATTTAATCGACTATAAATATCAGAGTATTTATAAATTATAAATATGATTCTAAATCATTTAAACAATTATGATACCCTACATTAATTGCTAGTGAGGTTATAAAATAATATAATATAGGCTATTATAAAATGCCTCTAGTATGTACAATTTAATTATTAGTGTAAACAAATACAGAGTACGGACAGAATCCGTAGTAGCGTAGCTAAGCTAGCGAAACTCTGTTTGAATGAAGTTGTTCAACCAACACCGCCGCTCCTACGCCTCATTCGCCCCTCCGCCCCTCAGCACGAGCTACCGTTACACTAGCTAGCTATTCCTAGTCTGAAGTACCACAGCTGAGAGCTTAATCAGTAGTTCTCACATTATCCAACAATTATAGTTTTACACATACAGTTGTCTATTGATACACTATAGCGTATAGTATAGTATATATATATATATAGTATAGTGTAGTAATAGCAACCGCGCACGAATGCTTTAAGGACGCGCTCTCAAAAAAGGTCAATTTTCACTGGTTTTCGGTAAGAATTACAACAAAACTATTGAACTTAGGTAAACATAATGACTACCTACAGATATATTGAACCTTTAACAATGATGTACAAATGAATGTTTTTCAAAATTAATAGGTTTCCATTAAAAAAAATCAATTCTCCGTAGTCCCCTCGTGCAAAACAGCCTGCTTTTCGGTATGAAAATCTCAGTAAAGTTACCTTTTTTCTAATTAAAAAAAAATCCTGCTTATGCTACATACTCGTATAGTCAACTTTAAATGATATAAAATAAAATCCAAGTTATTTACTGAGAAATTTTTATCTGAGAAAAAAATTATTTAGTAGTATACAAAATTTCTCATTTTTATGTCAGTTACGTAGACCTTAACTCCTATGTAATAAGGTCCAATTTATTTCTTTATTTAGATTCGATGTAAACAAAACTATAGAAAAAGGATTCACGTCGCGCCAGACCGCGCTCAGGTGCCATAGCGAGTGGATGTATACGTCGCTTTGCACTCGATTAGAAAGAAAAACATCGTTGTAGAAATACATATAAACTTCACAAAACGTTTTAATCATTTTGAAAAACTAACTAATTTTTTATAGTGGTTTATATTTCTAGCAGTAAGAGACTCTGTAATCAGGTTGAAAAAAAAATTCTAAGTTTGGTTTTTATTACTTTAGTTTTTTTACGTTTTGGTTGTAGATGGATCTGAGGTACTGTTGTGGAACTTCTTGACTGGTAGAAATACATATGTCGCCTTTTTTTTTTCCTCGAACTGACTACGCTATTGACCCTGCAGGGTCTTCACAACTTCACCGGACTACTAAGGTGAGCGCTTAAGGCACTCAGCCGATTTGGTTTTTTAGGTAACATACACAAGGGCGCACGCGCACCTCGGCTTGGTCTGTTACCTGGAAAAAGTCGCGTCTGACCTAGCTAACTATTCTAAGCTATTCATACATATATACATTTGTGAACCATACAATCGAAATTGCATGATTATATGTCGCCTTTGTAGTCCTTTTGTTAGTAGTACGAGAACTTAACAAAGTGAGCCGATGGTGGTATCCAGAAGTTGTTATGTAACTCTGTAACGGGTAGAAATAGATATCTCATCCTTGTAGTCCTTTTGTTGGTAGTGACGAGAGCTTACCACAGGACTTAACAAAGTCAGCTGTTGTGGTATCCAGAAGTTGTTATCGAACTCCTTAACGGGTAGAAATAGATATGTCGTCTTTGTAGTCCTTTTGTTAGTAGTGAAGAGAGCTCACCACAGGACTGGACAAAATGATTTGATGACGACCTACTTCAAAAACTGTCATGGAACTCCTTGATGAGTAGAGATAGATATGTTTTGTTTGTACTCCTTTCGTTAAGTAATAACAAAATTACCTCATAATGGACTTTCAGAAAAAGCTAGGGAGCTCATTTATGGGTAGAAATAGATATGTCGTATTCGCATTCTCTTTATTATATTTTATTGTCTATTCAGAATAAATACAATAATATCTTATGATATTATTATATCGCTGTGTGCGTGTACGTGTGCTTATGCACGCTGCAGTAGTTACAAACAAATGTAATCTTTCAAACGAATCGAGTATGCTTACTGTTTATCAGAACATGGTCTCTCAGGTGTTCTTTATAATGATACGAATTATTTGGTGAAAAGTCTATCAAAGCTAGAGATTCAAAGTTTGTCGGTGGAATTAGGGTTCGTTTTACACAAAGACCATTATATGCTGCCCGTTGTGCTACAGCTATTACAACTTACAATTCAGATGTTTTGTAATATGTTGTTCACAGAATTACTTTTAATATGGAAGCAAACGCAAATTAAAAAATTCTTCTATCTATATCTCTGAGCGCATACTCAATGTTTGTAGCTAATATCTACATGTACTAAAATTCAGTTATCACGATATAGTTACTCACCTAGCCCATGAGGAATTAAACATTAATCAGACACTATGATACTTTTCAGCGTAAACTCTATATTTCTAGCTACTCTATACTAAACAAAAATTTTGTTATCATGACAAAGATACGCGTCTAGCCCATGAGAAATGAAACTTTCATTCGATACTGTGAGACTAAACATCTGAACCCAAACCTGATGTTAGTAGCTACTATGAATACTAAAGTTCAGTTATCATGATACAGCTACTCATCTAATCCATAAAATGAAACGTTGATCTGACTCTATGAGACTAGACCTAGTTACTTCATGTGAGTGTTTCTATGGGTCGGGTGGTAGTACCCCGAGCGAGCCGACCCATTCATGCTGAAGCCAGTAATAGCTTAAGCGTAGCTCCGCCACCTACCTTTCTTTGTAGGTTTACCGTAATTGTGTTCGGTGAAGGAAATGAGGGTTAAAGACAAGGAGAAAATGGAGAGAGTATGGCTTGACTGCATTGTAAGTGTGAGGTGATGTGGTCAATGTAACGTTATAGATGAAATATCAAATTTGAAGTTGTGTTACTGTGAATGATATCGCACTGTGGCTATGAAACGAAAGCTCAGTAACGTGTTAGTTGGACAAGTTGAATCCGGAACTGAGAGTTGTGGTGTAGCACCGCCGGAGTGCGGCTTCGATTCCGGTCCAGTTTGTAACCGATACGTCGTCTACGTGATCGTATCGCTTTTAAATCGAATATGTATATCAGAAAATAAGTCTTACAATACAATACACTAGTGTGACATTTAGCCTACCATTAGTTTAAAACGTTAGTCCATTTACATAATAGTGAATTAGTAGCAATACATTCTCTTCGGGAAAAGAAGTTTATGTCAGAATGTTTAAATTTATACAAAACCTAATAATCGGCAACAGTTTGAATTCATACCTAGTACGCAAGAGGTAAAATATTGCAAAATATAATAAAAAAGTTTTTAGTTTCTCGTTGTCATGTTGGAGTGACTATATTATTTAGTTAAGATTTTCGGAGGTCCCAGTAATGTGACCTCACCGACTAATGGTTTAGTTACTAAGTTTAAATGAACACTAACTTTCGAGTAGGTACTCCGCAAATGGATAAAAGAGTCGTGAACTTTGTCTTCGAGATGGAATTGTTACTAACAAACTCAATCTAGTTGTCAGGACTTCTGAGAAAGTAATGGGACCACAGACTGAGTATATTGGAATATATAGTCTAGTTAGATCTGTTCCTTCATTGTATTTCAAATAATGACAAATTTATACGTATTATATGGATCCGAGTGCTGGGCTACGAAAGAGACGGATGAGAAAAGATTTCATGTGCCAGAGATGCTAATGTTAAGATGGATCTGTGGTGTAACCAAAATGGATGAGATAATGAATGAGTATGTCATAGGAAGTTTAGAAATAGGACTAGTGATAAACAAATCGATGAATAATAGATTAGTGTGGTATGGGCATATTATGAGAAGAGATGAAAGTCATGTAGTTAGAAAAGTTTTCAGTATGAAGGTGGACAGATATAGGATACTGAAAAAGGTAAGGACGGATTGTTGAAAAAAAAGTTGTGTATAAAAAGTGTGAATAAGTGTGATGACATATGACAGAGGAGAGTCAAAGTTGTTTGTTTCGCACAGCGTTCAACTGAAATTGGCAATATAAAGGGAGAGAGGAGTGATCGCAATTTGATACAATTCACTCCTTTGACGTTGCATGAGCATAATATTAAAGCCACCAATATTTGTTAGCCTGATATAGACACGAGTCAGAGAGTCGTGGTAATTTCAAGGTCTGTTAAATATCTTAAGATTGGCGATCACATGCTTAGCAAAATTATCGAACGATTTGATTGCAGACTATTGGAGTGTAAGGGGTGTCGCATAACATCTTAAGCTTGAGACACCCAAGTCAACCGCACGTGCACGTGGTATACCCTGCTGAGTGGGGTGGTAGGGTTTTAAAGCCCGACTGGGTCGCGACCACCATGCGTGTGGCGAAAAGGCCCGTAATAGTGATTCGTTCTGCGCGTCGCATTTCGGGATCAGCTCATGCATATCCAATAGGGAATGACTATCGCCGTGGCTCGAGTACCGGTGAGATGATTAGCACTTGTCACCTCTGGATACGGACGGAGGTTATTCGCTTACGCAGACCGGCATGACAGCGGCGACCGGCGAGGAATAACGCATCTCTCGGTAGTCGCCATTGTTTTTGGACTGTACTGTGCTCACCATCAGGCACAGTGCAGTCACATTGCAGTGCTACAATAATTAACAAAAACTCCGGCACAAAACGATATCGATATCCAAATCGATAACGATAAAAACCCTATAAAGTATAAAAAATACTAAGGCATATAATATAATACTTTGTAACAGTTTTCGTATATGTATATGTTTCGTATACGTCTTTTGGGGTTTTTACCTGCCAAAAATAGCTTATTGCGACTAAAGAAGTTTTCTCTTCAAAAAACCGTAATTCCTCAACTGTATACTAACATATTAAGAAGGAAAAGGTATATTGTGGAATTAAATCTTTTCCAAAACAATCGTGCCCAATCAAAAGTTTCGACTAAGTTGTCCCCGACAATTGTTTGTCTCTAGACGGTCGCACGAATCTCAAAACCTATTAGGAATCCTTTTAATCAGGAGTCTGTAACTGCTAACCGAAAATGTTGGTTGTTGGCGACAAGCACCTGGTATCTTACGACCTCTTTTTCATAGCGGAACAAAAAATGGAGTGGTAAAACTTGTGTTTAAAACATTTTCGACTTCTGAAGTACTAACGTCACACTTATTTCTGCTCCAGAGCATTACTAGCGTATAATCTATTTCGATCCGGTGTGATTTGTAATAGACATTGGCATATGAGGCGCGAGTTCTCAAATGCAACCTATTATAATCGGCCTCAGTCAATTGTCTTTTTTAAGTTGGTTGTACATAGTTATAAGCTTTTTTTTTACATGGAGTGATCCCTAACGGATACCCACCCCGTTGGGTAGCTGAGGATGGGTTAAGTTCGATTCGCACGGACTAAAACCCTATGGTGCCTTCATACACCTTTTAGGCGGGGGAGCAGGGACAGCCGACTGGCACTAAGTGTACCCCTGCCTGGTGTTGGCCGTTGGGCATTACAAAATGGCAAAGGGTCAATATAATCCAAAAAAAATCTAGAACAATCTTTGGAACATTCCGCATCGAATGGCCATAGTCCTGTGGGGTATTGTGTTCTAATTAAGACATTGTGAAATTGTAATTCAGTGACGCTAGCGCAGCGGCTCGGATCGGTCGCTCGTGCCAATAAACGCATGCACGCATATGGTTGTGTTTCCTTTCCACAACACATCTCCCCAAGACATCTAACAGTCCTATGCCAATTCATGGCGAAATTTTGACGTGATTTAACCTCAAAACCCTGTATTTTCATTATATAATACTAAATCATGAAGGATGCGAAGTTATGTCATTTACGGATTCGAATTAACTGATTTCTGACGCAAATCCTAAGATCACAGGATTTTTTATAAAATAATACTTGCACATTAATACGAAACGCTTAAGTCGCCAACTAAGTTCTGAAATTGACCACAATCTCTTACTTCATACCGTTGAAAAGGGACTCGACCAAGACTCTTCGTTACAAGTTTAATGGAATAAAGACAAACTTGTTAATATTCACAGTAGTGGAAGAACATCTAAACAGATTAACACTTTTATCTCCATCTTGGAATTAACAAATAATTAAGTAAAATAATGCGCGACAAGATAAATTCAAGTTAAAAAAAACTTTATTCAGTTTAGGCTCTGAGAAGGCACTTATGAAAATCAAAGCAACTACCAGTTCAAAGAAAACCCAGTCATCGAGAAAAGAACTAGATTTGGTTTATCTTTTCATAATGCATACTTTTACCAACATCGATGGATGTTACAAATTATAATGACTACGTCCGGTAACGCTACGATACACCCGAGAAACGAGACTACAACACCACTCGGGGGAGCCACTATTGACCTGTGATACCACGCTATTGACTTCATCGGAGATGTTACTAATGATCTCAAACGCTCTTGGTCAAAGTTAATGGCTGTTCATTATTCACCCCGGGGTGAGACTTCATTGGTGGGAGTTCGACATATAAAGGGCAAGATGTCGCTGATCTACACGCACTCCTATGTGGAAGTTACTGTAAGGCGAAGTTCTACCCGGATAAATAGTTACAGTCACAGACTATACATTATTTTATAACACAAAATATGTTAAAGTCGATGGGGTCAGGGATGCCAAAAAAGTGTCGTAGGTACTGTCACTAGTTATTTGGGCATAGCTTCTCCCTACACCATTTTGTACATAAAAATGCAACGATATCACCGATATCTTGCCTTTTATAACCCGATCTATGTAAATCAAAGCATTTACTATTTACACATAATACCGTAAAATAATGTAATTAAAACAAAAATAATAAAAAATGAACAAATTAATGTTACTTAAGCTATAGAACAATTTTTTTTAATTATTCTTATTTATATATATTTAATATGGTGGCGCTAGTGTTAATATGTATCTCTAATATGGAAATTTATACGTATTATATGGATCCGAGTGCTGGGCTACGAAAGAGACGGATGAGAAAAGATTACATGTGCCAGAGATGCTAATGTTAAAATGAATGTGTGGTGTAACCAGAATGGATGAGATAATGAATAAGTATGTCATAGGAAGTTTAGAAATAGCACTAGTGAAAAACAAGTCGATGAATAATAAGTTAGTGTGGTATGGGCATATTATGAGAAGACATGAAAGTCATGTACTTAGAAAAGTTTTCAGTATGAAGGTGGACAGATATAGGAGTAAAGGATATTGAAAAAGGTATGGATGGATTGTTGAAAAAAATGTTGTGTATAAGTGTGATGACATATGACAGAGGAGAGTGGAAAAGAAAAACGTGTTGTACCGACCCTACTTAGGGTGATAAGAGTAAGAAGAAGAAGAAGAGGCAATGGTAAGTTGAAGTATAAGGCAAGTATATGTATACGTTTAGTCCTCGTACCGAATTAAAAAAGTAAATATAAATTCCTGTTACTTTAACCACATTCAATTAGTCCTCAATCAAGGTTATATAAATAACTATGCCATCAAAGTGTATGATTCAAAGCAAATGTTGTCGCCAAAATAAATAGAATACTCAGAACAATACATTTATCTCATTAGTGTCTTGGTGTATTGTATATTCAAATCCCACACAAGACGATTATTTGTGTGAGCTAGAAATTACTGTTCTCAGACTAGGTATACGTTGTGTCTGTTAATTTACATATTTATATAAGTACCTCGTGGCGCAAGGCGTGATCCTTGAATAGACTATACCATTATCATAAATAACTATCGCTATAACAATATATTCCTATCTCCAAATAATATTAGACTATGATCTCTATAATGTCGGTCTCCACATATCTTTTTACATAATTGTAACATGATAGATGAAAAATTAACTATAGGACATAAATGCATAAAAAAGTGTTGAAAGTTAAAAAAGTAATTTAATATAGATCGAACTGTATACGTTAAGGAAGTAAAAAAGGTTGATTGGCTAATCATCAAAGTAAATGTTATTCGCGAGGTGCTCGAGCGTGAAGTGACACGGTATTTGAATAATTGACAGAACGAGTTCAAAGGATCCATTCATCTGGAACAGTTCTTTGTTTTCATAGACACAGGGAGCTTGGGGATTCATTTCATGATATTTAAGGGCTATTTTTCATTTTGAGAATAAGTCAAAACCTAACAATAAGACATTTGAAAAACCTATTTAAGGCATAATTATACAAAATAATAATAATCTTCAAGTTAGAATAGTAAACTACATGTAATATAATATGGGACAGAGTTAATGACCTCTGTGAGACAAAGACATGGTGCCTGTTAGTTTATTGTTAGTACCCATAAAGGCGTTGATGATATAGGATCGGCTAACTGAAATCCGAGTTGATGATCACATCTCGGTGCTACTGAAGCGTGAACCTGTACATTTGAATAATTGAGTAGTTCGTCGACATAACCTCCCGCTGCTATTATAGTTCGGACATTTACATACGAGTATATTAGGTTTAATAAAAGGCTACATTCAGTTTAATCGTAGTTCAATGCGATAATGCCTAATTATCAACAATAATAAATAAATAAATATTTTCCGCTTGCTTGAAAGAAGTGTGAAAGAGTGATAAGAATGTCTTTAAATAACTGTCTAATTTATTTTATTAAATCGCTAAACTTCCACCGTTTAGGATTTTAGGTGTTTTGTTTCCTGGTCTAAGTTTTGGTGCCATGTAAGGTCTAGCAACTTTTTTTATATTTGCACTATAATTTATTTGGAGCAAATTTGTCTTCCTGTCTTAGATTTATGTTTTCATTTATATTTTTCCTTTATCCTTCCGAATATTTCCTTGTCCCTTCGTATTTTACTTCTATTTTTATCTATTTGTGGGTTTCCCTTGTTTCTGTTGAGTTTCTTTTGTGGTCATGTTTTTTTCTGTCTATTTTGATGTCTATTGCCTAACTAACTACAACCTTCAAAGTTAAAGTCTGTCGTCAAGCATTTACATAGATATCCTGATAGCCGTACTTGCCAGCTATTGTCTCTAAGATTAGCATGTTACCGTGTTAGATCACATCGTCGAAGTGACGAGTGATGGTGCGATCGATAGTGTTAAGACACAAGGTGAGATTGTGGCCGCAGTACAATTTCGACAGCTGTCTTGTTCTGCCAGATGGTATTATGCGCTGCTCCGTATGTGGTGTTGAGTTGCAGGTCAGTCCACGCATTTATTTGGGGTTCTTGTTATTTTATTTATTTATAGGCAAGGCCACCAACCGCTCCATGCGCTCTTTATTTTTCACTGCATCATCCTGGTGGGGCCTAGGTATATACACACACGGTATCACCAGTCCCTTCAACATGTGTTTAAAAAAACAGCTTAACCTCTAATACAAAGTAGCTAGTTTAGTTAGTTACACGTGTAAGAATACGTAGTATTCAAAGACTTTTAAATAATAAAAAAATGGGTTATAGGTATAAAACGAATATATATAATTACATAATCTGTAACTTCACTTCGACAGCAATCAACCGGTAATATTATTATAATATTATATGCACTCCAACCCGTGGCCCGCTTCCCTTTGTTCGACCGTGCGGCATTCCGACTTAATGATTAACCTTAACCTTGAAAAGCGCCCGTTCAACTTTGTTCATTGAGCCTAGGTATGATTTTTTTACGTTTAAAAGTATCATTACCATATTTTTAAAAGTTTTATAAAAAACTTTAAATAAGGCTCTCTTTGTTGTATATTAGTATTTGTTATGATATTATTATTTTATATGTTAAATGTGTGTAATAAACTATCATACGATTGAACGGTGTCACCCTTTTAAACAGTCACTTGGTATACAGAAGAAAACTTACGCATTCAATGTCTATAGTTTAGACGTTAGCATCGAATATAATAAAATAATTTTAAAATGTCAATTTACCATATTACCTTGGCAACGATTACCATATTAATAGTTACTATAGCAACGAAAACGCGTAACGCAATTTTTTCCCTACCGAGCCAAAAGAAGTTTCACTTCACTAAAGTGATAATAGTCTATCAATGTTCGCGCATCACAAAAAATACTAGATAGATTTTGATTATTTTTGAATGAAATCTTATTTAAAAGCGTTCAGCGGTATTTTAGGCAGGAGATAAACTTGTAGTTTGTAGCCTTGCGCTTGCTTTAGACTATCGACGCGTACTATGACTGTGTACATGTAATATTGATATTTTGCAATTCATCATACGTTTGATTGATTAATATACTTTATAAAAATGTATATAATTATTGTTCGGAGTCCTAATTGATGTGAAAGCCGGTTTACCGCGTTTACCGATATCCGTTTACAGCGACACCTGCAGTTCTCAATTGTGAATCCAAACTATTCAGGAACTCACTATACCCAGTTGGTAAATAAGCCTAGCATTCCTTTGCAGCATCACCAATCGGGGCCAATTTAGTTGTTTGTTCTATAAGAATTTGTAAATATATAAAATCTGCATCCAAACCAATCCAATCCAAATCTTGACAAATTTATTTTACTTTTGACACATAGCCCATCATCTTGTTGACTGAGATATTAAACTTAGATATATATGGTGTCGCGGACTTCTCTGTGAAAGTAATGAATATTTTTGCCATAGAATTTATTCTTTTATTTCAAACCGTTCAAGCAGCGCACGTCATATTATGGAATTTTGCTAATTTTAATTACATTTATCGTGATCAAGTCACTGAACTCCTCCTAAACGGCTGGATCGATTTTGATGAAATTTTGTGTGTGTGTTCGAGTGGATCTGAGAATAGTTTAGATTCATAATTGGACCCATTGAATTTTAGATTTATTTATTTTTTTATTAAGGCTGGACAACTTCCGCCGGGACCGCTAGTATAGTTCTAAATTTAGATGAAGTTGATGATAAAATTGATAATGCGCTGAATAGAAAGCTCTATTAAGCAATACTAAATTAATTAATTGTCTATGTTCTGGAAGAAATTTAACATAATTTGATAAACAAAATAATTCTCAAAAATATATCAAGTTAATTTATAAATAAATATAAATTAAAATTAGTTAAGACGTAATCTTGGTGATAATAATTTATTTATCGGATCTTTATAACACTCATTAGTTAATTTTCATAAAGTAATTAAATTTCACGAATTTTACTTTTACTTCCTCTGGTAATAATTACTAAAACCTAGCAATAATGACTTGATTATTAGATATAAACAAACCAATTTATGCATATATTTAGATGTAACTTTGTATAATAACATCGATCTTTCTAAATAACTAACTGACCGTTTACAGCTTTACCGCGTTTACCGATATCCGTTTACAGCGACACCTGCAGTTCTCAATTGTGAATCCAAACTATTCAGGAACTCACTATACCCAGTTGGTAAATAAGCCTAGCATTCGTTTGCAGCATCGCCAATCGGGGCCAATTTAGTTGTTTGTTGTCCCACTATATCTTGGTATCCATGCCAGAACTACATAAATTCCTTAACAATGACGTTGATACAAATGAAATTTAATAATTATGATAAGTGGGGACTCTACTTTAGAAAATATCAGGCTATGCTGAATAGTTGAAGCATCTCAGATAATCTGTCGATATGATAGTTTGATCTAATTTATGTGATAGTACAAATTTGATAGCTTCTAATAAAGCAAATACTTCATCTGTGTAGGTGGAGGATAAAGAAGAAGATTTATTACCTTCAATAATATTACTGTAGATAAAAATGATATACATATGTAATGTATCACATTGTCATATAGATAAATATATTATAGCAAGCATACGGGTACATAAATGTCGCGAAATTTAAAAGTAATTAAATACTTAGCGTATGCCATTTTGACCTATTGTGGCTAATTCGGAAGCTAATGGGTTAAATAGCTAATTATATTCAATTGAAATATGTAAAATATGTCAAAATAATATTAAAATGTAGTGTCCAAACTTCCAATAGGAACAAAAAACCGTTTCTTTCTTTAAGGAAATTAATTTCAATAATATATTAAAAACACACTTATATATTTTTAAAAAAATTATACAGGTGCACTCTCGAGCGTCCCAGAATACCTAAATTATTATCACAATCTGTTCAATAGTTTCGACATGCATGGCGGACAAAGATACAAAGATTGATTTTTATATATAAAGACTAATTTATCTTAAATAAGATGCTATTTAGGAATATTTATATACTAAAATAAACACAAAAGCAAAGAAAAAAGAACCAAATTTTTCCTAAGTGCATGAAACAAATACATTATCACTCGTAACGTAGATTCGAATACTTTCGAATGAGCCGGAATTTTTAATGATAGAAAACATACGTGATGAGACCATAGCATGGTGGTAGAGCGTTTTCTAAGTGCGGCGCCCGCTAGCTACCACCTTCAAGTCGAAAATCTTTCGCCAAGCATTTATGGGCGTGTTCCAGCAGCTGCACTTGAGAGCCAGTCCCTCAGGTTTAACGTGTTTACAATCTTAAATCATTTCATCAGGTAAGATTAACGCTAAAAACTATAAAGTATAAAAAAGAAGAAATAAACGTAAGTGTTGTCTGCTAAAATCTTCTATCCTTATCGTAGGAGTGACCTGTGATACAATAACAACAAATGAGATGAAACTTAGTCTAATAATCTTATTTTATTTTATTCATATTATTTATTTATTATGTTTAACTAGTTATGCCCATGGCTCTGTTCGTGTGAACAACAAAGTTCTGTTTAAAAGATGTTTTTCTCTTTTAATTTCTTCATTTCACTTTACTTTTTAAATATTACATGGTTTATTTTTTATCTAAATACTTATTACGAGTTATTCTAGTGTAGAATAATTGTTATAAATAATGACATACTGGTGTCGTAAGATTGCTCGTAATACAAAGTAGTCTGTTATATTTATTAAATTTAATCTTATGTTTAATTTGATTACAATTAATACTTTTATTATTTTATTTTACTTTGTCCTATAAATCGGTCGCCACCATTTTGATATAAAGTTTTATATATAACTTAGCAATTTCTGTTCTAAATAACTATCTACAACTTTATGTTAGTTATTCTTCAACAGTTAGTGACAAAATATTACAACAGAATGTAATAAAATTCAATTGTGCGTCGACTTCATTTACTTTTCATTTCATAACTCGTTCTATATTATGTTCATTACGTACTTATAATTAAAAATAAATTAGTACTAAATAACAGCAATTACATCTTATTAAATACTGATTTTAACTGCATAAATTGATTTAGGCAGTCGAAAAGTCGAAAAAAAGTCGAAAGTTATTATGCAGTCGAATCAGCAATAAATACATTGAATTTCTGTAATAAATTTTGACTGAATAATTTCTTTGATATCCAAAGCGGTCGGTGAGTCGGAAACGGGGTCGAAAGTAGATTGTTCGCGATGTATTGCGTCGACGTAAACATAATGAAAGGAAAATGGAGCTCAAAGAGATATTACTACATGTTTTTCATATTTACACATTTTACAAACTACGTCTAATGTGCTTATTAAAATTGCATGAACTCATCAGGTCACATCATGACATATAGTGTTATATATATTGGATATATTACAAGTAATCATTTTGTATAATAGGGGAGATTTTGTAGGTGGTAGAGCCACGCTGTAGCTATTACTAGTTTCAGCTTGAATGGGTCGGCTCGTCCGGGTAGTACCACGCTCTCACAGAACACCGATGTGAAGTAACAATGCTTGCACTTTTGCGTTTCGTTCGGTCAGTGAGAGCGCCGGAGGCCTACCTCCTTTCCCCCTTTCCCTATCCCCTCTTCCCCCTTCCCCATACACAAGCTGGCAACGCACATGCGACTCCCCTGGTGTTGCTAGTGTCTATGGACGGTAGTGATCACTTAACATCAGGTGACCCAAGTGTTCGTTTGCCTCCTTTTGATATAAAAAAAAGAAAAGATAAGTCATGATGGTCTAGTGGTTTGACCGGTGGATTATCATTGCGATGTCCGTGGGTTCGAATCCCGACATCTATCAACAAACTTTTCGGAATTCGTGTACATTTTAAGTTACTAATTTAAATTGGTAACACTATATCGGCTGACGGTGAAGGAAAGCACCGTGAGGGAAAACGTGAACCTGAGAAATGTTCTTGTAGTACTACTGTATGTGGGAAAACATAGAACTGTGGATTTCTCAGAGTTTCAAATCGCCGATACGTCGTGAGTTGGCGTGATGATTATGCCTATTATTTCTTTTGGGATGTGGCCTATGGCGCTTCTGTGGGTCTGTTACAGGCTGATAATGATGATGGTAAATTTTGTAGAATATTTCTGTCGTATGGGCCGAGTCGTGATACAATTAATTTTACAATTTAAAAAGGTCATTGTTATTTGAAGCCCCCTTTGTTTTTCTGTTTCCATTTTACTCAATTATTAATAGTATTGGACCAGTTGCTACCACGAAGTTGATCAACGAGCGGTTGCTCGTGAAAGTGAAAGTCTCTAAGCTCGATTTCGGGACTCAAACAAGCCAGCCCAGTCACAATGGTGTACTCCTTACTTTGATCACGGTACCTATTAGCTTAAGAAGTTCAATAACCCCGTTCAAAACAGATTACATTATACTGATCCCTGCCTAAAGGCAAAATTTAATAGGATTTACTCAGAAAAATGATATCATATGTTTATATAAGAAAATTAATATTAATTTTTATCGAGATGAAATATTAATATTTTTATGTTAGTAAGATTGTTTATTATTACAAACATATTCGTGCTCTATATAGTCTATTATACGACATAGATATAACCAATAATAAATAACTAAAACTATAATGATAAATAACTAAACAATCATAAATAAAAAAACAAATAACACATACAACCTTTGATTTACTGTTTTACTAGCGGCAAGCCCCGGCTTCGCACGGGTATTTAACAAAAAAATCAAAAATTATAAGTTTTAACACACGGACACTCACATTCGTGTTCTTCTGTTAATGACGGGAAGAGTCTGTCGGGAATCGCCGCAATCCATCTCCAACGGAAGTTTAGAAGTAGAATGAGCAGTTTTGCCATCCTTTAAGAGAGTTGCAAGAATTACTGACGAAGCAACTGCTATCGCTACCTTCCCTGATTGTCTTATAAGCAAGTAGCAAGTATCCAATTCGCAAAAGGACGTCTTTGACTTGGAACTAATTTTGGCAGGTCCTTATTGACAAAAACGGTCAAATTATTTGTATTATAGTGATGTGTGATTCTATCTGTAGCATTGTATTGTGTACGAACGGAAGAAGGTAATCCAAAATCACTTAAGCACTTATAGTTTAATTGCAATGGCTTATTTTCTATTTGTATTAAACCTTCATTATAAATGCCCTCACTGTACGGTAGGGCGAAATTTTGCTGTCTGATTCTATGTCTAATATCTTCACATAAATCGTCTTTGAAACTGTTATAAGCTAGCCGAGCGGGGTGAGCGACAACCACGTTTTTTTTTTTATAATACTTACGTTTTTAAACTCGTGATGTCTTTCGAATGGAATGTCCGAGTTGAATAATACAAAAGTTATATAACGGTATTGTAGCAGTCTTTGAAATAATTTATTTTGATAAGAATTAATATCAAGGTACAAATAAAGAGCCGTGCCTAGCTTCGTCGTTTCAAATAAAATTTTAAAATAGAAGAATACGTATTGTGGCATAACTATATAATAGTTAGACAAACGCTCTGGGGACACTTTTTGTAGATAATGACGTGTTCTACAAAGTTGTAGTACATTGTTTTGCTCATATACATCAATAATTTTCGCAGCGCATGCGACGTAAGAAAATTTTTAGGTTATTTGTTTACACCTTGGGTTACATTATTGGAGTTTTAATAAAGATCCCTGATTTAAAAAAATATAGACTATGATATTTAGGGATAATGTAGCTTCCCAACGGAGAAAGATTTTTTTTTAATCGGTCTAATAGTTCCAGAGCCTATTCATTATAAACAAACAAACAAAGAATCAAATCTTTCCTCTTTATAGTATTAGTTTAGATCACCATTGTTTTTGTTCATTTATACCTAAAGCACTACCTATTTTTTTGTATTTGTGATGTCTCATTGTATTTTTTTAGGCGTAAGAATATTTTGTCTAGAAAAGTCTAAGAATAACTCTGTGAACTCGCGACATTTAGATTATGATGACCTCGACCTCGACCCGAATAAACAAATGACTCGGCAGATACACCGACGCTATTGTTCGGAGAGTGGTATCGATCGAAACAAATTGGAAAATATTAGTTAAAATCTATTAAAATCTACCTTAGCTCTCTAAATCTTGAATAATAAGTTTATGATAAAATCTATTAATTGAATACATCTATTAAACGATGAAGGCTCAATAGTAGGTAGCGTGCTTGGAAACCGTGTCCGCAATGAATAGTTTTCGGTGAAGGAAAGCATCGTGATTAAGCCTCAGCATGGTGGTTTAATTTGTTCTATAATTAGACTACTTAGTTTCCGCGCTAAGTTGAAAATTCTAAATCAAAATTAAAGTGTAAAGTATTTTATTAAATTTAGATCTTTAAAAAGCGCTTACAAACGACGAAACTCTCACAAACGTTTAGGAGATGTACAAAAAAGGGTGTCATTTTCAAACATCACCGTCGTTTACTTATTGATCCACCCTCTAACATCAAAACGTGCTTGACATGGTACTTGAACTCGCTATTTAGTAAATAGTGAACATGCTTTGGAACTTTGCTGTAGAATCTAACACTATTTCCTAAAAAACTGTTAGGAACAGTTTTTTAACTTACTGAATGTGAAACATGGTATCGCTAATTTGTCATAGCTTCTCGAATTAAACTCATGCCTGTCTTTTATTAAATCCAAAGTTATAGAGATACATTAAATTATCAAGAATGTATTTTGAGGACAAAGTTAACATACTGAATTATTGAAATCTAGTCTTTAATTTATCGCCAAGTACTTGTGACTGTGTTCCAGCAACTGGACTGAAGAGCTATTCCTCATTATTATTTAATATCAGACTAGGTTATAAGCTCAAACGCTAAAACCTAGAAAGTGGAAAAATTAAATATTTTCCTGTCATAAGCATGTAGGGACGACGGTGTGACTGTTTCTAGCTTAAAGATCATATTAGCTTGCTGGACAAAGAAATTAAATATAATATTTTCCTGTCATCAGCATGTAGGGACGACGGTGTGACTGTTTCTAGCTTAAACATCATATTAGCTTGCTGGGCACAGAAATTAAATATAATATTTTCCTTTCATCAGCATGTAGGGACGACGGTGTGATTGTTTCTAGCTTAAAGATCATATTAGCTTGCTGGACACAGAAATTAAATATAATATTTTCCTATCATCAGCATGTAGGGACGACGGTGTGACTGTTTCTAGCTTAAAGATCATATTAGCTTGCTGGACACAGAGATTTTGGGAGAATAACTGTTCTTTTAATTGTAGTTCTTTAATTTATTTTTATATATATAAGATATATAATATATATCTATATCTACAGTGATTTTAAATCGGTCATATTAAATCTTAATTAATAAAATAATAAATATGTACTAAATTAATGTAGTCCGTCCCTACAGTAAATAAAACTGTAGATCTCTGTTTACCACGAAAATATTGATTTAAAACGTAATAATATGTTCAACATTTTGATAACACGTCTTTGAAATTAATTCATTATATAGACGTGTACAAACAAAATCAAATGAACCATTATATTCACATCACCAGATACTTGGTAATATTGTAAAAAGTATTGCAATGAAACGTGTACCTAAACGCTCGTACTTAAGCTTCAATTTCAATTGCAAGTGTTACTTATGAAAACTGAATAAACATGTTTCCAGAACAGAATAACGTTGTTAAGGAAATTTCATAGAAAACGAATTTTCAATTGACAGTAAGTTGATGTTTGCGGAGCGCGTAACAAAGATGAATGTAAATTGGGATTATTATTCGAACATGTTTATGGATGACTTACAGCGCGTTGTAAAGTTCTATATTCTGGTAATATTAATCAATATATGGAGAAACATTTGGTTGTTTGGGGTTTTTTGACAAATGGCTTGCTAATTATGTTTCACTTTAACAAGGTTTGTATACACATATATGTACGGATTTCGTAAAAGATGGTCAGCATTAATAATACTAGAAACTGTGACAAACCGGTAATCTCATGTGAGTTATTGAACCACCCTTTAATAACCTTTTAACATTAAAACGTGCTTGACATGGTGCTTGAACTCGCTATTCAATAAATAGGTAATATGCTTTGGAACTTTGCTGTAAAATCTAACACTATTTCCTAAAAAATTGAATGTGAAACATGGTATTACTAATTTGTCATAGTTTCTCGAATTAAACTCATGCCTGTCTTTTATGAAATCCAAAGTTATTGCGGACATACATTAAAATATCAAGAATGTATTTTTTTTTTAATACTGAAATCTAATCTTTAATTTATCGCCAAATACTTGTAGGTGTTTTCCAGCAACCAAACTCAAGAGCTATTCCTCATTATTATTTAATATCTTCGGACTCAGTAAGACCAGTAGTTTACTCAGTAAGACCAATAGCTTTTTAGGTAATAAAGTTAGGCTTTACTAGAAAATATTTATTATAGGATGGATGAATATAAGAACGAATATGATGTCTAAAATTGACACCTCTCTCTGTCCATCCAATAAAAATGATTGTAATGTTAATGTATTTTTTATATATGTATGTAAGAAACTCGATCAGGTTGCTTAGTGTGAGTTCTTGTACCTACTCGAACTATAAGGTCAAGCGCTAAAATCTAAAAAGTGTAAAATCATCATGTTAAATCATATTAGCTTGCTGGACACAGAAATTAAATATAATCGTTTCCAATCATCGGCATAAAGGGACGATGGTGTAACTGTTTCTAGCTTAAAGATCATATTAGCTTGCTGGACACAGAAATTAAATATAATCGTTTCCTATCATCGGCATGTAGGGACGATGGTGTAACTGTTTCTAGCTTAAAGATCATATTAGCTTGCTGGACACAGAAATTAAATATAATCGTTTCCAATCATCGGCATATAGGGACGATGGTGTAACTGTTTCTAGCTTAAAGATCATATTAGCTTGCTGGACACAGAAATTAAATATAATCGTTTCCAATCATCGGCATATAGGGACGATGGTGTAACTGTTTCTAGCTTAAAGATCATATTAGCTTGCTGGACACAGAAATTAAATATAATCGTTTCCAATCATCGGCATATAGGGACGATGGTGTAACTGTTTCTAGCTTAAAGATCATATTAGCTTGCTGGACACAGAAATTAAATATAATCGTTTCCAATCATCGGCATATAGGGACGATGGTGTAACTGTTTCTAGCTTAAAGATCATATTAGCTTGCTGGACACAGAAATTAAATATAATCGTTTCCAATCATCGGCATATAGGGACGATGGTGTAACTGTTTCTAGCTTAAAGATCATATTAGCTTGCTGGACACAGAAATTAAATATAATCGTTTCCAATCATCGGCATATAGGGACGATGGTGTAACTGTTTCTAGCTTAAAGATCATATTAGCTATTATGTATCTATAATTGATTTATATATGTCTTAACATACAGATGACTATATTTATTAATTCTTTCAGGTTTCATTGTAAATGCTGTGATTAGCTGTATTGATGGTAGTCATTTCATTGTGTTTGGACCTGCTAAAGAAGATGAACATCTTTATTACTATGGTAAACACTACCAGTCTCTTAAATGGATAAATGGTAAATATTATGTTAACTTAAGAAAATGATATGTATTAGAATGCCATAAATAACCTACAAATATTTTTTTTACATATGATTGGGTTGATGAAAACCATATTATAGGCTATTTGACTCACTGATATGGGATACAATATAATCAACTATATAACCATATAATTATTGCACCAACATGGAAAAACGGTGTGGCTTTTGGTAATATATATATATATATAGTCTGACATCGGTGTACCTAGACAAATTGTCAGTGCATTACTTATAATAAACAAATAAACCAGGAAAGCATTTGTTTTTCACCATATACTTTGTAATTGAAATAGGAAAATTTAATTCCATTTTTTTTTATATCAATATTTAATTCCACAATATACATGAAAAAAATGTAATAAATATTCTATAATTGTATTTTATTTATATAGCAAATCACTGTATTATTTCACAGTATTTTTTTTAGAGATTGGCTTCCCACTACACCCTTTGTTGAAGATTCTAATTGTACATACTACTACTTGCACAACAGGAGCTAATTACGGTGAAAAGTATACAAGGGCTGAAATATTCATGAAAAATGCTTGTAGAAGACTAAAGAACCAATAACGATGTTTGAAACTAGCAGTTTATCATTGTGAACTGTAAAATATAGCAGATTGAATTCAGACTTGTTGTGCCGTACATAAAATGCTGGATATATTTGGCATTATAGTATCATAGAAAGAAGAATGTGGCTCTGATCATGAAATTATTTTTACTCCTACGGAGACAGTAAACCGGTAATCTCATGTGTCGGACTCAGTAAGATCAGTAACAGTTTTTTAGGTAATAAAGTTAGGTTTTACGAGAAAGTCCCAAAGTATATTACAGATTTGTCAGACTGTAATTTTAAGTGGGTTTTGTTGTCAAAAGGCTATTATAGGATGGATGAGTATGTGAACGAATATGATGTATAAAATTGATACCTCTCTCTGTCCATCCAACAAAAATGATTGGAATATTAATGTATTTTTAATATACATATATATGTAAGAAACTAGATCAGTGTCTTGCCGATTCCTCTCGATGAGTGGGTTGTTTGTCCGAAACGGTGGTCGTTTTGACGTTCATAAGCGTCTTCTTAGGGCCCAAATTGAATAAAGTATTTTTGATTATGTTTTGATATGTATAGACGACGGTTTCAATCTTCCGCCAACGTCAAGATCAACCGTCTACCAACAACGGGTTTTAATTATTTTTGTTATGTGATTAAACATTCTATGTTCCAGTGAGACGTAGCTGCGGCTAATCAATTCCAGGCGGAATTGCAAACTAACGTCCACCCTAATAATTAATACTAAGAATATCTACATAATATATATTTTTCTATATCTAATTCAATATTTATTACAACAAATGATAATAGTAAGATATGCTAATAAACATAAGCAATGCCGCGGATATAGCTATTACATTATAAATGCGAAAGTATGTCTATTGTAATATTTGTCCATCAATTACATTAGAATAATATATAATAACAAAAAAATACATCCAAAAGTTGTTACAGCTGCTAAAGTTATAATATTGTACAAAATAATACTCTTACGCTTTGAATTCAGATAAAATATTACAAAATATCAACATAAAAGTCACTAAATACTAGTAGTAGTAGTAGAATACTAAGACTCAGACCCAACATAGATTTAAAACATAAGCGAATTTCAAAGGCATTGCCAAAGAACGGTCATCGCTTTAAATATTTTGTCAGGGAACAAAATTTATGAAAAATAATTTTTGGTTGTAACGCAGAGTTTTTTTCACATGTCTTTTCTTTTGTGTTAACAACACAGCCAATAAAGTCAGCTATTACATAATCACATTATAATTACAATATTCAAAACTGTCAATACAAGTGTCCTCACATTGGTCATCATAAGAAATCATTGCTTTATTAAATTGGATTTGAAATATAATGAAACATAACGGCTGTGTGGCGCAGTAGAAGATATACATCATGTATTAACGGAATGTACTCAACTCCAAGGGGGTAGATAGTTACTGATATCGTCGACTCTCAATTTAAATTTACAAGATATTGGAATGTTTCATGGGTTACTATCCAAACCTAATAGTGTTGAAGCACTGAGTTTATTGAAGTTGTTGAGTCGTCATTACTTACGCTTTTTTTTTTTTTATCGTGTGGAAATCCCTTATGGATACGCCACCCTCCCGGGGGAGAGGGTGGGTTATGTCTGACTTGCACAGACTAAAACCCCACGGTGTACCGACAGACCGTTTTGTGGGGGCGGCAAGGGATCGAACAAGCTAATCAACCTTGTAGAGCCGCGGAAGGTGACCGCCGGGCTCCTACCTATAGAGGAGCAGACCGGGCACACACCGGCTGCCCCCCCTCGTCCGCCGGACCTGTGCAATGAGGAAATGGGCCCCCCGGCCCATCCCCTCAGGTCCGGCTACGGTGGCAGGAGGAGTTGGGCGAAGCGCCTTCTCCTCCTGCCTGTCCTCCTTTGGCGGAGACGGCCGGTCTTATTGAATTTCAAAATGAATTATGGTCGAATCTCGACCACTAGCCGACCAATGATTCATAAAAACAAAGTTTTATTTAATACTTTACAGGTTTCAACGTTTAACCACAGCCTCATCACCCGATGTTAAATAACAATGTGTGGTTTGAGATGATAAACACGCTAAATCCGGAGGGATACTGGCTCGAAATGAAATTTCTGGAGAACATCTGTAGGTGCTTCACCTTGAAGGTGGTAGCTAGCGAGACGGACTTAAAAACTCTTTTTTTTAAGGGGGAGTTGCATGATTCACACCCCCGGGGAGAGCTTGGTCGTGCTGGACTTTTACCGACTAAAACCGCACTATGAACTGTCTGCCGCGTTAATGAGGGCCACTGGATCGCGCGTACATGTACCGGGACACCGAACCACTCTCCCAGTTCAGCAAACCAATGCAATGAAAGGTCAAGTAGGGCTTAGAAATTTCCACCATGCAAGATTGATTACCTTACATGTCCTTAATTAAATTATCTACGAACTTTATTTAAAATGAATCATTTTAAAATTACGGAATCATAAACGACCGACCGAAAAGATACCAGCTTAGCGTAGAGGTAAACCATAAATCAAAATCATGTCCTTAATTCGTTCATAAAATCATGTTATACAAATCCAAGTAAAACCGAAAAACCTGAGCAAAGTATTAACAGACAGACGGCAATAAAATTACTACAAACCTAAAAAAAAATTCCGACTGAAGTGAGGTTATCGGAACACATCTATACATAATATAATAAGAAAATAAATTCGTGAAAATCTTTGAAAAAATTTGCGAGTTGGTAGGGTTCTACAGCCTGACTGGGTCGCAACCACCATGTATATAGCGAAAATGCCCGTCATAGTGATCCGCTTCTGCGGGTCGCGTTTCGGGATCAGCCTGTGCATATCCAGGTTTTCGCAGGCCGGCATGACAGCGGCGACCGGCGATGGACACCGTGTATCACTCGTTGGTCGCCATTGTTTTCGGATTGTACTGTGCTTACCATCAGCCATTTTGCTGTGCTACTATAAAAAAAATATTGTTGCAGATGTCTGTCTAGGAATAAGTAATACTATGGGGTTGATATAGTCTTAAAACCCCTAAATAAATATAAATCAATAACACTGTAAATGCTACCAATCTGTATAAAAATATCATTTGTTTTGATTGAATAATACCTATTATATGTAAATAATAAAACTATAATTTCCTGTAATGTCTTTTATTAATTTACATTTTACGAAATTACCGATTCTGTATACATAAATTTTGTACGTCGCTAGTCACTGTCGCTAGTCATGACGTGAAATATAAATATTTTAACTTCGTTAACTATATAAAATCTTTTATGTTAACACACGGACTATATCAAAAGCAGTGCTCATACAAAACATAAGATACATCATTTTGTCTAAAAATTATAGTTTATATATAATAGTAAAGAAATGTAACATTCACGAATCTAACAAGTAAATAAACAAATCTGCGATAATAGCTAGTTTTGTTGAAGAATATATTGTTTATAGAAACTTTTAAATTTGATCGGGGTATCATATGACGTTTAATATTGCCAACATAATAAAAATAAACTAATTATTTTATACGGTGAGACAACGTCAATCGAATCGCCAACACAAAATGAACTCACACTCGCATGTACTCGGATCTCGGTGCATTTCCCGTAACCTCGGTGATCGCATAGTTAAAGTTATTCGATATATTTTTGCAAACTCGTGTCTAGTACGCAATCTGTTTAGTTTGCACCAGTCACTTCAGGGCAGATCGAAGCTCTTTAATTTACACGGGTCGATGGCGCATCTTGCTTGGCCCAAATTTGACGCTTGCCAGGTTTTTCGCCATTCCCTCCATATGCTGGATTCCCCATTAGCTATTAATGTAGCTGAGGCCAATCAACTCCAGGCGGAAGTGCAAACTAACGACCACCCCAATAATTAATACTAAGAATATCTACATAATATACATTTTTCTGGATCTAATTCAATATTTAATACAACAAATTATAATAGTAAGATACGCTAATAAACATAAGCAGTGCCGCGGATATAGCTATTACATTATAAATGCGAAAATCTATTTTAATATTTGTCCATCAATTACATTCGAATAATATATGATATTTTGTACATATAATATAACAAAAAAATACATCCAAAAGTTGTTACAGCTGCTAAAGTTTAATACTGGACAAAATAATATTATTACGCTTTGAATTAACATAAAATATTACAAAATATCGACATAACAGCCACTGAATACTACGCAAGACAGAATATTTAAAAAAACTTTATGTAGAAAGTAAATTTCCACGTCACGTCGGTTTTAGCTAGTTTCATGCACGTACGGTCACAGGCGAGATCTGTTCCGATAACATGAGCATTAAACGGCTTTGCTGCTTTACTACTGACACGGCAGAACAACTACTATTTTCAGTGTTAACGCTATGCAAAAGATTTGAAGTCGAAATAAATATCTTCCATTTTAAGAAGTTGGTTTATGTACGTAAATAACACGGTGTAAAATATATAACGGTTCTATACTAAACGGGAACTTAAGTGTTTGCACCAGACTAGACTAGGCAGCTGCTCAAGCCTAGGTCCGTTCCCTCGGCGTGGAGCCCTTGAGAACGCTGCTCGCAAATGCCTGGTACACATATATATCCTACTAACTTACGTAATGATTATGTAGCTTAGCTTAGGTTAGCTCAGTTAGGTCGCGAATAAACTAGGCAACAGCTCAAGCCGAGGTGTGCCGCGCACCCTTGAGTTAGTTGTCAAAATTAAATCGGCTGAGTGCCTTAAGCGCTCGCCTTAGTAGTCCGGTGAAGCTGTCAAGGCCTTACTATGCCAATAGCGTAGTCAGTTCGAAAAAAAAACCTCAAGTGTTTGAGCGTTATAATTTTAGTCAGATAATGGAGATTATTCTAAACTTCTTTGCTTAACATAAACTTAACAGAAAGGCTTTGAGATCGGAGTAAGTATCTCTATGTATAGAAAATTTACAGTTATTGCTGTATGTATTATGATCACAACACAACAAAAAAATAAAAAAGTGGTAGCTAGTTCTGCTTGTTTCAACTTGTATCATAAGGTGTCGTTATTTATTTAACAAAAACTGAGACCCAACATAGATTTAAAACTTATAAGCAACTTTCAAAGGCATTACCAATTAACGGTCATCGCTTTAAATATTTTGTCCGGGACCAAAATTTATGAAGTATAATTTTTGATAGTCATTGTAACGCAATCAGAGTTTTTTTCACATGTCTTTTCTTTTGTGTTAACAACACAGCCAATAAAGTCAGCTATTACATAAAATTATTACATTATAATTACTATATCAAAAACTGTCAATACAAGTGTCTCACATTGGTCACCATAAAACATAATTGTTTTATAAAATTTGATTTGAAATATAACACCTGTGTGGCGCAGTAGATGGTGTACATCATGTATTAACGGAATGTACTCGGCTCCAAGGCGGTAGATAATTACTGATATCGACTCTCAATTTGAATTTACAAGATATTGGAATGTTTCATGGGTTACTATCCAAACCTAATAGTATTGAAGCACTGAGTTTATTGAAGTTGTTGAGTCGCCATTACTTACGCTACACTGACTTATATTATCTTTAATAATCTGTTTTATTTAAGTTATTCAACCTGTAAATTAAGTTAAGCTTACTATTTAGTTGATATAGTCTTAAAACTCCTAAATAAATATAAATCAATAACACTGCGAATGCTACCAATCTGTATAAAAATATCATTTGTTTTGATTGACTAATACCTATTATATGTAATGGCACTTAATATTGAGTCAATTTGTTATAATCAGTTAATGAGCTTACTAAATTAGGAATTTATTCGGTTTATAATAAGCGTGCCGTTATTCCGGAGCGGGCGCGGATATGAAACGGCGCGAGGCACTGCGGATACTAATGGATTTCAGTTTAAAACATTATTTAAACTAATAATAATTTATAATCGAACATTTAGCTTACAATTTAAATGAAATATTTCAATAAAATATGAACGAAATAAGTGACCGCTAAGGGTTATTTTAAAATTAACATAAATAATATAACTTGTCAAATTTGCTAGCCACGGATTGTTTTGCGGGCGCTGATACTCCCGCCCTAAATTTGATAAATCGTAATTCCCTGGGGATTAAATATAAATTTATTGCCTACAAAACTGGTTCCAGAGTTTGCACATCTGTCACAGTACGTTTTATTTATGAATATTCCTCTTCGAAGTTTAATGTTATATACAAATCGATAAATACAGCTTGATCTTTTGTCTCTTGTATTTCGTTATTACTGTCGGGCAAACGGTTTCTTCTATTAAAATATAATTTAGAATATTTTTAATGTTGACATCGTGTGTGCCTCTGGGCAGATATATACTGCTGTGACTTCACAATGCGTCAACTCGAAAGATAATTTATCAACTTATTTATTGTGGTATCGATATAGTTCGGTAGATACTATATCATTCTGTATGGTTACTGGATATATACTGGTTGATGCTGGAACATCGAAGCGTGCCACAAACTTAGATACTACACCTGGTATATGATAGTCGTGTTCTATTTGAACATAACTATTGGGTCCTATCACTACAGTCTCAAATAATTTTAAGTGGCGACGTCAGCAAAGTTGGTACCCACAGAAAAATTAACAAAATGCAGCGATGATGGCTTAGCGATCAATTTACAAGCCGAATGTGATAGTAAAGTAAAACTATACCTTACGCTATAAAATGCAAAAACAGCTTTTAAAATGTGACAGCTACTACCAGAGATGGACGCGTTCAAACAAACAAACTCTTGAGCTTTACAATATTAAATTCAGATATAAATAAAAGTAATGGAAAATACCAATAAATATATAAAGTATAATTTAGAATATTTTTAATTTTGACATCGTGTGTGCATCTGGGCAGATATATACTGCCGTGACTTCACAATGCGATAACTCGAAAGAGAATTATCAACATATTTATGGTATAGATATAGTTCGGTAGAGAAACTATATCATTCTGTATGGTTACTGGATATATACCGGCTGATACTGGGACATATAGTATAGTATAGGGGATAGTCGTATGATAGTCGTGTTCTATTTGAACATAACTATTGGGTCCTATCACTACAGTCTCACCTAATTTTAAGTGGCGATGTCAGAAAAGTTGGTACCCACAAAAAATTTAACACAATAAAGCGATGATGGCTTAGCGACCAATTTACAAGCCGAATGTGATAGTAAAGCAAAACTATACCTTACGCTATAAAATGCAAAAACAGCTTTTAAAATCTGACAGCTACTACCACAGATGGACGCGTTCAAACAAATAAACTCTTGAGCTTTACAATATTAAATTCAGATATAAATAAAAGTAATGGAAAATACCAATAAATATATAAACAAAATACAGTATATATTTGTATTATAAATGGAGATTTGATCTGTGAGCCATCAATCATAGCGCCGCTGTTCCGGGATATATCACCTTACAATATAGATTGATGTCGGCTAAATGAACACGGTATTAAAATAGAAGTAAATCTAAATATTTACACAAAGAAATACGAACAAATTGAAAACACCAGATAAAAGCTTCAGCTTTCTTTATTCGACATCTCAATCGCTTTTGAGATGTTTCTAAGTGAAATACTTAAGGGACTGTATACTGTACATGTAGTGATCGCGATTTAGGAGTTAGAGAGGGAGAGTCAGAGAGGAGTTTTGTTACATAAACTGACGTGATGGAGGGTAAGGGTAATTTATTATTACACTTTTCAATGAAAGTCACTATTGCAGAAAAACAGGGACTCTACAATACTCGATGACGTAATATTTACAGCTTACAGAACACTGTTAGTATAGACCTCATCTTAATTTACTTCGAGGGTGAAAATAGAAATAAATTCACTAATATATTTAAGAAAATAAAGCGTACAAATTTAATTAAATATTGAAAACTATAAATTAAATTTATAAAACTGTTAACGTTTAGAAAAGGTGAAGTATCGAGTTATGCTACTTTTAGAACTAATTAGTTTATATATTAAGAAGCGTTGCAATGCCCAACGGTATTATCCGTCCTTATTTAAATCCATCAAGTGTCAATAGAAGTAAATCTAAATATTTACACAAAGAAATACGAACAAATTGAAAACACCAGATAAAAGCTTCAGCTTTCTTTATTCGACATCTCAATCGCTTTTGAGATGTTTCTAAGTGAAATACTTAAGGGACTGTATACTGTACATGTAGTGATCGCGATTTAGGAGTTAGAGAGGGAGAGTCAGAGAGGAGTTTTGTTACATAAACTGACGTGATGGAGGGTAAGGGTAATTTATTATTACACTTTTCAATGAAAGTCACTATTGCAGAAAAACAGGGACTCTACAATACTCGATGACGTAATATTTACAGCTTACAGAACACTGTTAGTATAGACCTCATCTTAATTTACTTCGAGGGTCAGAATAGAAATAAATTCGCTAATGCCGTAATTCGCTAATATATTTAAGAAAAAAACCTGTAAAAATTTCTAGATCGTTATAAAATTTTAATTTATAAAACTGTTGACGTTTAGAAAAGGTGAAGTATCGAGTTATGTTTATATATATAATCTGAAGTAATCCAAGTAACGTAATATTATTCTTTATCGGTATATCGAGAGTGCTGTTAGATAGTTTTGTGTTTTCTAAAATGCCTCGGAGAGGAGTCTTATAACCTTTAAATAAAGTCGATATTCGCCTGACTGCAATTGAGTTACGAATGCATTTGTCACATTACACAAACGTATAACCACTGAGACATAGTTCCGGAGGGACGCCGAGGAAAATGGAACTTTCAGTGCCCTTCATAGAGATATCAGTTACCGTTAGTTGAGAGTACCCGGATTGATATTATAGTCGGATAAAATAATGGCACTTTTATATAACGCAGATAGATTTCTAGTTTCCAAGAATAATACTTTAGTGTCAGCCAGACAAATGGATCTTGGGAAGATTTTACTTTGATAGTAAATATTAAAGGTCTTGCGTGTATCCATGTATTCTGAAAGTAAAAACTTTACTTATAGTTTATTACGTATAGTACGTACTTACGTACGTACGTACGTACTTACGTATAGTTTATCGTGTGTATATAGTATAGTGTATAGTAGTATAGTGTATATAGTGTGTTTATATAATGTCGTTATAGTGACATACTAGTAAGCGTGACCGACCGTATTGTGCTTGCGTCACACTAGCGACGCGTAGTATAGCAGCCTGTGTACATCTAATATTGATATTTTGATCACTGACACTGTGCAGCCGATCATATGTTTGATCAATTAATACATATTATAAGAATGTATATAACTATTGCTTCGCGTGTCAATAGAAGAGAAAATCAGAGTAATATCAATAATTAAAATATAAAAATTATGAAATATAATAACTCACACTATAATTAGTTTAAAATGTTAAAAGAGAACACAGTTATTCCATTGTTTTGAGTATTCACTTCTGTTGGCAGTCCTTATGACTGTCTCAACTTTTTTTTTTTGATAACTAATGATGTACTCCTTAGTGGGAGGTTTTAGCAGTATCTATGGATTTATATTAAGAAAGTATATAAATAAGTTTCTAATTGTATAAAATAGGAAGACAAACTGAATTAATTGGCCGGCGGATGCGAACGTAAGCGTCAACAAAAACCTTTTAGTGGGTTTAATACGAATCTATTACGACAGACAGTAACCTCCTAAAGAAACTCATCTCGGAGATAAACAGATGAACTTTTGTTTTCTTAAGAGATATTTAAAAAAAATATGATTAATTCACGAACGAAACGAGATCGAGTTCGGTTACATCGTGAACTTTTGTTTTCTTTACCCGTGTTATTATTATGGAATGATTTTATCCTGAAATTACATAGTAGTTAAAAATAAAAAAGTTAAATACTGAGTAATATAACTTATTTCAGTACTATTTATTGTGTAAGAAGCTATATTATTTACAAGCTTTTATTCATAGTTTCGCTCTGTTATGAACTTATTAGTCATAAATGCAGAGCAAGCAGTAAACAAAACAATATAATAACGATTCTAATGTAATTAAAAAGAGAGTTATAACTAACCAATCATCTGTAAGACCATATACACCTTTTTGTGTCCAGTAAATCAAAAGAGTGCGTGAGTGAACTGTTGCCTTTTTAAAAAAAAGAACCAACAGAGAGCCATCTTAACAGCTCGCATGATATTACTATCTAACTTAAATGTTAAATTTTTTTTAAAAAATAATAGCTAACAATAATCTGGGTACTATATAACTAAAATGGGCACCGACTTAACTATAAAAAAAGGCGAGGAGTCTGTTGTTGGGATAATCACCGGACCAGTTGATCCAATAATAGCGATACGTTTACTGGCATATAGAGATTTTTATAGTATTATCTAAGCTATATATAATTGCGTTTTTCCTTAAGGACTAAGCCGTAATTATAAAATTCACCAGAGGTATTCTAGGTAGGTCTCATTTGTTTTTGCTCCTTGACTAGTTCATTTATTTGTATTGAATACAAAATTAAAATATATCATTGTATTATTTTTTCGAAATGTAATATGTTTATATAATTCTATGAGCTTATTTATTATTTGATTTGATTTATTAACAATCTATCGAATTTGCTTAATACATTTTTTTTGTTATATATTTTACAGTTACACATATCTTATCTACAATGAAGATATACAAATATCTTCATTGCTTTTGAAATGCGCAAGGCCTTGAAACAAAATCAGTCAATTTACGAAATAAACTCCAACTTGTAGTAGAAGTTCATAGTGTTATATGGATGCCGTATGCTAGATATCATGCAGAGTATAAAGTAACTCCGAACATCTGTCGTAACATTTCGAACTTGTTTGTCAAAGTATCTTGTATATTTCTACAGAGAGCCTTCAATGTAATTGTTTTGGTTTCAAATTGTCTAAACGTGTTCGTAAACAACCTCTATCTATTCTCAGTTGATGAGATAACCTCAATTGATTCTTAATTGCACTACTATGTAAATCTATACGATTGCATTCGTCTTCAATTTTTTTTAATATAATTCCTAGGTTTTAACTGGAATATACAGTTTTATTGCATTTGTTTATTATATGGTTGACCCTTATTGTAATAAAAGTTACGAAATTATTCGTATTGAGTATCTAATATAGAAGTACTTGGCTTTAAAATGCAGTTTGTTACATATATTTGTTACTTGTTTTTACATTTTGGCTCCGATTTAAAAATTTCGTATTTACATTATCGTGGTTAAATCCATGACAATTTTCGTAGAATGAATATAACCTCAATTGATTCTTAATTGCACTACTATGTAAATCTATACTATTAAATTCATCTTAATTTTTTTTAAATATAATTCATAGATTTTCACTTTTAATCACAATATATTATAGCTGTAAAACTGGAATATATAGTTTTTTTTGGGTTTGTTTATTATATGGTTGAACCTTATTGTAATAAAAGTTACGACGTTATTCATATTGAGTATCTAATATAGAAGTACTTGGCTTTAAAATGCATTTGTTACATCTATTTGTTACTTGTTTTTACATTTTGGCTCCGATTTAAAAATTTCGTATTTACATTATCGTGGTTAAATCCATGACAATTTTCGTAGAATGATTTAATACGATTTTAAGTATAGTTTGACGCTTCAATAGAATATCGCTCGCCTTCAGACTTATTTTGAGAATAAATAACCATGAAAGTCAACTGTTTATAGCTGGTTTGCGGAATTCCGACACGGTAATGTTAAGTTTAGTGACGACTTTGGTGATCGTCGTCCGTCTACCGCTGTGAACAATGAAAACATCTATACTGTACGCTGTATGATCGAAACAGACAGGCGTGTGAACTGGGCATCGTCAGGCATATGCATGGCTCAGGTATAATGGAAACAGAAATATTTGGGTGTGAAAAAAAAGTGTTACCAATGAATTCCTTATAATTTAACCGGGACTAAAATGGATCGCGTGCAATAGCGGATTTTATGAAGAGATATCAAATTCGGTATGGGACATAGTGATAGATAAGTAAATACAGATTTACAGCCACGATCACTAAACCAAGCAGCAATCTACTATTTGAGTCTTTCCAGATGAGCTGTAACCAATCAAATTGGCAAGTGTGCAGTCTGGTGATATACGGATAATAGCTGCTGTTTTAAATAAAACTGTACAAATGATTACTGTCGCTTTGGAGAATAATCGTACAGTGAATAACGATTTGTACACGACCATTGGTCTGCCGTTTGTTTGAACTCCGTAAAAATGAACAAAAACGTCATATCTTCTTGCAATATGACAATGCTCTCGCAGCAGCTCTAGCTTACACGGCCAGATAGAAAAACGATTTTCTAAAAGGGAAAAATGTAGATATTATATGTCACCCTGTATACAGTCGCAACCTAATACCATAAAAAGCTTGTTTCTGAAGTCCTAGGCAGGAGTGTCATAAGTGTTTTCAATATTTTTAACCAGACACTGTTTTTCCTATTCATTCCGGATTTTGTTAGTGTGCCCCACATAAATAAAAAAATTGTAATCAAAGGTTAAAATTTTGCTTATTTGATAAGAGCTTTGATACGCTTGAATAAATATGATTAGAAAAAAAAAGATAAACAATCATTTTCAAAGGTAATTTAATACGATTTTAAGTATAATTTGACGCCTCAACAGAATATCGCTCGCCTTCAGACTTATTTTGAAAATAAATCACCAGGCAAGTAAACTGTTTATAGCTGATTTTGCGGAATTCCAACACGGCCATGTTAATTTTAGTGACGAATTTGGTGATCGTCGTCCGTCTACCGATGTGAACAATGAAAACGTCTATACTGTACGCTGTATGATCGCAACAGATAGGCGTGTGAACTGGTCATTATTAGGCATATGCATGGGTCAGGTACAATCGAAACAGAAATATTTGGGTGTAAAAAAAGTGTTACCAATGAATTATTTACCAATTTCTTATAATTAAACCGGGACTAAAACGGATCGCGTGCAATAGCGGATTTTATGAAGAGATATCAAATTTGGTATGGGATATAGTGATAGATAAGTAAATACAGATTTACAGCCACGATCACTAAACCAAGCAGCAATCTACTATTTGAGTCTTTCCAGATGAGCTGTAACCAATCAAATTGGCAAGTGTGCAGTCTGGTGATATACGGATAATAGCTGCTGTTTTAAATAAAACTGTACAAATGATTACTGTCGCTTTGGAGAATAATCGTACAGTGAATAACGATTTGTACACGACCATTGGTCTGCCGTTTGTTTGAACTCCGTAAAAATGAACAAAAACGTCATATCTTCTTGCAATATGACAATGCTCTCGCAGCAGCTCTAGCTTACACGGCCAGATAGAAAAACGATTTTCTAAAAGGGAAAAATGTAGATATTATATGTCACCCTGTATACAGTCGCAACCTAATACCATAAAAAGCTTGTTTCTGAAGTCCTAGGCAGGAGTGTCATAAGTGTTTTCAATATTTTTAACCAGACACTGTTTTTCCTATTCATTCCGGATTTTGTTAGTGTGCCCCACATATAAAAAAAAAATTGTAATCAAAGGTTAAAATTTTGCTTATTTGATAAGAGCTTTGATACGCTTGAATAAATATGATTAGAAAAAAAAGATAAACAATCATTTTCAAAAGTAATATTTATAGTACTACTTTGTCTACGGCGTAGTTGAGAGTCGCTACAAGTTTGCTACGGAGTGCTACGAATACCACAAAACCGCTCGCCGCAATGCCAAGTCCGCCCGTAGCTAATCCACTGCGAATGTATAAGGGCCATTATGTAAATTTCAAAAGATACGGTTTAGTCCTTATTTCCAGAAGGTATATACTTAACAAAAAATAAACTTCGCAATTTTTTTTAATTTCGACATTTGTATTAGAATTCAACCCAATGTCTACTTTGATCGCTGAATATAGATTTATGAGAATATCAATCAATATATCAATTAGTTGTGAATATATCCATATATAGAAAAATAATACACAAAGGAAATTATAACATAATAGATTATCAGAGTAAGGAAAAATGAGGTACATCTTATATAATACCTTATATAAATTCAATGACTAATATCGTACATTTAGGAAAAAGCATCTTTAAATGAAACATAAAAAAAATTGGGACACCTACCAGATGTGAAACTTCGAAATTATTTTGTACAGGTAAAATTCATAAAAGGATAGTTTACAACAGGAAATAAATATGGCATAATCAAAACTTATATATTAAGAATTGTTACAAGAAAAAGATGTCTGTATTTAATAAATATTTAATGGAAAAATTCTAAATTCCAATTTTATTTTTATTGCAATTTTTTTTTAAACAAGACATGGTAGTAACACCGTTATAAACAACGCTGTATACACTATAGGTATACAAGCGCACAGTGCGGCGCGAGAGATGGTGTATCGCCGAACGGTGTGGAGAGAGAGTCGCACAGTCATTTGCGTCGGCCCAACATTGTCTATAATATAACAGTATATGTGAACAAGAGGGGGTGGTTCTTGCATGCAGCTCAGCACTTAATGCGCATTCGCTCATTAAATTATCCTTGACTGCGGCTGCCAATCCTGCAAGGTCCGACGGTTAACTCGTCTTCTTGATTTTGATGATTGATCGACCAGTAAATGTTCACACACGTAACACTGAAATTTATCGGGTTTGTAGGAAATTATATACCAGAGAAAGTATAAAAATCGACTACTTAATATATAATTGAATGCTCTACAAAAAAGCTATCTTATAATTTTTTGATAAACCGACGCTGTTCGAAGTTATTCAACTTTAAAATATGAATTACAATATTTCTCTTTTTTTTTCAATTTTTTAACAAAACAATCAAGTTTATCAAAAAATTATGCGTTTTTATGATATTATTTGCTATCATTTGACCATTTCTGTGTAATCAGAGTTTTAGTCTAAGGATGCTACTGAGAGGCATAACTTTTGACGGTATTCGAAAGCTATTAAAATGTGTAAATGTTAATCCTTCAATATTTAGCAATGATGTCGCTGTACATAAAAAAGACGATAATAGACAGAGACCTGAATTTTACATTATTTCGAATAGCATTTACATAAAATGACTATGATTAAAACTAGAAAAACGTTACGTTTATATCGAATTTTAAACAGCTTGGAAAACGTATTCAATTGAAACCAGCTTGCGTGATGAGCGAGAGTTTAACAATATTTTATGTTGAAAATTTCGACGTTAAATTCATGAAAATTAACTTCAGTGGAAAGCGCTGGTGCACTCGCAAAGCGCATTAACGAGTTACAAGCTGCAGGAAGCCGCGACGCTACGCCGCAACACTGCACGACCGAAAGCCACAAGACTGCACGAGCGAAAGCCGCAATCCCGCTGACACTAAAACCTCTATACTTTTTACTTAATTATACTCAGATACCTAACTATAGTGTTACTAAATAGAATTTAATAATAATTAATTCCACTTGCATTATTTTTAAGCTTAGGTAATACGATTTTTTCAATTGTCTATACTTTGTTAGAAACATTTAAGGATGTTCTTTATCTTACTAACATTTACTTAGTTATTATAACGATTTTTTCTTTTTTTTTCTTTTCATTTTAATCCATAAAATGTAGTTTCCTCCAGTATCAAGTTAATACTAGCCACCATCAATTAATCAATCTGTAATCTTATTAGGGTCCCATGAGACAAGCATTGCCTAGTTTGGGGCCATAGTTAAGGCTAATAAAAGAATTCTTGACTTTGACAATAATAATAATAACAACGGTAATAACAACAGCTGTGAGCCTTCCAAATGACCAAGAAACCTTCCAGGTGATTTAAAAAATTATCAAAGTAGGTGAAGTAGTTTAAGAGAATAAAAATTAGGAACACACGCATACCAGAATTATGTATAAAGATAACTAGTACATTGTTGGACATCAATTCAGTACCTCTGTTTTAATTATTTATTATTAGCTATTTTATATTTTAACTATTTTGCCCTTTTTATTACCGTACAATATCTGTCTGCTCCTTGTAAAAACTGCACACCAATTTGTGGTTTCAAAAGGTTCTCATACGACCATGATATTCTAAAAAATATAAAAAAGGGGCTTTAAATTATATTTAATTCGTTTATTCTTTTTTCTGGTTGATGATAATCAGTATCGTAAACTGGGCAATACTGTTGGGAAAATATACTCGTCAATATATTTACTTTATCTTCCGCGCTTCGCTAAACAAAACAACGATAATTAACACTTCCTTATTATGTTTCATTTCCTCTCGTTAATATCTTATTATCAGGATATATTACATGTTTCGTGGGTATTGTAACGATGGCAAACAAGGTTCTACACAACGTGATTTTTTTTTTACATGGGGTAATCCTTATGGGTATCCACCCTAGCCGGGCAGCTGAGGGTGGGATATGTCCGACTTGCACGGACTAAAACCCCACGGAGTACGTCCGACCGTATTTCTGGGGCGGCAAGGGATCGAACTGAGCTAGTCCCCTTAGATAGCCGCCCCAACGGTTCGCCCGGCGGAAGTTAACCGCCGGGCTCCAACCTATAGAGGGGCACACTGGGTACACACCAGTTGCCCCCTTCTCGTCCACCGAACCTGTGCAATGAGGAGATGGGCCCCCTGGCCGGCCTCTCGAATTATGTATAAAGATAACTAGTACATTGTTGGACATCAATTCAGTACCTCTGTTTTAATTATTTATTATTAGCTATTTTATATTTTAACTATTTTGCCCTTTTTATTACCGTACAATATCTGTCTGCTCCTTGTAAAAACTGCACACCAATTTGTGGTTTCAAAAGGTTCTCATACGACCATGATATTCTAAAAAATATAAAAAAGGGGCTTTAAATTATATTTAATTCGTTTATTCTTTTTTCTGGTTGATGATAATCAGTATCGTAAACTGGGCAATACTGTTGGGAAAATATACTCGTCAATATATTTACTTTATCTTCCGCGCTTCGCTAAACAAAACAACGATAATTAACACTTCCTTATTATGTTTCATTTCCTCTCGTTAATATCTTATTATCAGGATATATTACATGTTTCGTGGGTATTGTAACGATGGCAAACAAGGTTCTACACAACGTGAGTTTTTTTTTACATGGGGTAATCCTTATGGGTATCCACCCTAGCCGGGCAGCTGAGGGTGGGATATGTCCGACTTGCACGGACTAAAGCCCCACGGAGTACGTCCGACCGTATTCCTGGGGCGGCAAGGGATCGAACTGAGCTAGTCCCCTTAGATAGCCGCCCCAACGGTTCGCCCGGCGGAAGTTAACCGCCGGGCTCCAACCTATAGAGGAGCACACTGGGTACACACCAGTTGCCCCCTTCTCGTCCACCGAACTTGTGCAATGAGGAGATGGGCCCCCTGGCCGGCCTCTTAGGTCCGGCTACGGTGGCGGGAGGAGTTGGACAAAGCGCCGCATCCTTTCGCCGGTCCTCCGCCGTTGTGGAAGTACCACCCGAAGCAGCCATGTCCGGTGAGTACCTGCACCATTCTAAACGTCAGGGAGTCACTCTCCCGATTCATCCACTCCCATAGGATCGGACGGACGGCGTCTATGGTATAACGCCCATAGCGCGCGTCCGCCAGGTCCTACATCCATCTCTCTACGTTCTCGCCATTTAGCTTCAATCTCCCTGGGAGCCGGAGGCTCCTCACTACATTTTCTCGCTGCCGTAAACTCGTATACGTTGGCGTGGACCCCCGCCTCCAGCTCCCAGGGCAGGGAGCCAGCGTGCATAAAAGCTGCCGCCGAGGACACCGTGCGGTTTGCCCGGATAGCTCTCAGTACCGCAATACGCTGCGCGTTGCATAGAGCACGCACATCGGTGGCACTGAGGGTGTCGGCTTACAGCGGTGCCCCGTAGGCGGTCATCGCCCGCACGACTCTCATGAAAAGTCGGCGGCACCCGGCTCTCGGCTCCCCTACATAGGGGAGCAACCGGCCGAGCGCCACCGCCGCCCCAGCGATTCTCGGTCTGAGCCCCGAGAAATGGGGCTCTAAACCGCCAGCGCCCGTCCAGGGCGAGGCCCAGGTATTTCATGTGGGTACCCTTTTCCCCGGGATGGTGAGTATCCATAATGGATTTCCCCACGTTTAAAAAAAAAAATTTGAAGTGATGTGAAACGAGGAACAAGACGAGATGATAAAAAGAAATGAGACTAAGAAAGTAGAGGAGAGTATGGTTTAACTAATTACAGTCTAGGCGTGGTCACGAGATGAGATGGTTACATTATGTAGTATGTTTATTGGTTTATATCTTGTTCTATATAATTTTCCATTATTACATCCTTGATAAATATATGTGATGTTGCAAAATAATGTTAGAGTTTATTTAAAATATTTATTAGTGTTATAGTTCTTAAAACTAAATGGTATTAAATAAAATGGTTAAGAAATTTGACGCAACCTAAGGAAGCCTATAAGATTTTATTTATATTTTGCTGTCTGTAAGGGTAAGCAAATTAAAAACCTTAATTACTGAGACAACTGTACCTACATGAAATCACAGATGTTTCTCATCAATCATCTAAATGGAATAATCACTCTCTTCATTGAATATTCAGAGGGAGGTCGGCAGTAGACGCGACGTCTCTGCTACCGACTGGTATATAGTCTGTACGTTAGAGTGTCGGCAATCTGTTGCCGTTGAAATGCACTGTACAGTTCTGAGTGGTACTGTGTCACTTGCAAGCGACTTACATCCAATATTAATTGATTATTAATCAATAGTAAAGCAGTTCTTATACATATGAATCTGAAAATCCTAAAATGATCGAATAATAAATCATAACACCTAAAACTATGGAAGAACTTATAATCCTTTCCCTGGTTACTAAGGTATTATGGTCTTAGGTATTTCAAATAATGGAAACTGCAGTTACCATTATTAAACTTACATCTTTAACCATTAAACTTAACCAGCCAGTATTTATAAGTGAAAGGAGTCAAGCATTTTGTTAAGAATCTGTACTGTATGATACGGTACGGTTATTTAGACTTCACTGATATTACATGCAGCAGGTGAGTTTCGATATCAAATTATTTTATTGAGTAGATATATAACTTTTCAGAGTACTATTTACGTTATATATCATTGCCTTTTTTATAAAGGCTAAGGATTCATTGTAACGTATTTCAGAGATAAATAAAATCACTTAAATTAAATGAATAAATCGATTTAAAAATATAAAAACTAGCTCACAATTAGTAGAAATAAAACTCATTGGTTGGCCGATAAGTGAATTTAATAGCTGCGCTCCAGATAATGGATATGTGTTTTTCGCCTGCATGCCATTGATCGACAACGCAGTATACTTATAGAAACTATATAGATGCTATTGTGACAAACAATATGAAAATTTTAAAATTTGTCGCATTACATTATATTACATTTCTAACCGCAACATAACAAAATTCGGTACGCATGTTTCTTCCGCTTGTATACACCGTTGCTCTCTAAGTGGTAGTGAGTTGTAGGTTATTGCACGATTTTTATTTCCTGCCTTTATTTAATTTATTTATATTTATTTAATTTATTAATTATATATATTTATAGGCAAGGCCACCCACCGCTCCACGCTCTTTTTTGTGATTTTGACATAAAAGCTTTATGTTAAGCACATACTATTTTTATTATAACTACATAAAATGCAAGAATAGAGAACTTATTAGAGCGCAATGTAAGCTACTTTGAAGTTATCAGTAAGGTAAATGAACAAACTTATGCTGCATGAACGAAGGCTCATTAATCATTATTGTTCAATCATCAGTTTATAATTTCTTTAAAAAAAGTGTCCGAAAATCGGAAACTGTGTTTCGTTTTAGATATAAAATCTTAATTCCAACAATTTAATGCCCGTACTACAATATGAATGTATAGTTGATCGCCGGCTATCGGTCACGTGAGCTCCATAAAGCTTCGAGTACAGCTGTGTAACTTTGTGTTATTGCTGCTGGCTGTCAGCCAACGGATGAGTCTCATATTGGAAACGCTATAAGGAGCTCTTTCTTCGTATTAATACTGAATTACATTTTTATACTATCTTGAAAGAATAATCACATTTTACCGGATATGCATTGACGTCACATTTTACCTAGTATGTTTAGAGGTGTCGTATTCCACGATAAGCGAGTAGCGTGTTTACCCGACTGTATCACCACCATACAGATGCTGCTGCTGAGCAGCTAGACACTAGAGACATGAGACTTGCGAATGGTGATGGAACGTAGACATCTCTGAGGTCGCTATGGTTCTTGAATTGAATTAGATACAGTGCATTTAATTCGCCCTGTTGGGATAGAATGAGACCATTATGCCGCTAACAGTCTCTAGGAAGCTGTATAATATCAGGCATTTTGTGAACGAGAGATACGCCTGCGTCTAAAAATTAAGCCATTTGTTATTTTTTTTATTGTAACTTTGGTCTTTAAATCTTAGTATCATGTCGGCTTACTTTTTCCCACACATGTTGTTTATAATAACTACAGGACTGTTACATTTTGAGAATATTTAATAAAACTATTCCTTTCTGATTTATTTTGAAGAAATCTATCCTGATGCTGAAAAGAGAAATTTTCTGAGATCATAACTGTGCTAATATTAAATAATTGATTTATGATTTTAAAACGTTGTTCAGAATTTACATGTCTACAGCAATTTTGTAAGAGCTTGAGAATCTTTTCCAATACACATTACACGTAGCGAATGTATAAATGTAATAAAGGCTTGTTCTGGAAGCGTTGATATGCAAATTTTATATTCATTTGCTTTTTGTTTAAGGGTTTCGACCTAGTTTGGCTCTTGAAAATTTAACCAACTCAAGTACGATAACTTTTATTAAAATTGCGGTTAAATTCGGTCATTTATAGATAAAAGTTTATTGATTACTAGCTGTACCCGCAGCTCCGCACGCGTTTTTTTAAAAATCGTATTAAAGAATTATAGAATTGTGAGACTATGTACCATTACAGAAAAGCTCTTTAAAGATAATTGTAAGTACGACGCACACGCCACTAAAAGTAACATGTAACGTGTACATTAGATATATAAATACAAAAAGCGTGCCAAATGAGGTTTGTCATCAACAACACATTTGGAACCTTAACCCACCATATAACTACCTCAGTGCTCACTTACACTGTATAAGGAACTAAGGAAACAAAAACTTAAAATATTATTATTAAGATTTACATTTACATTTAATATGCAATGGCGGACTTAATGCCGAAGGCATTCTCTACCAGTCAACCATTAGGTGATGCAGAGATAAATGGGTAGGTTTAAAAGGAGAAGTTTTTATGAAATTATGATTAACCTATTTAATATAACAATATATAAATAACATATCAACACCGATATACTACATATATACAATACAAGCACATGTGTTGTGTACACAAGTATGTGTTAAGCACATACTATTCTTACTATTACTACATAATATGCAAGAATAGAGAACTTATTAGAGCGCAATGTAAGCTACTTTGAAGTGATCAGTAAGGTAAATGAACAAACTTATGCTGCATGAACGAAGGCTCATTAATCATTATTGTTCAATCATCAGTTTATAATTTCTTTAAAAAAAGTGTCCGAAAATCGGAAACTGTGTTTCGTTTTAGATATAAAATCTTAATTCCAACAATTTAATGCCCGTACTACAATATGAATGTATAGTTGATCGCCGGCTATCGGTCACGTGAGCTCCATAAAGCTTCGAGTACAGCTGTGTAACTTTGTGTTATTGCTGCTGGCTGTCAGCCAACGGATGAGTCTCATATTGGAAACGCTATAAGGAGCTCTTTCTTCGTATTAATACTGAATTACATTTTTATACTATCTTGAAAGAATAATCACATTTTACCGGATATGCATTGACGTCACATTTTACCTAGTATGTTTAGAGGTGTCGTATTCCACGATAAGCGAGTAGCGTGTTTACCCGACTGTATCACCACCATACAGATGCTGCTGCTGAGCAGCTAGACACTAGAGACATGAGACTTGCGAATGGTGATGGAATGTAGACATCTCTGAGGTCGCTATGGTTCTTGAATTGAATTAGATACAGTGCATTTAATTCGCCCTGTTGGGATAGAATGAGACCATTATGCCGCTAACAGTCTCTAGGGAGCTGTATAATATCAGGCATTTTTTACGTTGTGAACGAGAGATACGCCTGCATCTAAAAATTAAGCCATTTGTTGTTTTTTTTATTGTAACTTTGGTCTTTAAAGCTTAGTATCATGTCGGCTTACTTGTTTCCCACACATTTTGTTTATAATAACTGCAGGACTGTTACATTTTGAGAATATACCATGAACGCATCCTGATTCTTAACACTGAAATTAAGATATTTACCATAAAACTATTCCTTTCTGATTTATTTTAAACAAATCTATCCTGATGCTGGATAGAGAAATTTTCTGAGATCATAACTGTGCTAGACTATGAATATATCCATAATAATTGATTTATGATTTTAAAACGTTGTTCATTATTTACATGTCTACAGCAATTTTGTAAGAGCTTGAGAATCTTTTCCAATACACATTACACGTAGCGAATGTATAAATGTAATAAAGGCTTGTTCTGGAAGCGTTGATATGCAAATTTTATATTCATTTGCTTTTTGTTTAAGGGTTTCGACCTAGTTTGGCTCTTGAAAATTTAACCAACTCAAGTACGATAAGTTTTATTAAAATTGCGGTTAAATTCGGTCATTTATAGATAAAAGTTTATAGATTACTTTAACGTAAAGTTTTTGAGACTTGTAAATGCCATTTACGGCATTTTACGATTAGGGATAATTAACTATGACCGTTATATAAACAGAAATAAGATTTTTTTACGTCCTATATGAATACCTATAACACCAATAACTACAAAAAGCGTGTCAAATGAGGTTTGTCATCAACAACACATTTGGAACCTTAACCCACCATATAACTACCTCAGTGCTCACTTACACTGTATAAGGAACTAAGGAAACAAAAACTTAAAATATTATTATTAAGATTTGGAATATAAGTTTTTCAGAACCCTTCCTATTGTAGATGTGCTAGAGATTTGTGAACTGCAAAATACGGAATAAAATGATTTTTAATATTACTTGTATAAAGGCGAGCGTCATTTAACCAAATATGTATAAGTTTAGTCAAATTTACATTTTTACTACATCGTTTCAATCATTCATGTTAATTCTATTTGGAAAGTTAAAAGGAAACGATCAGTAATTGGAAAAAATATTTACATTTCGTTAAATCAAAATACATTTATTTACGAGGCGATACATTTAATGGCGTATTTTATGAATACAAACAATTCTATGAATAAACGAAAATCACTAGCTTACCCAGACTTTGAGTAAATATTCATTTATATCAAATTACACAATTTATTAAATACTATGAATGTATTCAAATAATAATATTATAGTATAATCTAAAGTGGTACAAACTGTGTCAGTTTTTAAAGCGTGCGCTTAATAAAGAATAAATTCAAAATCAACAATACTTTATTCAATTTAGGCCCTGAGAAGGCGTTTATGAACGTCAAAGATACCACCGGTTCGGACAAACAACACAATCATCGACAAAAACCCACAAGAAACTCGATCTGGCTTATCTTTCAATAAAACGTATTTTTTCTAATAGGTACATTCGTTTTTGGTGATACACAGAGATTGGTGTCATTTCCAGATGTCGACATCGTTCACATATTGACACACATATCACATAAGGTGGCTACGTGCCTTTAGACATTTAAACAAAATCTGCTTGACTTGGCGCTCACTCTAACTCACTATCCGGCAAATCGGTAACGCGCTTTGGGACTTTGTTATAAAACATAACACTATTACGTAATAAAAACTGTTTTTGGTCTAATTGAGCCTGAAACATGGAATGACTAATTTATTGCTGTTGCTAGTATTTAAATTATGTTGGTTATATACTACATTTTAATTTGATTGCACGAGATATATGTTAAAGTTTGCAAGATCAGACAGACATAAACACAGGAAAGTATAATTTGAGAGTTTGTTTGATAACCCAAGCGTGACTTAGTGAAATCCGAGCTCGTTCACCCGCGAGGATAACACAAAGGCAGCATAAAATAAACACACATTTCCTCTTTTCCATCATCATCCGCAATGTTCCCTCGTATTCGGGCAGCGCGGCAGCATTCGCGGAACCTGTAATTGTAAAGCCTTGCTTGCCGGAGTCGGTGTTTTTCTGCCCGTTTAGGAGCTGTAAAAGATTATGTTACATTATCTATTCGAATATTTATCATGTGTCTCTTAATTTATCTATACCTACAATTTACGTTAATGAAATACATCGTTTTTTTTTTGGAAAATTTATTGAATTCGCTTTGTAATGTTCGCGCTATCTTACCATCTTCTATAAATATAATAAGAATGTAAAACTAATGCGTCTGTATTTTTTAGATTTTTGTGAAAAAAATGTTGCAGGTATCTTGGAATAAGTAATAAAATACATTTCAAACATTTTTAGAAATGTCTGTCTATTTGCTAAAATACTGCGTTCACAATAAATATAGTTCAGAACATAAATCATATCCTTGAGTAACATTTAGTCTTGATTTCATTAAAATCGGTTCACTCTATCAAAAGTTATTGTAATTTTAATGACTACACGACTGAAATAGGAGAGAAATGTAGATAAATAAATGTATTAATTGGATGATTTTATTAGTCACTGTTTTTTACATTAGGTTCAATGCGGACGGAGTCGCAAATACAGCTAGTATACAATACAGTAAGTATGAATCACAAATTACCATGTATTATACACAGATTATGATTCTGTAGCTCCATTTAAACATATTTCATTTTTGAAGTGAAAATTCTTATGGAAAGGCTTTCAAATGTTGATCGGCAACCTTTTTGTGTGACGAAAAGTGGGGGATGAAAACACTGTGCCGGGTAGAGTATTGAAAATACCGGTTTTCGTCCGATCATCGTCATCAATTAAGCTACGTCGGACGCGGTCAGTAATTGGACGAGTGGCCGTTTGAGAACACAGTGTGACGTTGATTTTTTGTTGTTTTTTTTTATTTAATTTTTTTTTTCTGCAATACAAAAGTTTCGCTTCTTTCGTGTGTCTGTAGGACGCAGCCTGTTTTTATATTTATCAGTGTGTGATTGGATACACAAATATTAAATGTTATAAATATATTAATTGGGTTTAGAACGAGTCCCATTTACTTTATTTAATGGCTTAACCTTTCGGCCTGTCACATACGCCTCGGGTTGAATTATGTACTGCAGTATTTTTATTAGAGAGGTTCAATTTCTAGTAACTACCCTCATTTAGGCCTTATCACCAACGTTGTTTCCACACAAAGCACACATTTTTTCTATTGTAACCTGCCGATCGCTTACAAAGATAGAGTTTTTTCAATTGTTCAATTATGAAATGTTAAACAAAATAATTCTAAAATAAATTCATAATAGGCTATAATATAGTATACATAACGCAATTATTAACGTGTTCGTCTCCGCGTCGAGGACTCATTTTGTTTTTCTGCGAGGAGCCGATAACAATACCGCAGGAGCTTTGTGTTTGTGTTATTTTTTGCGTTCATCTCTATGTAAACAACAATTTTTCAGTGGCATTCGCTTTTCTCATTGCATTCCTTAATTTTATAACACTGTGGAATTTGTTGAAAAGAATAATAACGTATATAATGTGTTAAAATGGACAATGTTTAAGATACGAGTAGAATTTTTATTTGATATTAGCCGTGTCCGTGCCGCTTCTCTTTTTATACAACGATTATTTTTGACACGTTATTTTATATGATCACACTACAAATCGGGGCAAGTAAAACCGCCGGACTGCAGTGAACCAGTTTATTGGATTTATCAAAACTTAAATTATCTTATAACTAAAATTACAAATTATATGATTAATTATTACAAGCTTCAGGGAGTGGGAAAATCAAGGCGATAGTTTGGAAAAGAAGAAAAGAAAGAAAAGGGCCCACAAGACTTAAACTAGAAGAGTAGAGGTAGCTTAGCTGTAGGTAGTTTCGGCCGCGAACACAGGACTCCGAGGGACATTCACGAATGCACCGATGGATGTAGATTTACAACCGCCCAGACTGGCAGATCAGCAGAGCACCGCGGTACTCGCTGCAGTCGGCCGGCGATCTAATTCGGCAGTCTCCAAAAGAGTTTGGTCTGGACGACACAGTAGTGCTAGTCAGCGAGGTCCGTAGATCAAAACATGAAACCCCAAAGATTTGGGTTTAGATGAGGAACTGGACGACGTGTCGAACCACGTGACAACCGTCTCGCAGGAGCTTGAGACTAAAGTAAGACGCTCCTTATAAAATGAATCACCACACGGCTTGCCTCACAGCACCAACCCTGGGAGCAGGTAAAGGCAAACCTAACACTCGGGGTTTCAGATCAGAAAATAACTTTGATCGTCGCGACAAGATAAGCCAATTTTACAAATCTGACAACTCTCGGGATACCAGATTAGGAAAACAACTTCCGGCGACGCGAGCACCTCGAATTATCGATTAATTAAGAAAATCGAACTCTTTCAACTGTAATATTATCAGGCTGAAATGATTTAATATTTTAAAAATTCAAAGGAATTTTAATCTGTACTAAAAGCAATTATTTTATAATATTAATTTTGTTACAATTCAGTGAAAAGTAAAATCTGGGAGCAACAACACTCAGTCATAAATTATTAACCAATTTTGACGAGAATTTCACTAGCAGATAGCTGAAATTACAGCGGGTGACTTACTTTATGTTATACTAGCTGTTACCCGCGGCTTTGTCCGCAGTTCTATACCAAAAACCGTTGGCCTTATTTTCACGGGAATTTCACTGACAGGTAGCTGAACTTATAGGAAATAATTTAGACTACTTTATATTAGACTAACTGTTACCCGCGGCTTTGTCTGCAGTGCTATGTCCAAACCGGTTGAACCGATTATCACGGAACTTTCATTGGCAGATAGCAGATGGATGGCAGATGGATGAAGTAATTTAGGCTATTCTATTTTAGACGTGCTGTTACCAGCGACTTCGTCCACATGAAATTTTGCAAAAATATGTTGTTCACTGTAAACATGTGCCTGATGCCTGCGCTGTACTGGACGCAAAGAATACATATAATTGAAGTTCATATATTTATATATACAGTCAAAACCGTTTACTGCGACATCGTTTAGAACAACATGCCGGTTATAATAACCTAGAACAAAGGTCCTGGCTGAATGCTCTATGACCACCTTATTAAAAACATTACTTTATACGATATTGCTAATAACGACATACCTCATAAAACGACCACATTTAACTAATATTTCGGAGAATTAGATCTGTTAGAACGACCGGCTAAGCTGTATTGTAAACAATTTGAATAGGTATCCACATTTGTCTTCAATGGCTATTAAAATCAGGAAAGAAAACTATAGGATTTAGTTTAGTGTAGGGTCTTTTCTAATTCTTAGAAACAAAACACGTGCATGC